>JADBJO010000867.1:317500-320000 GCA_016801955.1 Conus betulinus
ATTCGGTTCATCGAGTGGACACCATGATTATGACAGACGACCGAGTAGGGGGTCTAAAGCGTAGGCGTACAAGATCACAACCTTCCGCTCTTTGAATGGGGCGCTCGGGAATGGGCGTCCCACAAGAAGGGGGACAACGCAAAGGACAATAATCCCTTCGTTAAGAGAGAGAGAGGAGAGGACATGTTTTCGACGTTCAGCTATGCTTTTGCGAAGCCATCATTGCATGTTGGCGAAAGATGAATAAAGCAGCCTCCCAATCCTTCAACGTACCTTGTCTGCATCGCATAAAGTCCGCCAGTGTCCACTAAATGGGTCAGATGATTTCTCAATATTTCATAGATAGAATATTTTTGTCATGCATTCTCGTCACGTTGCTGAGCGGACGAAAACTACGGTAATGCGAGGGGAAAAAATCCCGAACTTTTAGCTCGTAAAATAGGACATAGCCATGAAAATGCTGATGTGTAGTGTTTGGACCCTGTGAGTTAAAAGGCCCCGAACCAGAAGATTTTGTCACTAAATGGCAGTATCTTTCTATAATGGGCATAGAACTTCTATAATGGGCATAGAACTTTCTCTCTCTCTCTCTCTCTCTCTCTCTCTCTCTCTCTCTCTCTCTCTCTCTCTCTCTCTCTTAGGAACGCACGCATGTAGCCGGCACACGCTACACCTACACAGCAAACGTCCCCCCCCCCCTCTCTCTCTCTCTCTCTCTCACACACACACACACACACACACACACACACACACACACACACACAGACATTTACGCACACACGCATGCACGTACACTCACGCACGCACGTACGCACAGACTATTAGAATCGGGAACTGATCCTCACATCTGGAGGAAGAGTATAAACTTGCATTTTTGTAAATGGTTGTCCAATTAATTCCTCTGTTTACAGAGGAATGAGACGTAGAAGTTCAACTGGGAAACGTCTTTTTTTGTCCCCAAAGCATCAGCAACAAGAAACAGCGAACATTTAGAGACGAACAATTTATTGGCAAGGGAACAAACAGTGTTAGATGGAGCTAAGTACATCTGCCCAAATATTTCATTTGAAGTAGTTGACGATGTTTAAAATGAAGACATGAAACTCTTTTGTTGTGTTCTTGATTTTAAAAAAATAAGGCGTTCTTCGATGAATATCTTGAAATAGTGTTTTAAAATAAGATCAAATAGTATTGAAGAAAAATGGTTTAACATGATGATTAAAGACATATGTTAATCATTATTTGTACGTGCAGGACATGCCTGCTGTTATAATTTGAAAAGTTGGGAGTACACCAAGAAACACTCATTTCTACGGTTTTTGAAGCGTTCATAAATAACATAGTCGGGTTACTTAAAAGAGAACGACCGGCCTTTCATATGCAACAGAAAAAAACAAACAAACAAAAAACAAACACTATGACTTTCGTATGCCAACAATTTTACCATACTGTCTAGAATGAAGCAAGACTCTCAGAACAACTTCAGTAAATTCATCGTTTATTGCAACACGTCGGGACTATGCTTTAACAAGGGAAATAAAAACAAAACAAAAGTTGTTATTGTTCACAAACTGATATCTGGAGATGACACAGTCAGCCCGAAAGACAGGCATATGTTCTATTGGTTAAATTTCATGAAAATGGCAAATTTATAGAAACATAAGATTATAACATTCGATAAGAAGAATGTTGCTTAAACAGAATGTTGGAGTAAATATGGCATTGCGTTTGTGTAATAGATGACCAATTTCAACTCCAGATGTGCAGTTGAAATTTGGTTTCCATTTCTTTGTAAAGGTGAATGTAAAAAAATCTTCAAGATTTTTACAAAATTTGCGTATAAAATTCATATTCACGCGATAATTAACAAATGAGGTTTGTAGAGAGTACACGAAAAATCAAAGACATTACACAAAACATGTAAAGGGATATTCCTCTGGATACACGTCTTAGAATTAAGGAAGAGGTGACCATTATATAAAGCATATGAGGCTTTCTTCCTTCCCCGAAGATGGAGTATGGCTACCTTAATGGCGGGATAAAAAACGGTCACACACACACAAACTCCACTTCCTTTGTTGAGCAGATGGGATTAATACTTGCCTGTCTATACAGGGAGTGTCCGCAGGAGTATCAGCGTGCGTACGCAGAAAGAAGAAGAAGGCTTTCTTCAAACAACAATAATTTTTGGCTTATATTTGTCCGATAGATACTTAAAAATATTACACCAAACAATGTCAGGAAAAAAGTCAACAATTAATGTGAATAAACTAAAACATACTCTTCAGAAAACAAACAAACAAACGTGGAAGAGGTGTGTAAATGGTTTGGGCAGAATATGAAGTCTGAAACAAAATCAAGACTTGAAGTGTCTTAGGAAATTACAACACTTAAGACGTTTTCTGTCATACCTAACACTCTGTAATTCGTTTCAATACAGAAAAGAATAAGTAAACTAGGAACAGCTGCATCTGAAAACGGCAGGTGCACAAATATACCA
>JADBJO010000867.1:325000-330000 GCA_016801955.1 Conus betulinus
TGTGAACATTCAGTGCGTTAGCAATGTGAACATTCAGTGCGTTAGCAATGTGAACATTCAGTGCGTTAGCAATGTGAGCATTCAGTGCGTTAGCTCTCAGTGTGACACTCAGTGCGCGTTAGCTCTCAGTGCGTTAGCAGTGTGAACGTTCAGTGCACTCGTGCGTTAGCAGTGTGAACATTCAGTGCGTTAGCTCTCAGTGCGTTAGCAGTGTGAACACTCAGTGCGTTAGCAGTATGAACATTTCAGCAGTGTGAACATTCAGTGCGTTAGCACTCAGTGCGTTAGCAGTGTGAACATTCAGTGCGTTAGCTGTGTGAACATTCAGTGTGTTAGCAGTGTGAACACTCGGTGCGTCAGCTGTGTAATGTGTGAGAGTGAGAGTTGAGATGGTTCTGACCCTTGGCAGAATAATTAGTGCCTCGGCAGTGTGTGATATTTGAGAGTCAGAACCGAGACGATTCTGTTCACCAGTCTGAACATCTACAGCACCAGCAGTGTGATGTGTGACAGCGAGAACTGAAAGGATTCTGTCCCGAAGCTCCGTTATGCATTCCATGCCATGTACCACTCACAGTGAGACATATTCTTTTAGAATGTTGGGACTTGCACGATGTGAGACATAAACACATTACAGCAGACTCCATGAAAACTTTGTTCAGAGATGTCCCACTTGACATGATCTTTGAGTTTGTAAAAGAATTAACATTTTTCATCTGATCTAAGATTTTACGGAAGAAAGGTTTTTAACGAAGTTTCTGGTGCGTTTTTAGAAGGTGTATTTTAAAGAAAATGCGTGAATAGTGTTTTTTTTTTTTTTTTTTTTTTTTTTTTTTTTTTTTTAATGACTTGCGAGTTGATTTTAACGTGGTGACAGCCCTGATATGGCCCTTTGCGGTCGGCTGGGCTATAAGCAACATTACCTAACCTTACCTTATCCTAGGCGGAACAATGAGTGTGTCTTCACTGTGATTGTGTGAGTGAGAACTTGGAGAATTCTGTCCCTTGGCGGAATATTTAGTGCGTCAGCAGTGTGGTATGTGAGAGTGAGAGTTGAGATGATTCCGTCCAAAGGCGGAGCATACAGTGCCGTCAGCATAGTAATGTGTGAGAGTTGAGATGATTCTGTTCATCTGTCGGATAACGGTACTGCTTACGAAGCATGAGGGGGAAAAAATGACAGCGGAAAGCTTTAGGGGAAAAATCCTTTCTTACCTCTGGTCCTCACAGACAGCACTTGTTTTGTTTGTTTTTAGTGTGTGTGTGTGTGTGTGTGTGTGTGTGTGTGTGTGTGTGTGTGTGTGTGTCTGTCTGTCTGTCTGTCTGCGTGTCTGTGTGTGTGTGTGTGTGTGTGTGTGTGTGTGTGTGTGTGTCTGTGTGTGTGTGTGTGTGTCTGTGTGTGTGTGTGTGTGTGTGTGTGTGTGCGCGCGCGCGCGCGTGCGTGCGTGCGTGCGAACGCGCGCGCGCGCGCCGGGCTGTTCGATTCGCTGAAGTGTGCGAACTTCCTGGCGACTGGATCTCATCAATACCTCCGTTCACCTGTTGCATTGGCGCCGATGCTATGTAGCTCCAAGCACGCTGTTCGAAGTCGTTGACTAGTGAGGGGGCTCAGTGCAAGGTGCTTCCCGTGGGACGTCCTCAGCTTTCCCATGGTAAGGGTGGGCAAAAAAGAAGTAACCCCGATGCAGCTCGACAACTGCAGTGTCCTCGGCCACTTAAGAATTTCCGAAGGCAACGTGGGAGGATGAGAAGGATGGGAAGGGAATGGGGGTGGCAGGAGACGGTGGTGGGACACTTGGGAGGGGTGGGGGGATAATTTTATATTATTGTGTAGACTTTATGAGGATCCCGATTTTGCTTGTGTCCATTCGACAGCCCATTCTCACTTGATACAAAGTCGCGCGCGCGTTCGCACGCACACGCGCGCATGCACCCACGCACACACGCACGCAGGTATGCGCGCGCACACACACATAAACCCCACACATACACACACCCAACACACACAACACACACACACACAACACACACACACACACACACACACACACACACACACACACACACACACACACACACACACACACACACGCACGCTGCACACACACACACACACACACACACACACACACACACACACACACACACACACACACACACACACACACACACACGCACGCACGCACGCACGCACGCACGCACGCAGGCACACACACATACACACATTACAGAACTCGCATCTTCCGTCCTATCCCAGCCCTCTTTCCCACCTCCCATTCAGCGCAGAGTGAATTAAAGTTCTTGTCTGTCTGAAGATCACGCCATCCTGCCACACATGACTGTGGTGAGGTGACGGAAATCGAATTCCCAGGTGGTTAAGCTTTGTTCTCAGGTGAAAACATTGCCAGTTCTCGTTGTCGTTGTTACCTCCCTCCGCCCTCCCGCCCCATCCCACCCTCACTCTCCTGTTCGTCCATGCCTCTCTCTCTTCCTGTCGTTGAGCTTTCCGGGAGGGGAAGGGGGGGATGGGGGGTGGGGGTGGGTGGGAGGTGGGTGGGAGATGTTACTCGGTGTGAGCAATAACTGGCACGCAATGGCTGGCCGTTACGCACATTACATAAGACGAGACGATTTTGTGCTTGGCCTTTGAAGAAAAAAGGATAACAGATCACCTCATTGACAGCCGTGTTCCGTTTTCGGGGCACCCCCCCCCCCCCCCCCCCCCCCCCCACCCCCCCCTTTTTTTTTTTCTTTTATTTATTATTTTTTTTTTAGAAGGATAAAGATTGTTTTGCTAGCATGACTTGAATGCGGTTCCCTCATAACAATGCTGTACATATAATCCATTTCGTGAATACTGCAGTGTCCAGCTTGTGTTCAACGCGTCCTCAAGGAGGTGGCAGCCGACATCTGAACTGCAAGTTACTGGAAACAGCGGTGCAGGAGATCTTGTCAGGGCAAACAGACCAACAAACCACCTATCCAGCAAAAGAACAAAGAGACGGACAGACAGACACAACTGTATGTTGCTCTTGCCCTGTGGGACTTAGGACGCAACCACAGCAACAGCAGCAACTGCAGCGTGCCCGGTCGATCAATACCGATGTTGTTTGTGGGAACTAATAAAGCTCAGTCGTTGTCGGCCAAGCGAGGGGTTGCTTTCTCCGCCCAACCTCGACCTCTCTCCTAAGTCTCTGTGGCGTGCCCTCGTCAATTATAAATAACCAGCAAAACGGACCAGGCTTCACCCTTGTGGATATCCTCCACTCCATCTTTTCTACGTCATCCCTGGGGCGAACAGACCCTGGACTTTCCTCTGACGGTTGATGGTGCACTTTTCCCCTACCGTCGACCCATTAGAGCGGAAAAAAACAACAAGAGAAAGAACAAAACAAACACAACCAAATCAAGAGAAACAAAACCAGATGCTGAAGGAATGCGCTTTTAAAGTTCTCTCTCCTCCCCCCCCCCCCCCCCCCCCCCGTCTCCCCCCCCCCAGAATTTTCCGTTTCAAAGTAAATGTTTTCATTTAAAATTTCACTCCTGCACCTGCCCTGGCCCGCCAAAACCCCAACATGTTGTTGATATCTTGTGAAAAACATTAGAATCTCCTATACTTATTTAGTTTGTTTCATACCTCCGACTATGAGCCTTTGGGGGGGGGGGGGGGGGGGGGGGGGGGGTTCCAGCCTGAAAAAGCAGCAAACAAGAAGACAACGTATGTACAGATAATGGCATGATTGATAATCTAGTAAATATTCTTATGGCGGATAAGAGTAAGCCATGCTGAGACCACCAGCCATTCTATTCGATTTATTAGTCCCAGATTTGAAAAAGTCAATGAAAAAATCAAATGTTGAAAAGAAAACGTATAACTGTCATATGGGCAAATAACACTGCAGAATGTACAGTAAATGTCAACCCTGGAGAGTATGTTTTTTTTTTCACCACATAGTGACTCGACTACAGTTGAAAAAAAAAAAAAGAAGAAAAGCTGGTTTATCATAACTTGGGATCAGAAAAAAAAAAAGTGTGACAGAGTTTCCAGAAAATAGAACAGAGAATGTTTTATAAAAGAAGAAAAAAAAAAATTGCACTTCATCTTCGATACCAACAAGATAAATGTTGACTTTAAGGCTAGACTCCAGATAGGAATTCCTTTTTTTCTAAATGTATACCCCCATTGTGTCTTGCCATGCACCATAAATAGTAACATGCAGTCACTCTGATTGGTAGACATCTTGATCGGTATTCTCTCACCGTCCTTGAAGAGCGGAGGAACAATAACAACAACAACAACAACACAACACGCACGCATGCACGCACGCACGCACACACACACACACACACACACACACACACACACACACACACACACACACACACACACACAAATAAAAGACGGGTCTGTCGAAAACCTGGACAAACCACTCGGTGCCACAATGACCTTTCATTCTGTGATATGACAGACGCAGAAAGAAGGCATTTCCAAAGGTTTTCTCGCCGCGCCGTCCCAGACAATGAATTTCGAGAGTAATTATGGTCATTTACCGACCAAAGGCCAATCCACAAACCGTTGCTTGATATGTAGGAAGAAATGCAGGACAACCTAGAGGAAGACCGTTTAATTCAGCGTGTCTTTCCCTCTGATAAGATCGATCTCCATCCTAATCAGAGATTTTCCAGTGAACCTTGCTGCCCGACTACCCTTGCCTTAGTTTTGAGGGCGATTGTTGTCGTTAGGGGAGACGTATATTTTTGTGTGTTTTTTTTTTTTTTACTCCAGTAACTTGGGATGTAAAGTTTAAATGCAGCGAACACATTCATAACGTCAAGAAGAAATTTGCATGAAGTGCTGTACTTTTTTTTTTTAATGTATGGAGGCTTACAAATTACGGATGTGGACACGCAACTGTTATCAAAGCATATTTCATTTCATTCGTCTTGAAAAAGACAGCCTTCTGGATGTTTGTGTCTGTCCTTCGATTTACTGTTCACAC
>JADBJO010000867.1:332500-355000 GCA_016801955.1 Conus betulinus
TTGATCCATATATGTTTGTGACATTATCCGAATGCCACTGTATCCATTTTCACAAACAGCCTCACAAACTACCTAACACGCACCGTCATATAACACTTTCACAAACACCCTCATAAACACCCTCATAAACATACTCAGAAACATTTCGACAATTAACCTGCCTCACATTCACATTCTCACAAGCACGTTCAGAAACGCCCTCACAAACATTGCCACAAGCATCTTCACAAATATTGTACAAACACTGTCAGAAGCATCTTCACAAACACCGTCACCCCCTACCCCCCCCCCCCCCCTCCCCTTTCCCCCGCCCGTCCCCCCCCTTATATAGACACCCGCACAAACACACTAACAAACACTGTCACAAACAAACCATGCCGCGTTTTTTTTTTCTTGACTGCCCTGTGAGCAGACCCGTCGTTATTGTGCGTGACTGACGATGTTGTGGGACAGAGCTACAAAATGAATGGTGGACATACATGAGCCTTTTGGGGCAGAAAGCAGATCAGAAGTACCCTCAGATTTTTTTTCTCCTTTCTCCCCCTCCGTCACTACCCCCGCTCCCCAACCCCCTTCCAAGTTTTTTGTTGTGTACGAACGAAGCGTTTGAAGCAATATTTCCCGAATTCGCACATACTTGTTAACAAGCATCGAGTTCTGAACTGAACCTTGTTGTTTACTTACCTCGACGTTAGTTGGTGATAGGGGATAGGTTGGGGGAGGAGGGGGGGGGGGGGGGGGGGGGGGGGGCGCAAAAATGTTTGAACGCATCAGCAATGTTTAAGGTGTCTTTGTAACTGTGCGATAGTCTGTTTAGAATTCCTGTCAGACCGAGCTCCAGCCGAGACATACAGAGAACCTGGAGCACTCTGGTCTTAATCGCTTTGGATATTGTGTGTTGTGAACCAGCATCAGGAAGCGGGAGCATCTGGGGGTTGTGGCCGTAGAGTAGAATACTGCAGCGCGTTCTTCTTGCTTTGATCAGTCACTGTTACACAACCATTTGTTGTAACAGGCCTTTGTTGTCTGGACATGCTGTCGACGCGTTTTTGTGGCTGCGATAGGTCATTGTAGTTTAGCACTGGTGGGTTGAAACAACACTGCGAGGGTTCATGCTCCCATAGTGACCGAGAACAATGCCGCCGATATTACACGCAAAACCATCACATTAAGCAGCATGACTCCACAGTCAAGGAAAATCAAGAGCTGAGCAAATACGAAGAAGTATGGAAAAGCTACTTTGGGAGGGAAGGGCGAGGAGTGTGAGGGATGGGGATGAGGAACTTCAGCCTGGTGAAGCCTGCTCCATATCCATTCATCCATCCATCCATTCCATCAAAAATTGATCACCGCGTTCCTCTCCACCATGATCGTAATGGACAGGATAGCGGGGTAGCATGGAAGTGGGGGTTCGCCGTGTGTTACACAGAGGTAAGCAACCTGAAACATTCGCCGCATCAAATCAGGTTGCCCGTGTTGCGTTCGGCCGCATGCCATGCGACTGGTCAGTGAGAGCGGGAATCATCTGGACGCTGTGGACAGCTGGGATCTTTTTCTGGTCAACAGATGACTGGCGTGACTGGACTGGTTGACTGTGCAGGCTGGACTGGGGATGGCATGGCACGCTCCACACGTCCGGAAGTGAAGACAACCACGAGGATGAAAATAATGTTTGTCACGCACGGCTTCCGCAGAACACGTCCAGAGTGGATCAGCGATTTCATCCACAAAATGTCACTTCCCATCCCGTTCTCGCCTTGGCTGCATGACATGACACACGTATAAGAACGATCAACCGCCTTTCTTTCAACATCCTGGATGTGAGAGCAGACGTAGGGTGGGAGTAGGAAGGGGTGGAGAAGCAGCGAAAGAGCGGGGGTTATTGTCAGACCATTTGACTTGCAGAAAGCACAAGTGTGGGGTGATGGGAATGCCATCTCAGCCGTCTGAGATTCCCATGGACGTGTCGGTTGCCTTGTCGGCGGCAATATTCTCAGCGTCCAAGCCGGACGCCTTTCTGGTAAATTAGATGCATTATGCATGAAGTATAGCGGAGGAAGAACACCCCCCCCCCCCCCCCCCCCCCCCCCCCCCCCCCCCCCCCCCCCAGCTCCTCCTCTGCTTCATGCCCTTTCTTATTCTTTTTCTCCTCCTTTAGACTCTGTGGTTTCCGTCTACTGTTGGTGCTGGAGGCTAGAGCACACTCGTGGGATCGTGGTTCGGGTTAACGCCTCGCATGTCTGACTGTGTTTGCTTGGTATTATCTTGCGCGCACTTGGCTGAACTGCTTTACAAATCGATCGGTTGTTAGTTTACAGAGCGCGGTGACAAAGCCCCTTCCTCCCCTCCTATCCCCCCCCCCCTCCCCAACCACCACCTCTTCGCTCCTTTATTCTCCTTACCCCTTTCCCAAGAACACGATTATTTACTATCTTCTGCAGTGTTCTACAGGCATTAAATCTACCATCTCCTTCCTTGCCACACACCTGATCATCGATGTTTCTGTTTTGCTTTGTTATAGCTTTCCCATCCCTTCGGCCTGTAACTCCCCCATTACGTCTGTCTTTCCCGATTTTATGAAAAACGAAAAACAGTTAGTCGCAGGTTAAGCTCCCCATAAAAGATTTAAATCCTCTCTCTCTCTCTCTCTCTCTCTCTCTCTCTCTCTCTCTCTCTCTCTCTCTCTCTCTCTCTCTCTCTCTCTCTTTCACGCATATCTCCTATCTTTTTGAGTATACATGTTTTGAAAGTGGGGCAATGCTTACAGACCATTTTCTTCTTTGATTAAGATTTATATGTCCTTTTTGTATACATTCTTGTCTGTTTTTGTGTGAATCATCCAGAAATATACGAACGAAGCCAAAAATTACGAAGGAGCAACAAGACAGTTACACACAGTCCCCCACAAAAAAGAAAGTTGCAAACCAGTTTAGCCGACACAACTTTTAACCTCAAAGGCTAGCCAACAAAGAAAAAGTGAGTACATACATAACATGCCAAGTAAGATCAACCGTAATTCTCATTCTCTTTGTCCCACGCGCCGAAGCTTGTTTTATGTTTTATTCATTGCGTTTCAGTCATGGATATCCGAAGGTCTTATTTCGCCGTCAAACAGAGTGAATGGAAGCGGAAATGGCTGCTTGCCAAAAACGAAACGTAGCCTACGGAAGCCGCTTGGCGGCACCAGATCCTGTGAAAAGACAAGACTGGATGCCACGAAGAAAGAAAGAAAGAAAGAAAGAAAAAAGACTCCCGATATAACAATTCATGAATAAACAAACGTCACGTACGCGGCGGCTGCAGTTACGGGGAGAAACAAACATTTCAGTACCCAGAGTAGGGGGGGGGGGGGGGGGGGGGGGGGGAGTGGGAAGGGGCATTGGGCAGGGGGAAAAGGGAATCCGTTTGCTGCAAAGGATGGAAACTCCATTCCAAAGAAGAAAAATCAACGAGGGGAAAAAAAGTCAGAGATGGGATCCGGGGTTTTTCTTTTAATTATTTTCTTTTTTTTTTTAGGCGCTACGGCTGTGGCCCGACGCTTGTATTAGTAACAACTAATTAAGAGTGACTGATGAATAGGCAGAGTGCACACTTAACCCAAGTCGGACTTCTACAACAATAAACACAAGAGAGAAGAGAGAGAGAGAGAGGAGTGAAAGAGAAGATGAAGAGAGGGTGAATGGAAGGGGAAGGGGGCGAGAAGGATAGTGGTGCTGGTGGTGGAGGATGGGAGATTCCACCACACGACTTTTCCATCTAACGACTGATGATAGGCGATATAAAGGGGGGCGGGAGAGATGGGGATGGGGGTGGGGGGGGGCAGAGGCGATGGTGGGGAAGGGGGTGGGGGCGGTAGAACGGGGATGGGGGAAGTGGAAGGGAGCGTGGGAGACACGTCACATCTCGGTACAAATTCAAGGAGAAACCAGATTGAAATTGAAAACCAACGGCGAACGCTCTCCCTCCCTCCACCCCTCACCCCCCCCCCACCCCCCCCCCCCCCCCCCCACCCCCAGCCTCTTTTGATCGATGTTATTTTGGAGGGGGAAAATGGGCCGCGAAGTAAGACTCGATCTACGAATAGCGACAGACATGGAACTGGTTAGGACTGAGTGAGTGTTTACTGCCTAAAAGTGTGGTCTCAAAACTTAGCAGATGTGTTGTAGCGTCTACGGACAAATCCGCAGCACAGCGAATCTTGTTAAAACCGAAATTTAAACTGAAACTGCCTGGAACAAGACAGGAAGACGGGATAAAGTTGATAGCGATTAGCCGCATGACATACATTGGGATGAGAAAGCCACAAGACCACGTCCCTTTGCACGAGTGTGGTCTGCGCTGGGTAGGATATTCAGTGCTTCACCAGCACCTACTGTTCAGTTCAGCTCCATTATTTTTGTTTGCTGCCCAGCCGACCACGACGAAGAGCCATGTCAGAGCTGTCTTCTCGTCAGTCATTTCTTTACATAGGGGGGGGGGGGGGGGGGGGGGGGGGGGGGGGGTCGAACAAACAAAAAATTTTAGTTATAACATACTAAATTTACACAAAAAATCTTTCTTCTATAAAAGCTTAGATCAGATGAATTTAAGTATTTAGGCCTACCCCTGTTTAGATATTCAGGCCCATTTCTGTCAGGAATTAAAACAAAACAAAACAAACAAACAAAACAAAAACATATCTTAAATAAATGTTAGCGAACCGCCCAAGAGAAACGTGGACAGACGAGTCACAAGACAAAACACGACGCGTTTTGACTTCTTAGGTCTTCTTTAGGCAAGACACAAACAAATAGGACAATGAAAATGAACGAGTTTGTCACTTAGCTTGTTCTCTTCAGCGCAAGGTAGGCGTTGAATGAAAACAAGGCTGTTAGGGAGATAATGTGTGAGTCAAGGTAGTAATGATGATAATTATACTACTGATAGGACTAAGACTGTTGCCACTGCTGCCATTCTGTTCAAGAATCCTCTAACCCACTCTCCTTTCTCCCATACTACAACTGCTGTTGCCTTTGTATCACCAAAAGTAGTAGTAATCCTGTCTTAATTTATTATTTCAATATTTTGACTTTTATTAGCATTCCTATCAGTAATATAACTGACAGCAAAAGGCAGAAAGTCTGTTTGTTTATGAGGCCGAACTGACGAAGACAACTTAGAAGCGTAATACCTCGATGATAAGTGCAGTCCATTTAATTTCCTGTGCTTTTGTAAATTGGTTTATATTACAGCAACAGTCCATTCTTTTGGCGCACAGCCAGAATGGACTGTAGTTTTCTGCTTTAACTTATTTTTCTCGTCACGTTTGCATCCACACTCACAAACACAACTAATATGTATGCAAATCTAGCACCTTTTTTTTACCACGAGAGCTCATTTTTCCTTGTCACGTTTGCATTCACACTCACGAACACAGCCAATATGTATGCACAAAGCTAGGAACATGTCTGTGTTGAGCAAAGGAACTCTGCGTGGCCGCTGTTGTAGATCGATCCCTTTTGCACACACACACACACACACACACACACACACACACACACACACACACACACACACACACACACACACACACACACACACACACACACACACACACACACACACACACTTACACACCACATACACACTACTACTACTACTACTACTACTACTACTACTACACAGTGCAGTATAACACAATGCAAGGCAGTGCAGCGCAATACAATACCATATCAAACCATACCATGCCATACTTTGCAATATAACACAATTCTATACAGAGCACTACATTACACTGCACTACACTACACTGCTACTACACTACACTACACTACACACTACACTACACTACACTGCATTGCACTACACTGCACTACACTGCACTGCACTGCACTACACTACACTGCACTACACTACACTGCATTGCACTACACTGCACTACACTACACTATACACTACTACACTACACTACACTACACTACACTACACTACACTGCACTGCACTACACTACACTGCACTACACTACACTGCATTGCACAAAGTTACACAACACCGTTCCACACAATACAACAACTCAACACAACACAATGCAATACTATACGACACAAACTACAGCGCAGTACTGTACAGTACAACACAGTGCACAGTCAATACAATACAAAGCAATACAACACAGTGCAGTATAAAACCATACAATGCAACACAACACAATAGATACAATACAATACTTTACAATACAGTACAGTACAATACAATACAATACAACACAATCGCCGCACTAGGGACTTGTTATGGACTTATTGCACACACGCACGCGCGCGCGCGCGCGCGCGCGCGCGCGCACACACACACACACACACACACACACACACACACACACACACACACACAACCAACAAACCAACCAAACAATAATGCAATATAATTGCAGTGTAAAATCGTATAAGACAACACAGTAAATCCAATACTACGATACAATCGCTGCACCATGGATCTGTTAATAACACGTTGCATCACCCACAGACCCCGGTGCGTCCCATGAACTCCCCCCCCCCCCTCTCCCTCCACATCCCCCCTCACCAGCAGTGTCCAGTGCCAGCAACGTGTGGTGGTGGGTAGGCCTACCTTGGTGGGCTGAGAGAGACAAATGTAAAAGGCCTTCCTGCCTTTCAGCTCAAATGCATTCCTTGTGTGATCAAGACGTCTGGCTCCCTTCCCGGCTGGTGAGACGTTGGGAGCATGGTGATGGGGGATGGAGCCGGAGGAGTGTTGGGGGTAGAGTACAGGTGGTGGGTGGGGGGGGGGGGGGGGGGGGGGGGGGGGGCGCAGGAAGCGGGAAGTGGAGCGAGGGAGTGGCTACGTGTGCGAGTTGCGGTCACTGCTCTTTATCTCTCGAGGTATCGATTTCAGTGTTGACGGTCGTGAAGCGCACTTTACGGTCGCTTTAGTGCTATCGGCAGAGAAACTACTTTTCCTTAGTTTTATCCACCAGCGACGGTGTAACCTTCCGCAGTCACTCCACGCCCGAAATGACCCGTAGGCGGGCGAGAAAGGGCACTTGCTTACCTGAAGTCCCCACTCCAACCCCAACCCTCTCCACCCCCTCTCCACTCATAACCCTCCCCCCATCCTCCGCCCCCTCCTCCCCACCCAGAGGAGTAGATCTCCTTTGTTACAAAATCACCTGCTCTAAAATTGTCAGTCTCTCAAAACGACAAAACGTATCATTTAAAGGACATTGCTCCTAAGTTTGAATGGAGGGGGAGGGAAGGACTGATTCCCTGGACCTGAGCCAGAACGACCACCGCCTTGCTCCCAAACCACTGTCCGGCGATTGATTTGGGGGAATGGTCCAGAACAGTCCCGTCCTATGGGGCAATGTTGGCATATGCCCCATTTCCACCTGCCCAGGTCTGCTAGAGTTTGGCACGTGCCTTTTCTCAGCCGCTGGGGGGAGATTTTGGGCGTGGAGCAATTACGGAAAGTTACACCAGAATTCATATTGCGCTGATAGTGGACCGGGAACAGTAGTAGGTTTCTGAGCGGCCTCAGGCTGACCAGAGACAGCAGTGAGGTCGCCGAGAAGGCTTAGACCGACAGCTTCTGACGAGCATGACAGCCTTGTGCTCATGAGAAGTCTGGTCCTCAGTCAGCTCAACAGGAACCCCAGTCCAAGTCTCTCGTGAGATCAGAGAGGGTGCCTGTTGGTTAGGTCGGTCGATGGAGCACTCAAATTTGGAGTCAGGTGGTGCGAGTTCCAACCCCGCTACTGCCCAACAGGGGACAAAAAGGGAGGGGGGGGGGGGGGGGGGGGGGGGATGGTTGAAGGAGAGCGTTGTCGCCCGAATGAAAAGTGTTCTGGTTGTATCATTATAGTTGGAGAGCTCCCTCCCCGCGTGTCATGAGCACACGAGGTGACTTTGCAGATTAAACCAGACTGTAAGGTCATTTCGTTCCGGACTACTACCAACAATGCAGAGATAACACGCAGACAGTGTCCATCAGCCATGTCTTTAGATATGTGGCCTACCACTCAGAAACCTTCTATTTTTGTCCCTACCCCCGCCCACCTCGGCTCTTTGTCTTCCATGCCCCTAACCTTGGGCTGTCACGTACTGTTTTGTCTCACAACTCATTTTGTTTCCCCTCTCCTTTACCCCAACTCCTCCCTCCGCCAAAAGAAACAGGCTATATCCTGCCATTTGTCCCCCATCCCTCCACCCACCTTTCCGTTCAGGCCGCGTACAAGCTTGCGCGCATGTGTGTGTGTGCTTTTAGACGGAAGTTGTATTTTCGTGGAGTTGTGTTCGTTTAGTCAAGCAAATGACGTGTTTATGTACATTACTTTGCTTTGCTCCGAATAATTCAAAATTTCAGTGCCGTGTGTGTGTGTGTGTGTGTGCGTGTGTGTGTGTGTGTGTGTGTGTGTGTGTGAGTGTGAGAGAGAGAGAGAGAGAGAGAGAGAGGGTTAGAGAAAATGGCGCATGGGGAACGACAGATTTGAAACACTGATACACCTGTAAAGTTCTGCCAGTCAGTAATGTTAGTGTTGGAACACCTGCTTAGTCTCACCATGGTTTTTCTGGAGCTTTCTATTTGTGTGCGCTGTTTCTTCATCTCAGAAGAGCTAAAGGCTTCTAGAGTCCCTGTGAGAGTTTCACGTCATGCTTAGGGTGACGAATGGGAATGGGGAGCATGGAGGTGGGTGGGTGTGGTGGTGATGGGTACTACATGTGGATGAAACCGTTCATCCGTTTCAGACATGTCCACAAAACGGAAAGAAAAAGTTGTGTTATAGATATCTTTCGTTTCATCTCTCTCTCTCTCTCTCTCTCTCTCTCTCTCTCTCTCTCTCTCTCTCTCTGTATGTGCGTGTGTGCGTGCACACGTGCATGTTATGTGTGTGCGTGCGTGTGTGTGTGTGTGTGTGTGTGTGTGTGTGTGTGGTGTGTGTGTGTGTGTGTGTGAGAGAGAGAGAGAGAGAGAGAGAGAGAGAGAGGAGAGAGAGAGAGAGAGAGAGAGAGAGAGTTTAGTTTGCTGTCTGTAAGAGGACGCGAAAACTACAGAAACGATCGTAACAAAAGTTGATGGAAAGATGGAATGTTGCATGTCCACGAACCTATCATATTTTTTTAAAGTCGATCCGTAACGTGGATCCGGATTAAAGGTCTGATCCAGGATCCGTACAACCTTGACGGAGATGTGCTCTCTTTGAAGTGTCTGTCTAGTTCACAGACACAGCACCATGGCTGTGATTGTGGCCTTTCGAGATGTAGAAGGCCACACTCTCGTACAGAAGAATACCACTTGAAACTTGAGGATGAAAAACAAAAAAAGCGCGCACGTCAAGCAGAACTAAGCTTGGAGCAGGGGAAAGGGTTGTGGAAGGGAATCATCCCTGGCTGCATAAACATCCAATCTCTTCAGTTAGTTCAGAAACTGATCACTGATTTCCAATGGTAGGTAGGAGACTGTGTGTGAAAACGGAAGTGGAAATGTACTGCATACTACAAGGAGAGAGAGAGAGAGAGAGAGAGAGAGAGAGAGAGAGAGAGAGAGTAGGAGTATGTTGTTCACTGCAGTTGGCAGGTCTTCTGCGTTTTATCTTGAGGAACGTTTTAAATAAACCGAAAATTTGCAATTACACAGCGTTGATTGCTTTTACTGTTCAATACGAGAGAGAGAGAGAGAGAGAGAGAGAGAGAGAGAGAGAGAGAGAGGGAGAGAGAGAGAGAGAGAGAAGGCGCTGTGTCAGATTCTGTGATCTGTGTGCTGTGGCCACGCGTGCTCCGTAGGGATTTGTCAGTGAGTGGGGGGAATTAAGTGGCCGCTGGAGAAATCCAAGGATGCTGGGATCTCCTGTGAGGTGTACTTATGGCTGGCTTGCGTGACTTCATTCTGACTCTCACTAGACTGATGATAGCGTTGCCGCGTTTACAGTGTTCATTCATCTCGGGGCTGCCTGTCTGTCGATGGTCCCTTATTTTCGCCAGAAATACAGGCATGCTGACGGTAGCAATAATGCTTGCATGGTCACCCCCCCCCCCCCCCCCTCCACACACACACACACACACACACACACACACACATTCACACACACACATAAACGCAGACACACTGTGCACACACTCACACACACACGGACACACATGCACATATACATACACATACATGCATACACTCACACATGCACACACAAATATACATACATAGAGACATAGAGACACACAGACACACAGTCACACGTACACACACACACACACACACACGCGCACACACACACACACACACACACACACACACACACACACACACAAACACGCACACACACTGTGACGAGTCCACCCGATCGGTCCCAAGCAGCCACTCTCTTGTACAAATTGTTCAAATACAGGTGCCCCCCCTCCCTCCCCCGCCCCTTCTTTTTTTTTCTCTCTGTCCTGTCTGTCTCACAAAGGCAGTAGATTTGTAATCTGTTCCACACCACCACCCTCCCCTTTCTCTCCTTCCTTATCTCCTTGATGTAGCGAGTCGAGACAAAAGTTTACGGCGACTTGCCATTCTCTCCCCACCTTCCTTCCCCTCTCAACCCTTCCCCATCTTCCACCTCACTCTTTAATGTGGTGGCGTGACACAGCGAAAAGTTTATATCATGTCGCGCAACAATGTTGCCCTTTTCTCTCCCACCTTTCTTCCCCTCTCTGGGTTGACACAAAGGCAGCCCGCTTTTTCTTTCACTCACACACACACACACACACACACACACACACACACGCGCGCGCGCTCGCATATTCACTGCACTCGGACATGCACGCACGAACATACCACACACGCATGCACGCTCATAAACACACATAAAGATAGAAGAGTACTGTCAAAGACACAAGTGTTCACACAAACGTTTCTTTTATAAAATAAAGAGATTGTTGTTAGCTGTAAAAAAGGAAAAGTTTATGTGAACTGTCTCTCTGTCTCCGTCCCTGTCTTTCTGTCTCTCATGTGCGCAAACAAACACAGACACACACACACACTCACACACACACACACACACACACACACACACACACACACACACACACACACACACACATGTGTACACACACTCACACACATGCACACACAAACATGTGCGCTCACATTCTCTCGTGCACACTCATACATAATTACAATGCACGCCTGTAAACATGCACACTTGCACACACATACACACTCACACATGCATGCACGCTCACATTGTTTCATGCACGCTCATACATAATTACAATGCACGCATGTAAACATGCACACTTGCACTCACACACACACTCACACACGCATGCATGCATGCGTACACACACACACACACACACACACACACACACACACACACACACACACACACACACACACGCACATACACAAAGGCTGAAGATAGAGAACTTATTACGCCGGAAAACCATTTCTCACAGGACAGCTCTGTGATAAATCAGAAATTCCATGCTCCACGCTTACATCTAACATTTCTCCCGCATAATCACTGTATTTCACAGAACCTGCCACTTGCACAGATGGGACCGGGGGAAAAAATCCCTTTTTTCGGATGAAATATCACCCATGGAGTAAGTTCCAGAAAAAGCAGGAAATGTGGCATTCAGTACCATGCCCAGGCCATTAGACTTGCACTGGAAACGCTGTGAGAATCTGCATAAGATGGCTGCTGGCTTGTCCGTTGTCTGGATAGTTAGCGGCAGGGAGCCAGGCATCTTCGTCATAAAGAGGGTGAATAATGCATGAAGTGTAGCAGGGAGAAGCCTTCCCTCCCTTTCTGTTCCTTCCCTGGTCAGCCAGTGGTCACGGGGTTCACACCCGGCTGAATCTGTAGGGGATAGGAAAAGGAAAGCGATGCTTTCATGTAAAGCAGTTGTGCATACATTTGATGTTTTGTGTTTGCATATGTAAGCTTTCCCCCCTTATGTCTGTAGCACTATTCGAATAAAAAAGAAAATAATTCAAGCAAAGTGACCAGGAGGAAGCTGAGTGGAGCCGAAAAGTAGTAGTATACTAGTAGTAGTAGTAGTAGTAGCTACTACTACTACTACTACTACTACTACTAGTAGTAGTAGTAGTAGTAGTAGTAGTAGTACTTTCATTTTACGTCTTCTCACAAAATTATGTGATACTGGACGAGGGTCGAAAAGTGGTAGTGTTAAGATATCAGTGCTTATGTTTTAGTCATTTGTATTATCTGTTGCAGAATGAAAATTATGAGTTATATAGATTTGTGCTAAGTGTACAACGCTTGTAGCTTGAACTGTGAAAGTTTTGAAGAGGCGTACTTTTGTCCCTTTTTGAGGTGGGGATGGGGTGTGTAGATGGGGTGGGGGGTGGGGGCTTGTGGTGGGATGGTTGTCTTTATCAAAGCAGGAGGCTTATCCTTGTGCTATACCTCACAGTATCCGAAACAAGTTGAATAAAAGGTCACATGCTCATGACTTGATTTTTGCTTCTTCATTTGTTTGCTTTTAAAGAAGAGGTCCATTGACGAATTTGTGGTTAATTTTGTGAACTTCCTCTTTTTTTAATTCAAGCATTCATGATCATTATTTGATCTTACAGATAGCTCAGAATTTTGGTTATTATTATCATTGTGTCTTTTTTGCAGACATTTTGAAACCTAATGGTGCCAATGACTCTCATTTTACCGGTCCTCCATATCGAGACTTTCTTGTGGACCTTCTGAGGCGGAACAAGGGCTAGACTTTACATAGTATAGTTCAGTCTCCTCCTCGTTCATTACATCGATGGACAGGCAAGTTACTGCTGACTGGACAGAAAGAAAAACGTGCCCTTTCAGATCCAGTCATCTGTATGTCATGACTGACGGTGTGTCATGGGAATTGCTGGTAGTGAACGAACCCAAGTGGACTCGGTGGAAATCCTGGACAGCTTCTCTGATGGTCCTCTGATGGGCTGCTGGCATAACTTTATCATGATGCACTTCGGACTGTTGATAAACTTGCTTTACAGTGTGTGTTCTTCTCAGGGCTTCCTGTTGATCTGTAATTGTTATCAGAAAGAAAAACAAACAGGCTGATTTGACCACATGTAACGTGTAGGGTTTCTCATGTGTGTCACTTTATTGCACATATTTCTGCACACTAATGCGCAGGCACACACACACACGCGCGCGCGCACAAGCATGCACGCGTACACACATTCCCATACTCCCACATGCCTGCGCACAGTCAAAAGATACACGTGCGCGTGTACAAACATACAGATATGCATGCGCACACGCACAGGCACATGCGCGCACGCGCGCGCACACATACATACACACACTTGCACTCCTACACACTCACTCAAATATGCACACACACACACATGCATACATACATGCACACACGCGCACACACACGCGCGCGCGCGCGCACACACACACACACACACACACACCTGCTCTTTGCCCTACACGGCGGGCTGTAATCCGCAGTGTTACCCCTGGTCGTTTTGTCTCTCCACCATCTCTCTGCACCTGTGGGCTTTTACTTGCCTTTTTTGTTACACGCACATTCTCTTACCTGATGCTTGCTCGTGCGCACGTTTATGTAGTTGTGTGTGTGTGTGTGTGTGTGTGTGTGTGTGTGTGTGTGTGTGTGTGTGTGTGTGTGTGTGTGTGTGCGCGCGTGTGTATTTGCGTGCCAATTGCATTTTGAGATGATTATTTTTATTTGTTAGGTCCAACCGATAATTGATTTCCGAACATAATCCACTACATCCCAGAGAATGCTCCAGGATCTCAATACTGTTCATATATTCTACTCTAAATGAAGACCGTTGTACAAGTCGATTGCTGTTGTAGCCCAAAGCGGAATTCAAGCATTTTCTTTTTAATTTGTATGTCGCAACGATACGAGACATTAACAGTCAAAAACAAAACAAATCCCAGTGAGCAGTTATTTCAATAGTGATGTCATTTTGAAACCCAGGGCTAAAGCGAAAAAGGGGGACGAGGAGGAGACAAAATAGCCTGGAGTAGTAAAACGTCGGATTACTCACACATTAACGCATTTTTCAAGTCAGATGGTCTGGATGTCGGGCTTGGCTGCCACTGAGTTTTGTCTTGGTTCTCAAGAGCTTTCTATTTGCGTGCGCTGTTTCACCTCAGAAGTGGTGAAAGCTTTTTGTCGTCCGATTGTCAATTTGACGTCATGATAGGGGTGGAAAAATGGGATATGGTAAACATAGAGGAGAGTGGGGGGGGTGGCAGTGTTGTTTGCGGTCTGTTTGGGATAAAAAACACATTTTTTTCAGAAAGGTCCCTTGTAGGTAACTTTAATAAAAAGATGTTACAGAAATACCTGTGTGTGTGTGTGTGTGTGTGTGTGTGTGTGTGTGTGTGTGTGTGTGTGTGTGTGTGTGTGTTTGAATATTGATGAGCGTGCGTGCGTTCGTGCGTGTGAGTATGTGTGTGTGTGTGTGTGTGTGTGTGTGTGAGAGAGAGAGAGAGAGAGAGAGAGAGAGAGAGAGAGAGAGAGAGAGAGAGAGAGAGAGAGAGAGAGAGAAAATCTACGGCAACAATTTCAACAGCAGTTGGCAGAAAGGTGGAATGTGGGCTAAGTACCACCCCATTACATTTTTCAGCTGATCCACGATGCGGATCCGGATCAAAGGACAGATCCAGGATCCCCTCGACCGTGACGGAGGTCTGGGCTCTTTGGAGTGTCCTCAGGTCGTTCCGTCTGGCTGGCTGACACTGACCTTGACTCTCATACACAAGAACAAGTACAGTAGACCTTAGGATGAAAACAAACAAAAAATAACGCGTGCGCATCATGCAGAACTAAGCAGTGAAGAGGAGGAAACGGTTGTGGGTTGGAGTCGTCCTTGGGTTCGTAGGCGGCATGTTCCAGTCTCACATCTATTTCTGTTGAAAAACTGATCGCCACATTCTTCTGATAGACAGACCACTTGTGAGAAACAGAAGACGAATCTACTGCATATCATAGAGGTAAACAGCAGGGGAAAAGGCGCCGTATCAGACCCCGCGATCTGTGTATTGTGGTCGAGCGTGTCTAGTGGGGTTTGTCGAAGAGCGGGGGCATTAAGTGGCCGGTGTAGCAGTCCTTGGACGTTGGGATTAGTGAGATGTGCTGATGGCTTGCTTGCATGACTTCGGTATGACCGACGTTGGACTGGCCATAGCGTTGGAAACGTCATTCTTCTGGCGCATCCTGTCCATGGCTTCTCATAAAGGCATGCATGCAAACTGCAGCAATAATGCTTGCATGGTCACACACACACACACACACACACAAACACACACACACACACACACACATACACATGCGCGCGCGCGCGCTGAATGATAAAAGAATCACCACTCAATAAAGAAAACGCAAATTTTGGGTTTATTTTGAAACTTTTCCTAACATAAAGGCAAAGGCGCATAGACACAGACACAGACACCCATACACACACACACACACACACACACACACACACACACACACACACTCTCTCTCTCTCTCTCTCTCTCTCTCTCTCACATATATACATGCACACACACTCTCACACACACACACACACACACACACACACACACACACACACACACACACACGCTCGCACGCACGCACGCATGCACGCACGCACCAAATATGCAACGTCTAAAGACAAAGAATACATAACACTTGAAGTCATTATTTACAGGACAGTCTTTCATACTGTAAATCAAATTCCAAGTACAAATTTACATCTGGTATTCCCCCCCCCCCCCCCCCCCCCCCCCCCCACCCCCCTTAAAACCTGCGACTTAGACCTTTTAGTTTTTTCCGGATGAAACGGCGTCCTTCGGAGAAGAAAATTCCAAGTACAGAAAAAAGCTGGAAATCTGGCCCCCTCCCCCCCCAAAACCTGCCGACTTAGAGGTAGGACCTTTTTCCGGATGAAAACGGCGTCCTTCGGAGAAGAAAGCTCCAGAAAAAAGCTGGAAATCTGGCATTCAGTACCATGCCCAGGCCATTAGACTTGCATAGAGCTGGAAACGCTGTGAGAATCTGCATAAGATGGCTGCTGGTTTGTCCGTTGTCTGGATAGTTAGCGGCAGGGAGCCAGGCATCTTCGTCATAAAGAGGGTGAATAATGCATGAAGTATAGCAGGGAGAAGCCTTCCCTCCCTTTCTGTTCCTTCCCTGGTCAGCCAGTGGTCATGGGGTTCAGACCTGGCTGAATCTGTGGGGGATTAGGGAAAGGAAAGCGATGCCTTTCACGTAAAGCCATTTGTGCATATTTTTCTTTGCACATCGGACTTGGGATAGCGTTGCTTTACAGAGTTGGTTTTTCTCAGGGCTTTCTGTTGGTCTTTAATTATGATCAGAAAGATTTACATGCTGATGTGACCCCATTTAACGTGGACGGTTTCTTTTATATGTCAGGTTATTACAAATATTTTTGCACACCAATGTGCTGTCAAGAATGTACGCACGCCACGCACGCGCGCGCGCGTGCGCGCGCGCGCACACACACACACACACACACACACACGCACGCACGCACGCACGTGCACACACACACACACACACACACACACACACACACACACACACACACACACACACACACACACACACACACACACACCACTTGCTTATTCGCATGCTGTCATACGCACTCGTACACAATCACAAATCACGTAGCTACGCATGGATGTATGTTAACAGGACAAGTTTGCACACACACACACACACACACACACACACACACACACACACACACACACACACACACACACGCACACACACATACATACCCCCACACACATGCACACGCACGTGCATGTTAGCACATGTGTGCGTGTGCGCGCCCACAGACACACACTGAATATGCAAAGGCTAAAGGTAAAGAATTTACCGCGCTGTGAACCATTTCTTACAGACAGCTCTACCTTCAATCAGAAATTCCATCCACAAAGCTTGCATCTAATATTTCTCCCTCATAATTATCATACATCACAGAGCCTGCTACTTGCAGAATTTAGACACAAAAGGGGACATATCCTTTTTTTTTTCCGGATGAAATAACGTCCATGGAGTAGAAAGTTCCAGAAAAAAGCAGGAAATGTGGCATTCAGTACCATGCCCAGGCCATTAGACTTGCATAGAGTTGGAAACGCTGTGAGAATCTGCATAAGATGGCTGCTGGTTTGTCCGTTGTCTGGATAGTCAGCGGCAGGGAGCCAGGCATCTTCGTCATAAAGAGGGTGAATAATGCATGAAGTGTAGCAGGGAGAAGCCTTCCCTCCCTTTCTGTTCCTTCCCTGGTCAGCCAGTGGTCACGGGGTTCAGACCCGGCTGAATCTGTGGGGGATTAGGAAAAGGAAAGCGATGCTTTCATGTAAAGCCAGTTTTGTGCATACCTTTGACGTCTTGTGTGTTTGCATGTGTAAGCGTGTCCCCCTTTTATGTCTTGCATAATTAACAGAAAATAAAGATAAATAACTACAGCAGTGTCACCAGGGGGAGTCTGAATGGGGCAGGAGAGCCGTAAAGCTGAGATGTCATTGCATGAATTTTTTGGACATTTGTATCATCCTCTGCCACTGGAGGGCATCACAAATGGTGATAGTCATGTAGGTTTGTGCTTGGTTTGCAACGCTTGTTATTTCAACTGTGAAGATAATGAAGGGGCGTTCTTTTGTCTTTTTGGGGAAGGGGGGTGGTGAGGGGGGGGCGTGTGAATGGATAATAGGGCGAGGGTGCAATCATGCTCAGAGTAGGTCGCTGACCCATGGTTTATTTCTCATGGTAGTAGAGACAAATTACGTAAAGGATGAATTGTTTAAGACAAAATTTACCAATTTGGTATTTTGTTGTTCGTTCTCTCTTTAAACAAACAGTCGATAATAACCTCATGCATATGTAGATGAATTTCCTTTTTCTTAATACAAACAGTCATAATTATTATGTGGTGTTACTGATTTAGCTCAAAGCTGTGATTTTTTTTTTTTTTCTTTTTAACGCCATTTCCCACACAGTTTGAAACCCAGTGATGCTAATGCTTCTTACCAGCCATTTTTACGCGTTCAGTCCAAGACTTTCTTGATAACCTCACAAGGGGGAACAAGGGTTTGCTTCAGACATGCTATGTTTCATTCAGTCCCATCCCATTAGAACCGGTCTCCTCCGCGTTCACTGATGATCGGATACTCAAGTGAGATTGAAGAGCGTTTGACAAAGAGACGGATACAAGAATGAAAAGTGTCCTATCGGATCCAGTGATCTATCTGTATGTCGTGGCGGATGGTGTGTCACTGGAGTTGTTGGTGTTGAAAGGAGGAATCCAGTGGACTCGGTGGAAAGCCAGGACACTGTGGTCCTCTGACGGGCTGCTGGCATAACTTCATCGTGATGCACTTCGGACTGTTATAAACTTGCTTCACTGTTTGTGTTCTTCCCAGAGCTTCCTGTTGATCTTAAACTTCTGTCAAAAAGATGAACACGCTGCTGTGAACACGTGTAAGCGACAGTTAAAAAAAAAAAAACTACCAGTTGGTTGTAAATGTATTTGCACACTAATGTTCATGTACGAACATACACGCACGTACGCACACACACGCACGCATGCACACACAAACACACATATGTACGTACTCACTTGGTGTGAAATGAAAATCGTGAACCTGTGATTAGACAAAAAATAAAGGGAAAGAAATACAAGCGCCTGCACTAGTTCACATAACGATGCACACACACACACACACACACACACACACACACACACACATAAACGCACATGTGCACGCACATGTGCACGCACACGCACACAGGGATGCATGCACGCATGCATGACAGACACACACACGCACACACAGGGATGTATGCACACATGCATGAGCGCGCGCGCGCGCACACACACACACACACACACACACACACTGTCTGTCTGTCTCTCTCTCTGTCTGTCTGTCTGTCTGCCTCTCTCTCTGGGAAAGAGAAGAGAGTGCTTTCTTGTGTCTGGAGTTGTTTTTACAAACGTGTCTGTCTAGGATGGAGAGTGCCATTCAGACAATTGACATCTGACAAGACTGGAGAAAGATTCGGCGGGATGATACACCCCTCCCTCCCCTCTCTCTCTCTCTCTCTCTCTCTCTCTCTCTCTCCTCTCTCTCTCTCTCTCTCCCCCCCCCCCCCCCCCCCCCCCGCCTCCTGCCCAACCACATTGACGTAACTAGGAGGAATACCCAACAACAGGCAACACCCTCTTCTTTCACACAGAGAGAGAGAGAGAGAGAGAGAGAGAGAGAGAGCTCCAAGGAAAGAGCTCCTAGCAGCACAAGTCTCGTGCAGACCAGTGTTTCAGGCCACTGGACTTGTAGAAAAATAGGAAACACGGTCAGAATCTGCCTGAGTTGACTGCTGGGTTGTCCGTTGTCTGGACAGTTGGTGGCAGGGAAGCCAGACGTCTTTGTCGTGAAGGGGAGAATAGTGAGTGCAGGAGGTGTCTTAGGGAGAATCCCTCCTTCCTTTTCTGTCACCTACCTTGCGGTCGTTGGGATTCAGACCCGGCTGAACTGAGGGATGGATGTTGGGGCGTGTGGCATGTGTGTATTTCAAGTGTGTGTGTGTGTGTGTGTGTGTGTGTGTGTGTGTGTGTGTGTGTGTGTGTGTGTGTGTGTGTGTGTGTGTGTGTGTGTGTGTGTGTGTGTGTGTACGCGCGCGCGCGTGCACGTGTATATGAGCATTTGCGTCTGTGGTCGGTCTCAAATGTATGTGAGACCGCTAAATCTCTTTTTACACCCCCCCCCCCCTTTCTCTCTCTCTCTCTCTCTCTCTCTCTCTCTCTCTCTCTCTCTCTCTCTCTCTTACACACTCACGCACATGCGCGCGCGCGCGCGCGCGCGCACACACACACACTCACACACACAAAGCATGTGCGCTTCTTTTTAGAACCCATGTCCCCTTCTGAATCAAAATGCTCAGGACGCCATGCACGTAATCCCCCAAGTCACTCCAGGAACAACAAATAGCTCCGTCATGACCCTCCGGCCATGTGGTAAGAATCATCTCTGAGACGTGGAATTCGCTACTCGCTGCAAACCGGCTCAAACTCCAGGTGAAATGGCAGACAGAAAGCAGAGCTGTTGTTTTATATCCTTGCACATGTGCCTGGTTTCCGCCTGTCCTGTGAAAGGGTTTGTGTTAGGGGAGACGTGGGTGGTGGTGGTGGTGCAGGCAGTGGTTGTTGAAAAACAGTGGTCTCCTTGTCTCCGACTGTCTGTCTGTCTGTCTATTTCTTAGTGTTAGTGTATGTGTCTCTGTTTGTTTTTTTTTCACACACTCTCTCTCTCTCTCTCTCTCTCTCTCTCTCTCTCTCTCTCCCCCCCTCCCTCTCTCTCTCTCTCTCTCTCACGCGCTCGCGCGCATGCATGCATATATTCACAAATGAACATTTTGAAAACATTAACATAAACATCATAACATACAAGAACCATAAGCCTGCTCAGCAGTAACAATATGGAACACTGTCTTGTCTGTCAGTCTGTGTCTATTTCACGTATGGAAGCACGCACACGCGCGCGCTCGCTCATAGACGCACACACATACACACACACACACACACACACACACACACACACACACACACACACACACACACACACACACACACACAAAACTAATGAAATAAAAGGAAATGAATTAATAAACACACTGAATGAAAATTACATTCTTTGAAGGATAAATGAAAAAGCCCCCCCCCCCCCCCCCCACACACACACACACACACACACTCCCTCCCCCCCCCAAAAAAAAAAAAAAAAAAAAAAAAAAACCCGAGTTGGAGGGGATAGACGGAGGAACGGGAAGGCGGGGATGGGGTGAACTCAGGTTTTTGTTGACCTTTTTGTGTGTGTGTGTGTGTGTGTGTGTGTGTGTGTGTGTGTGTGTGTGTGTGTGTGTGTGCGTGCATTGGGAGTGAGGAGGGGAAGGGTTGATGTGAGATGGGGAGAGGGTTTAGAACGATCGGGCCCCCACCCACTTCTACCCTCGCTCCACCTGCCACCCCTACCCCACGCACACACGCTCTGACCTATACGTAAAGCTGTACCTCCAGTCTAGGTGGATGGATGGCTTGCTGCTAAGTGCTGGTGGTGATGACCTTTACACCTTCACATCTTCTCAAGGGTACTTGTCAGGAGTCTGTTCGGGTGCGGGGGTGGGCAGGCTTGCTTGACGCAACTGGGCGGCTTGAGAAGGCCACAATACGCCTCCTCAACGATCGTCAGTTGGCTTTCCCCCGTTTGTCTTAGTGTCTGTGTCTGTAGCTATCGTCTGTGGCCAAGCCTGATTCTCCATGACGCCTTTTCTGTGTCACGCCTACGTCTTTGTCTGTTTTGACAGTTTGGGTCGTGCCAGACGAAACAGTTTAGGGGGAACAGAATGTATGTATATATGTATGTATGCGTGTATGTATGTATGTATATAGTTAGGGGGAACAGAATGTGTATTTATGTATATCTATAAGTATGTATACATACATATACAAATATAGATTTCACACACACACACACACACACACACACACACACACACACAGAGAGAGAGACCAGAGAGAGAGAGAGAGAGAGAGAGAGAGAGAGAGAGAGAGAGAGAGAGAGAGAGAGAGAGAGAGAAAGCGTTAGTACACGGTTCACCAAAGCCATCATCAAGGTCATCTTTAGGTATAGGTGACGGAACGTGTTGCAGGCATTGAGGGAGATAGAGATATGCTGTTATTGCATGTCTGCACGCTAATATCAACGAATTACTTAAACAGCATCAGTACTTCAATTAAATCTACAGTGCATGTAGCACTCGTTTATTATAAAGTGGTCTTGACAACAGTTGCTACAAAGCGGACTGACGTGTTGAAAAACATCAATATTCATGAGATTTGTCGTAAGTCACGTACTATGGCTTTTTGGGAGCAGTGACTGGCTTGAAATACGTGACAGTGTGTGTGTGTGTGTGTGTGTGTGTGTGTGTGTGTGTGTGTGTGTGTGTGTGTGTGTGTGAATTTTCGGATAGAAAAAAAAGTTATATTGTTTTTTCACCTTGCGGCTCAATCAATGATTAATATGCGCATCTGTAGTGATGTAAAACAATCCGTAGCAAGGCCGTGGCGCGACCTGCTTCTTCTCTCACCTCTCCACATTTCCCTCCATTCCCCTCCCCTCCAATCTCCACTCCACCCTTCCCTTTCCCATCCCCCCCCCCCCCCCCCCCCCCCCCCCCCAAAGCTTACGCATGTAAAACGTCAGCCCGCAGGCCAACATGTTGACCGTAAAAACTGTGATGGCTGTTAACTGTTCGAAGAATGGATGTGACTGAAAGGGGAGATTAGCGCTGTCTGCTTTCCACACGTCCAGGATCCGTCTGTTCCATGCTGTTGCGTGACGGACAGCACGGTTCTGTTGGCTCTCTCTTAATCTCGGGCCTGCTTTGTGGGATGAATGGCTGTTGGCGATTTTGTCACGCTCTGTCACTTCTTACTCTCAAATTCAG
>JADBJO010000867.1:367500-372500 GCA_016801955.1 Conus betulinus
AACTGCAACGTCTATTGATCTCCCTCTCTCGCGCGCGTGCTAATTGCGTTTCTATGATTTGTTCATTCATTTGTATCAGTTTTTTTTTTTTTTTTTTTTCAAAGATTGAGATCAGTCAGTTTAACTGCAACTTGTCCTGCTACGATGCTATGACTCATAGTGGTGCCCCAATGACCCACAAACCCAGACACTCACACGCGCATCAGTGAAATAGGTCAGGAGTTGATAACACAATACAGTCTACATAGACTGCCGGTGATGCCTCTGGGTGTAGCACTGAATGAGACGGCGGAATGAGCGTCGTTTTGGAACAACATAGTGCAACTGAGCGGCACGGAAGACGATACACACAAAAGGTGTTTAGTTCATGGCCTTCTTCTTGTGTCTACGAGACAGAACGTAGCGCAGCAATTGTTTACTTTGGTGATGTTTGTTCGTCCTGAGTAGCTCTGCTGGTTCACAAAGCGACGATTAGCTTTGCAAATATTCAGTTCTATGTCTGTTTGGTCGTACTAGAGCTATTTGGGGAAAAAATATAACTGTTTAATTCTTGAAGTTACTGCTGTTTGGTGGTAGCATCGGTCTATCTGAAAAGCTTCATTTGATGTGCTGATTTTTCAGTGCAGTTCATTTAGGTTTGCTTTCCCTGTGTTTTGTTTAGACGGTTCGATCAGCCCTACAACAATAGTCGTACGTTCGTCATGCTCTGCAATCCCTCGTCGTGCGTGCAGAAAACGGAGTGGGAGGTGGAAAAGGGGGTGAGGTGGTGGGCGGAGGTGTCACGTAACTGGGAATTCTGTGCTCCTGTTGCTGCAGAGAGGGATGCGTACAGAAGCAATTGACGGAAGTGGCGGGATACGAAATCGATTCTCACTAGCTGACAGCAAGCCCCGTTGCCCCCCCCCCCCCCCCCTTCCTCCTCCTTCCTCCCTCTCTCTCTCTCTCTCTCTTCTCTCTCTCTCTGCCCTGTCTGTCTGTCTGTCTGTCTGTCTGTCTGTCTGTCTGTCTGTCTCTCTCTCTCTCTCTCTCTCTCTCTCTCTCTCTCTCTCTCTCTCTCTCTCGATTATATTCCAAGAGTGATCGGTCTCTCTCTTGCGGTAGTCTGTACGAATCATGAAGACATGGAGGTTAATTGACTAGATCATCATGGACATAGACGGAAAGGAGACGGACGTTGAGGTCATCCGCGGAGCTGGACATGAAGATACACCACGTTTCGCCCAATCACATTTCGCGGAATCACATTTCGACCAAGCTTTGTTCTCGTGCGTCATTGCAAGTGTCCTCTCTCTCGAATTCTAAATATCTCAAGTGTAGCTTTTTCACCCGAATACTCATTCACGGTTCGCCCAAATAATTTTTGTGCTGCAGTCACAAGATGTTATCATTTGTCTCGCAAAGGTGAAAAATATGGTAGTACTGAATAAGAAATGATTATCTTTCTGACTTGTAGCGATATTTGTCTTCCTTGTGTGTCTTCTTTGTGTCAAAGATGCAGTTGATTTCAAAAGGCTTAATCAGGCACTGGGTAGTTACATTTTTTTCTTTATTTTTTCGCTTCCGTCTCTTCTATTCATGTATGTATTAATGCATATGTCGGGTTACGCGAACCACCGAATCTGATAAAAAAAAAAAAAATCCCCCAAATGGTGTGTGTGTGTGTGTGTGTGTGTGTGTGTGTGTGTGTGTGTGTGTGTTAGTGTTAGAATCAATGATTTTATGCAACCTTATTGTTCTCAGTATGGATCGAGGGGAGGGTGTGTGTATGTGTGTTTGAATGATGTCTGGGAATAAAGGTACATTGGATGAAGCGGGATTTACTAAACCGTGACTGCGTGAAACGCGGAGCACCGGGGTATAAATGACATAGAACAGCAGTTGATGTTAACTTCTTTGGGGATGACTATCGAGCATGGACATACGAACATGGTGACAATGACGCTGTGGAGTTCAATTTAGGGCCTGAAGTCACGTGACTGGGCTAGGCCATGTTCATTCGGGATGGATGTGGTGGTGGAGGGGGAGGGAGAGGATGGTGCTGTTTTGTTGTTGTTGTTTTGTTGTTGTTGTTTTTTTTTTTTTTTTTTTCTTCTTTTTTTTGTGCGAGGAGGGGGATGTTGGAAGATTACATTTACGTATCTGTTTCTAATAACCCAGCACAATGAATTCAAGAAGCGCCAACAGGCCCTTACTCTTGCATAATGACTCAACGTTTTACAATTTACATCCACATGGTGGTGTGTGTTAATGTGGGTTATGATGTAGTGAGACAGCTTGCCCGTGGCTGTCTCACTTGTAAGATGGTGCCCCCCCCCCCCCCCACACACACACACACATACACATACACACACGCGCGCGCACGCACGCATACCGCTCGCGCGCAAGAAACAAACAAACAAAATCCATAGCACTGTGTTACATTGCATATTGTAGCGAGTTCATCAGAGCTCTCCGAACTGACTCCATTCGAGTTCCTTGAAAAATAAGAGTCATTTCCCTTGTCTTTGTAAGTAGGGTTTAAGAGTTCTTTCCCTTGTTGTTATTGGAGTAACCGTTTCTTTTTCATGTCGATCTTTTTCTGAGACTCGTAAACACTCAGATACCAAATTCAGTCTGTATCTATTTATAGAGTTGTGTGCAACAAATCGTAGCTACTCCCGAAATATCTTCAGGATTTAAAAGTTCATGAAGTCGCACGGCAGATGCGCTAGCATTTAATGCGGCAACAGTAATGAAAGTAATGAAATCAATCGACCCCGTCTCACAGGCGCAGAATATAGTTTTTTTACGATGTACGTTTCCTTCCAGATTATGCGTGTGCTGCATGCGTTTTTTTGTTTTTTTTTTTTTTTTTTTTTTTTTTACCGCCTGCTGAATATTGGGCTGCATGTTTCTCCTGTACACATCGACCAAACGCCTTGCAAAAAACGGAGTAAACCCGTTTGATGATTGTAGTGATGATGACTGCAATAATAAGTATTGTTATAATTACTGCACACACAGTCGCGCGAGTGCACGCTAACTCGCCACAGAGGTTTTCGCCATACTCCTGTCTGACTCTGTCGTCTGACAGTAAGCAAAGTCGTTTTTTCTCTTGCCTCTTCATAATGACATCATCTTTTCATTGGCCAGCATCCGGTCATTCAGTGTGTGTACAGATAAACAGATAGCCAGATAAATGAATCAACAGATGCACAGAAGAGAAGTTGCTACAAATGCTCTGAAAGGGTGGGCCGAGTCGTGAAAATGACGCGGAAAATTGAGATTGTAGGGAGGGAGAGGAGAGGGAGAGAAACAGAGTGCTGTGGTTTGGAAGACGAAAGGAGAGGGGGGAGGGAGGATGGGGGGAGGGGTAAGGATAGATTGGTGGTTAATGTGGGTGGTAGATGGTTGGGGCTGGAAAGGGGGGGGGGGGGGGGGGGGGGGGGGGGGGGGGGGGGAGGAGGAGGTATCGAACGGGAAAGTCATCACGACTTCCACCACAGATTACTTGTCTGGCGTCAGCGACACAGTACCTATCGCGTGGTGAAATCTTGACAGGCTGATGGATGCCTTCATAATTACTCAGATGCGCTATACTATATGCGCGTGTTTGTTGGAAACAGGGTCTCAACCGAAGCCTATACTATGCGCGTGATTGGTGGAAACAGGGTCATAACCGATGCGTATACAATACGTGTGTTCGTTGGAAACAGGATCTCAGCCGATGCACTATACTACACGCGTGTTTGTTAGAAACAGGATCTCAACCGATGCACATACTATGCGTGTGTTCCTTAGAAACAGGATATCAACCAATGCACTATTCTATGCGTGTGTTCGTTAGAAATAGGATCTCAACCAGTGCACTATCCTATGCACGTTGTCGTTAGAAACAGGATCTCAACCGATGCACATACTCTGCGCGTGTTCGTTAGAAACAGCATCTCAATCGATGCACTATACTATGCGTGTGTTCCTTAGAAACAGGACCTCAACCAGTGCACTATACTATGCGTAAGTTCCTTAGAAACAGGACCTCAACCAGTGCACTATACTATGCGTGTGTTCCTTAGAAACAGGACCTCAACCAGTGCACTATACTATGCGTGTGTTCCTTAGAAACAGAATCTCAACCACTATACTGTACTATGCGCGTTTTCGTTAGAAACAGGATCTCAACCGATGCACCATGCTATGCGTGTTCGTTAGAAACAAGATATCAACCAACGCACTGTACTATGCGCGTTTTCGTTAGAAACAGGATCTCAACCGATGCACTGTACTATGCGTGTTTGTTAGAAACAGGATCTCAACCAGTGTACATACTACGCGCGTGTTCGTTGGAAACAGGGTCTCAACCGATGCACTATACTATGCGTGTATTCGTTAGAAACAGGATCTCAACCGATGCACTACTGTGCGTGTTGGTTAGAAACAGGATCTGAACCAGTGCACTATACTATGCATGTATTCGTTAGAAACAGGATCTCAACCGATGCAATAGACTATATGCGTGTCGGTTGAAATTAGGGTCTCCACTGACGCGCTATCTTTTGCGTCCGTTTATCAGTGTTAGATTTGTCTGAAGGAACGAAGGGATTTCAGAGTTGAAATCCGTGGGAGGCCATTGAAAATAATTTCTGATCACTGGGCTTTTCTTTTTCTCACACCCGGTGATGTTTTCTAAATTACGCTTGCGTCGAGGAGAAATGAGTGGTCGGGGGGGGGGGGGAGGGGGGGGGGAGAGGAATGGGCTCGGAGGGGTGGGAGTGGAAATAAAGGTTCTTTATGAAGTTGAAAAGAGTACATTCTCTAAGCTGTAATGACTGCCGAAACCGCGAGATCTGTTTAAGTCGTCTAGCTCCCCCCCCCCCCCCCCCCCCCCCCTCCCCCAAACGAGTTTTATTTTCGCTTTAAAAAAAAAACTATTGCGAACAGTCTGCATAGCCCCCCCCCCCCCCCCCCCCCTCTCTCTCTCTCTCTCTCTCTCTCTCTCTCTCTCTCTCTCTCCCTCCCTT
>JADBJO010000867.1:382500-387500 GCA_016801955.1 Conus betulinus
CAAACAAAACAACCAAACACACTGTGGGGTGAGAGGTGGAGGGGACTGAAGGGTGAGGGTAGAGACTGAAAACTTATATAGATTGGTAATCTTGATTGCCGTTTGTGAGACAAAGAGAGAGAGAGAGAGAGAGAGAGAGAGAGAGAGAGAGAGAGAGAGAGAGAGAGAGAGAGAGAGAGGTGGTGGTGGTGGTAGAGGATGGTATGGCTGGCAATTTTCTTGTCACACTATCATTATTGTTGTCATTATGTTGTTGTTGCTGCTACTGTTTTTGAGGGGGAGGGGGAGGCGTTTGTAGAGGATAGTGTGGATGGCAATTGTCACGTCACATTATCATTAATATTATTATGATGATGATGATGATTCTTATTATTATGTTGTTGCTGCTGCTGTTGTTACAACAATAGCACGTAATACAATTACGATAGACAAACCGCGGAGACAGGTGGAGAGAGAGGTGTGTCTGTTGAATCTGGGCAACAAGAGTTTGGTAGCCGTTGGGGAGATGGAGGAAAGAGTAGAGGAGTCAGCCATCTCTCTGTCTCTGTCACTGTCTGTCTGTCTGTCTGTCTGTCTGTCTCTCTCTCTCTCTCTCTCTCTCTCTCTCTCTCTCTCTCTCTCTCTCTCTCTCTCTCAATCAGAGTCCAAAGTATGATTACAATACAATTTCAAGAGATCGAGAGATTGAGTTCGCTCTTGGAACACGAGTGCTCACGCATCTGGAGCTGGATAGTCTCACAAACCATAACCATGTCTTCTGCCTGTGTAGCCTAACTAAACATGTTCTCTCTCTCTCTCTCTCTCTCTCTCTCTCTCTCTCTCTCTCTCTCTTTTTTTTTTTTTTTTTTTTCATTTTTTTTTTATTTTTTACACACACACACACACGCACACTGTTGCGCGCGTGCGCGCTTGAGCTGTCATTTATGGGTAGTGGGAGAAACTTCCGGTGTGTCCGTTCTGATTATGTGTGGGAAACATACGTGTTTTTCTTTCCTCCACATCATCAGCGCGCCATTTGTGCGGTTGTATGGTGGAGGGGCCCGGGGGAGGGGGGGGGGGGGGGGGGGGGGGGGGGGGGGCTTTACTGTTGTTGTTGTCGAGTGGCACGAGGGTTTCCTTTTACTGTGTGTGCTTTATCATCTCTGACACGGCATCCAATCTCCCTGAATGAAGACAGTGTGCAGGGCTGTGACAGAACACTGTGCGGCCGGGGAGGATTAAAAGGGGGGGCGCGGGGAAGGGAACGGAGGTGAGGAAGGGGGGGGGGAGGGAGGGGGGAGGGGAAGATGCCTGAGAGAAAGATGAAGGAAAACTGTGTGTGTAGGAGAGGACGTGCTCATGGAAATTCAGAGACGGCCATGATGTGTAGTAGATTGTTGTCGTCAGTGTGCGATTCATGGTCTGCACGTAATGATGGTCACTGCTGGTCACCATCCGCATGAAGCATGGGGAGACCACACACACACACAGTGACACACACGTACAACTGTAATAATGGCGCAGATGTTAGTTCGGTACCCAAGGTCTGACCAGCATGCGTGTATGTGTATGTGTGTTAGTGTGTGTGAGTGTGATCTGTGTGCTTTAGTGAACATGCTCCTGTATGCACACCCATGCCCAGATATACGTGTTCATATGTATATGGGCGCCTGTGTATATAGGCGTATAGGCATGTGTGTCGGTGTGTGTAGGTGGGTGTGTGAGTGGATGTGCGCGTGCGCACATTTATTTATGGGTAGTGGCTGCTCAGAAAGATGGCATAGTTACTGTTGATCGATAACAACAACGACAACATTAGTGGTGAAAATCAAAATGATAACGTTAAATGTAATTCTAACTAGCATGAAAATCATTATCATCATCATCATCATCACACCACCACCATCACCACCACCACCACCACCATCATCATCATCATCATCATCATGGAAAATAAGTAAGTACTTGAAAACAAGAATAAGAAGAAAGCATGTTGCATAACGCAACAAAGATAAAATTGGAAAAAGAACACCAGAGGAAAACAGGAATTGTTGGGGAGAAGGAAGTCACGCACAATTTACGCCGTCAATGGACCAACAGACAATTATACCTCCGCTCTTGACTCCTCTCTCCCTTCCTTCCGCTGCAGCACGTGGTACACATGGCACGCGCAACGTCACATTCCATCTACCACCACCACACCACACCACTACCACCACCGCAGAGGAATGCGCGCGCCTGTGGATCGCGCACAAGCCAGCCAGCCACCTCATTCTCTCCCCTGGTCCATTCACACCTGCACACCCATCAAAAGCCCACGGTTTACAATCTGGGTACCTATGAATGTCCCCAAGTATATACAGGTAAAGGAGAAGGGAAGAAAGGGAGAGGGTACTGTTATATCTCTCTCTCTCTCTCTCTCTCTCTCTCTCTCTCTCTCTCTCTCTCTCTCTCTCTCTCTCTCTCTCTCTCTCAGTCCTCTGCTCAGCACTATCTCTCTGACAGGTGGAAGTTCAGATACATTAAGGGGATTCCCATCAAGGAACACATGCATCAACTCGGTAAATCCTGAAGAGATGGTGGAGGAGAACTGTAGCGCTCTCATCTATCGAAGTTCAGCCCTGTTTCATTCACCTGAGATTGGTTTAACCACGCTGATCATGCCCTCAAGTCGTTAAAGTGTAAGTGCTGTGGCCGTTATCACTTTTTTCTCACAAACACAAGCTTCTTTCAGTTTTCTGCCTCACTCACTACCCCCCCCCCCCCCCCCCCCCCCCTTTTTTTCCGTCTGCTTCTCACCTATCCTCTCTCTCTCTCTCTCTCTCTCTCTCTCTCTGTCTCTCTCTCTCTCTCTCTCTCTCTCTCTCTCTCTCTCTCTCTCTCTCTCTCTCTCTCTCTGGCTTTAAAAAAGAAATACTTTCAGTTGCTCTGCTTATAATGTAAAACGCAAAAGCTGTGATATTCTAAATTTCTTTAGAGGGAATCCTGATCAGAGATCGGTAAAACATATTCTTTCAAATAATAATGAAAATGTGACGAAATCCCTGGCTAGATTCTTAGCAGAAGCAATGAAGATTATGAAAAGTGTTAACCGAACAAAGCAAATTCCAAAATGATCCACCATCTGTATACGCGCGTGCGCGCCTGCTCTCCTCTCTCTCTCTCTCTCTCTCTCTCTCTCTCTCTCTCTCTCTCTCTCTCTCTCTGTATGTGTGTGTGTGTATGTATGTGTGTGCGCGCGCGCGCGCGAGCGCGCGTGTGTGTATGCATCTGCATGTGCTTGTGTGTCCCTTTCATGCGTGTGTGTGGGTACAAACTCTTGATAAAGGTGATTTGAGATCATTTATGATATAACATTTATCATATATAATTGTCCGCCCTTGTCTAAAAGGGCTGTACCGCTATTGGACTATAAAAAAAAGGTGTCAGTGTCAGTGTCTGTCTCTCTGGCGTGCAGAAATAGCAATTATAAATATATGAATTTCTGTTGTTTTGAAAGCCTTTTTCTTCAGGTTAAAAAAAGGTACCCAACATTAGTTAAAAACAAATGATATAGCGACCATTTTTTATCGGCTTTAGACTGAGATACATCGATTGGAACCAGTTGTAAGCAGTGATTTTTAAGTTATGAATGTTCAAACGGCATCAGTTGCCCATCGTGCAAAAGTGAATGTGAAGAAGATTTTGTTGTTGTTGTTGCTGTTCCTTTTACTGCTATGCTGACAAATGTAAATTGTTTAGTATGTTCGGTTCCTGTCCATGGCATCCAAATAGCTGAAGCGCTGCTTTGTTGTTGCTGACATCGATGAGCGTGTTGTAAAGAAAACAGCTAAATGCGTAGCTGAAGCCATGCAAAATTGAATATGTGTATGTGTGGAAGGGGGGGGGGGGGTGGAAGGGGGGGGGGGGGGGGGGGGGGGATGGCAGGGAGGAGTGGGAGCGAGATTTAACCGGTAGGGGAGTTAATGGAGCGAGGGGAATGGTGGGGACGGGTGTGTGAGTGAGTGGGTGTGTTTCGTGAAATTTCTGCTTTTTGCAATCGGTGATTGTGATTGTTATCCCCCGTTCCTTATAAGATGTCAGTCCTCTCTCTCTCTCTCTCTCTCTCTCTCTCTCTCTCTGTCTCTCTGTCTGTCTCTCTGTCTGTCTGTCTGTCTCTGTCTGTCTGTCTCTCTCTCTCCTTCCTCTCTCTCTCTCTCTCTCTCTCTCTCTCTCTCTCTCTCTCTCACTCTCTCTGTCACGCACGCCAAACGCGCACACGCGCGCACACACACACACACACACACACACACACACACACACACCACACACACACACCACACACACACACACACACACACACACACACACACACACACACACACACACACACCCCGGATGATATATCACAAGAATATGCGTCCCGCCCGATCCCTTCCTCTTTCCTACCCCCCCCCCCCCCCCCCTCCCCCTCCCCCTCTCCAGGGTGCCCAAGATATCGCCCAGACAACGTGGATTTGACTAGACAATGTCGATTTGAGGCAAAAAGCCATCGACCTCCAAACTGTTAGGCTGACATGTGTATTTTCCTCAGACAGTGAAGGGTCACTTTGGGACGATCTCGTGCCAGACACTGCGTCATCTGGTCTGCTATGGAGAGGGGGGGGGGGGGGGGGGGGGGGGGGGGGGGGGGAGGGGGGGCAGGGTGTCTGCTTGCTGCTTGGCGGAGTTCCTTGTGTTTGTTTCTGATATAGTTGATGCATATGTGTTACGTTCATTACATTTCTTTTCTTAACTAAGTTACGTATGACAAAATGATGTTTGTTTCATTTTGTTATTGTTCATTTTATTTGTTTGTTTATTTGTTTGTTTTATGTACTCTTAGTCTTGGTTGCTATCTGTGAATGTTTGGTGACGTTTTGTGATAAACGAGCATGTTCAGTAAGCTGATTTCCAGATATTGAAGTGATGCGTAGAATTTTCAGGACGGTCACAATAATGATAACACGAAATTGCGATAACACGATATTACAAAGGACAAT
>JADBJO010000867.1:392500-395000 GCA_016801955.1 Conus betulinus
GCTCTTCGCCTTCTATTATCTGCGGTGGCCGCAAATCTTTCGCGTTCTGAATATCTGGCTGGACCTCTTCGAATCCATTCAAGCATGTCATTCCACATCAAGACAGTAAAGGATCAATAGAATAGTGCGCGCGTACCCTCCACCCCCCCCCCTCACACACATTTGTCTTTTCCCCATTCTCGCTCTCCCTCCCCTCCCCTTCGTCCTCCCCACAGCGCTCCTCAATCGGAGGGTGACGTTCTAATACTATGGTGTTCATGTTTGTTGGAGGGAAACTCCACTTCGTATGACTCCACTTCGTGCTTTAACTTTGAAACAGTCAGTCATGAAAGCCGTTGTCAACCCTGGAAGATTTTTGCTATCCGGAAGGGGGAGGGTTTGGAGAAGGGGAGGGAGGGGGATCTCAAAAGCCCGGGTAGTGTCATTGATACGGCAGGTGCTCAGCGGGGGGATTCTGTCAATACGGCGATTGACTGGATCGAACGGGACTCCAGTTCGATCAGAAAAAGACCCAGCCAGGCCTTTGTGGAGGTCCCCGCTTTGAACAGACGGCCCAAGCTGAGGGGTGGGAGAGACTTGTCAGGGAAGAGCAGGAGGGTGGGCAGGGGGATTGGGGGGGGGGGGGGGGGGGGAGGGAGGCGTGGGGGGAAGGTTAGAAATCGGGGGTTTTAATCTGATTTACTTACACCACACACAGTGTTGTGCAAGGAACAATTTTAAAGGGGAGCTTGTCAACGGCTGCCTCTAGAAATAAATCTAGACGAGACCAAAGAAAAAAAAAAAATCGTCCTTAAACGCTAACAAACAAACGACTCTTTAAAGGTGAGTGTAGGTGTCGGGAGGGAGGTCGCGTGGGATGTAATTTTGAGGGGCTTTGTCGAGAGGTTTGGCTGTATTGAGTTCCCCGTGTGCGAGAACAAGATTGAAGAGATGTTTATAAGCGCAAGCAGGTTCAGCTTTCTCCTTACGATATGCCCACCTCGGTATTCTCTCCGAAACTTGCTAGCCGAACAAAGGAAAGAAGATTAGGCTGGATAGGTTCCAAGCAGTTTTTGCATTTTTCGACTGCCTGTTCACGTTATCGCGACCATTTACCGTTCCTATACAAATAAGGACAAAGTTTTGATCAGAGCTGTGAGTGATCGATTGCATGAGCTGAAATCTAGTGCACTCGTTCAGTTTGGATCCTGCGTACTCACAAAACGGTGACTAGGCCTTTATGAACATGATTTACACGACCATGGCCACTTTTGGTTGTACTTACCACCTTCTTAATGAATACGACAATCGTACGGTGGGTTTGGCGTCGCATTCGAGTTGTTAATGAAGTTAGTTTCCATGGAAACAGTTGCCAGTGTGTGGGCTTGGAAGTCACATTCTAATTGTAGAGAAAGTGTGTCATATTCATCGAAGATGAACTCAAACACAAGTAAAAAACAAAAATCAATACGACATAGTCGTGTGGGGGCATTGTCCCGTTCGAAGAGCTCGAACTTTTTATTGTTTCGCATTGTTTTATATGCGGAGGGGGAAAGTGTGTTTTTGAAGATCGCGAAATAGGTGTTTAAAAACAAAACCATATTCCATGCACGTATGAATTCATGTGTGTGTGTGTGTGTGTGTGTGTGTGTGTGTGTGAAAGTCTGAGTGCGATGCAATATGTTTGGGCCTGAATCTCCATGTATGTGTAAACGCAGCGTTTTGAGACTTCTCAGTTATCCATCTTAAAGATTTTTAGAGAGTGTCTCTAAAATCTGTTGAGGGTTGGTTTGTTTGGTTGTTGGTTTTTTAGGTGTGGTGTGGTGTGAAGTATGTAGGGTTTATTTGTTTTTCTGTTTTACGTACCTGAGCAATTGAGAACAATTGTCACACGGTTTCGATCGTATTATTTTAAAATCAAATGCATGCCATTTTCCGGCCCCAGGTGGTGTCAGGGTGGATTTTGAACTGATTAGATTCTGGGACTCGGAGCTTAGTTTACTGTTCTACTTGTAACGTTTATACAAAAAATTAGTTGCATCAAATAATTTATTTGTGCCAGGGCTGGTATTTCTATTAGTACTGAACAAATTATAGTCAAATACGATTTATCGATTCAACGAGTCAGTGCTTGTGTCTTTTTTTTTTTTGAGTCATCACTGTATTTTTAAATTTCGTTCGAAGTGAAAATCCAGTGAAATCGTAGCTTGATCTTGTGTGGGGTGACTTCAAGACTGGGCGGCTTTTGGGCTGCATAATTTTGGAAATTGAAAGTTTTGGAAATTGTGCGTGTAGTGCAACGTAGATGACTAGCAAATCTCGAGTCTTCAATTGACCACGTTCGTGATGATCTCCGGTAACCCCGTCTCCTTCTATCAGATAGATTTAGATTCAAGAAAGGCTGGTGGCCATTCTACTGATGTAGTAGATTGAGTTTGTCACTGTGTGGCTGTAAAGATATAATGTGAAGTAGTACGTCGATGAAAACAGGTATCTCATTCATTTTGGAGTGTTGAAGTGA
>JADBJO010000867.1:400000-407500 GCA_016801955.1 Conus betulinus
GCTCCTGACCCCGTACCCCCCCCCCCCCCCCCCCCCAATCTCTCCTTCCCCATCACCTCTCCTGGGATGGTTATCGCCGTGTGTCTGATCACCTGAGGTGGGTGTGGAGGTTCAGCCTGAATGTAACAGACTTCCCTCGCCCAGGGATCCGAATCAGTCGTCACGGGCCACTGGAGCAGAAAGATGACTATCACAGTCATGATTAGCGTCTGCTTTTTTTTCCCCTTGCCTTTTTTTTCCCCAATAAGTTTTTTGGAGTTGGGGGTGGGGGAACTCTCGTTACTCTCTCTCTCTCTCTCTCTCTCTCTCTCTCTCTCTCTCTCTCTCTGTCGTTGTCTCTCTCTCTCTCTCTCTCTCTCTCTCTCTCTCGTATTCATGTCATCACAAAAAAACTTTACCATTACCATCATCGTCATTATCTTAAAACGATTTAATTAACAACATGTAACCCACGCCCTGCAAGGATGACTGCAGTATCCAATGAACGAAGCCCCGATTCTTGTCAAATAACTCAGGGGTTAAGCTGTAAGCAAGTTATTTCCTCTCGTGCATTTGCATACTTAACGTAAAACGGGATTTGACTGTAACATCCGCTGTCTTGTTTCTCATTATGGACAATCTCTGAGGGCGGCTACAGAATGTTTTGAGCGCTTGCATCTAAGTCCCGCCTCTCCTTGCCCAGTTTCTTTTGCAAGGACAGGTGGGTGCACTCCAGTGTAACACCTTTGGCATATGTGTATATAGGCATGTAACATAGACATTTTCATAGTTTCGTAAAACTGAAATACAGTCCTACAACTCTCTGCATGCTTCCTGCAGTAAACAAACTCTGAGGGCTGTGGAAGGCCGTAGTTTCATTTAAATCGTAACCGTAGTATACGTAGTAAAAAGGCACTGATGACGCATGGGCCGGTCAAAACAGCACAGCTCCTCTCTCTCTCTCTCTCTCTCTCTGTGTGTCTGGGTCTCTCTCTCTCTGTGTCTCTGTCTCTGTGTGTGTGTGTGTGTGAGAGAGAGAGAGAGAGAGTGTGTGTGTGTGTGTGTGTGTGTGTGTGTGTGTGTGTGCGTGCGTGCGTGCGTGCGTGCGTGCGTGCGTGCGTGCGTGCGTGCGTGCGTGCGTGTGTGTGTGTGTGTGTGCTGACTAAAGAGTCAGCATTAGCGCGGCGCGCGGCGCGCGCGGGCGCGCACACACACACACACACACACACACACACACACACACACACACACACAGCGTGTTCCACAAGCAGGCTGAACGAGCACTGCCGTTTCTTTTTCGTTCCCGTTTTTTTTTTTTTTTTTTTCCATCAGCAAATAAAGGTTTGAGTGTTCAGTTCTGTTTGTCTGATCCGACTAGAACAAAAAGCTCGGCAGCGAGAATAACTTTCTGTCTGTCTGTCTGTCTCTGTCTCTGTCTGTCTGTCTGTCTGTCTGTTCTCTGTCTCTCTCTCTCTCTCTCTCTCTCTCTCTCTCTCTCTCTCTCTCAGAGAAAACATTTGCTTATCTTCTTAAGGAAGAGAAATAAGGGACAGCATGTGGGATAGAGGATGAAAGGTGGAGCGTGGGGAGGCAGGGGTTTGAAATGGAGAAGGGGGTGGAGAGAAGGGGGGGATAAGGAGGAGAGAGTTGGAAGCACGGCTCTCGAAATATCGAGCTTGCCGAGTGAAGTAGACACTCAAGACGGATGGAACCCGGATTAATGGTGCTTCTGTTAATCAAGTGGTTGTATTCGTGGATCGGAGGTCTGATTAAATTGTTGCCTGAGGGGTGCTCAGGGTTAAGGTATGTGGGCTTGTGTGGGTATGGGGTGTGTCGCTCCCCCCACCCCTCCCTCGCTCTGTGTGTGTGTGTGTGTGTGTGTGTGTGTGTGTGTGTGTGTGTGTTGATTATTTTTTTTTAAAAACTAATTCGTAGTTGAAAGGAGAATGTTTATTTTTAGCACGGTTAACATCCCTAAAATGCAGCACGCCTGTTTTGTAGACTTTGGGAAAGCTAGAAAAGATGTGTAGACCTCTTTTTTTTCGTCTTCAAAGCCGGGGCCTTCCATGGAGGTTAAAAATGAAATTAAACGCTAGCTGAATAAACCAAACTAAGACTAAATAAGTTATATATTAAGGAAGTGGAAAAAAGGCGGAGACGAAGAGGGGGTTAAAAGAGGGAAATGGTTAGGAACAGCATAGAGTGATGCGTTATGAAGTCCAGCTGTATGTGTCAGTCTGCCTGTTTGCCTATCTTTTCGTCCGTCCGTCCGTCCGTCCGTCCGTCTGTCTGCCTGTCTCTCTCTGTCTCTCTCTCTCTCTCTCTCTGTCTCTCTCTCTCTCTCTCTCTCTCTCTCTCTCTCTCTCTCAGGTCTCAGTCTGCTCGTTTGTCTGTCTCTATCTCTGTCTGTCGGTCTGTCTGTCTGTCTGTCTGTCTGTCTGTCTGTCTGTCTGTCTGTCTGTCTCTCTCTCTCTCTCTCTCTCTCTCTCTCTCTCTCTCTCTCTCTCTCTCTCTCAGGACAGGAAGCAGAGACTGGCTGATATTGACAGTTTGTGAATGGCATTATCGTCAGGAAACCCCCTTTGTTGCTTGCACGACTGAAGCATAAGAAGATCATTGAGTCTGCTCTATCAGATGTCCGCCGACTGCAGCCTCTTGAGTGGGAGCAAAGAGGCCGGCTAATAGGACCGAGGGACGGGCGAGGAGATACTTACGGCTAAAGAAAGTAAGAGCATTCAGCGCCTTCACTCAGTATTAAGTGGCGTAGCCGCGAGTGCCGGGGGAGAGGTGGCAGATCCCTCTCGAAGGGCGCTGATGTGAGAGGTTAACGTCAGGCGGCACAGACAACCTTCCAGCCACTATTAGTGACGGCGGGTCTAGTCTGCGTCGCCGTGAAGCTGCTTGTAGAAATGTGGGGCGGTCAGTGATGGAACGCTGCCTGACTGCGACAACCGTGGCCTGGCAAGCCATGTCTTGGGGTGGCATGGTGGGCACCCCTCTCGGGGTTAGGTTGAAAAAAAAATTGCCCTCTCGGTGATGAAAATGAGTTCAAAGTGGCCGAGTTTTGTCAAAGAGGTGTCAGTGCGTACGACTAGTCCATGACTGTATGTTACTCTACATCCGCTACAATGCGCCAGGATTTCAGCCATTATTTATAGATAAATAAGCAAATACATATGTATAAGGAGAGTTGGGAAGAGGGTCTCATGCACAGGGTTGAGCAGATGCCTGATCCACGTCTTATCCAACGTTCTGCATTGCAAAGGGCACTGGATTGACATGCTTTGTTTCCCCATCCAGCTCTTGCCATGGAAAGGGTCTAAGAACAAACCGAAACTGACAGAGAGAGAGAGAGAGAGAGAGAGAGAGAGGAGAGAGAGAGAGAGAGAGAGAGAGAGAGAGAGAGAGAATTAGATATTTAAGTCATCGAGGACGCACAGCACGGACTAACAAGCCGCACGGGGGTAAGAGAAAGCAACTGAGAGTGAGAATACCCATCATTACTTGTACCAATTAAAGAACGTTATTATTCATGGTGCACGACAGGGAAAATTGCGGTACACGATAAGTAGGAAACATTTCCGTTCCGACCTCTGAACCTTACAGATAACGTTTATCTTGTTTACATCGAAGACTGACGGATGTGCTTTTTAAACAGGTCGACGCAGAATCCCCTGGAAACTCTGGCAATGTGAATCGCCTACTTCTGTACATTTCCTAGCGAGCTGGTCTTCGCTCATCTGTTGAACTTGAGCGTAACGGACGGTTAACAAGCAAATAAACACTGAGAACGTCTTGGCACAGAACGGGATACAAGTAAACAACCACCAGCCCTGTGAGGGAAAACAGAGAGACTATGGCAGCATAATGGCTTCATGAGATGATAAGAACTTGGATTTTTTTTCTAGAAAAAAAAACCCCATACATTTATTATCCTTCAGGAAAAGGGGGTTAAGCTCGGTTATCCCTGAGAATCACAACTGTTTTCCTAGATATAATTCTGTTTTCTAAAGAGAATACTGTTTTTTTCCCTTTTTTTGCCCCAGCAATCCCACGTGTTACCCAAATTTCTCAAAGACGTTATCCTTAATGATCACAACTGTTTTTTCTCTCCTTTCTTTTGAAACCAGTTATTATCCTTTAAACACCAACATGGGGAAACAGCGGTGATCCGTAGGAAAATACCCGTGATTCTGATGATCATACCTCTTCCCCTCTTTTCACGATGTGCTAATCGTACCAGTGCATGTGCCCATGTCATGGTAATAACGATCATGGCTTTTTTCCCTGTTGACGATGTTTCCCTTACAGTTATATTCGTTTCCCCACAGGAAAACAAGGATAGCAGTTAGTATCCCAAGGAAAATATGAAACACAGTTCTGATCCTTAGGGGACACATGTAAAAATATCTTCAGAAAACAGCAAAAACAGTTGTTGTCCCCAGGAAAATATTTGTGATCTCCAGGATGTTAACCGTTTTCCCTCTTTCGTTATTTTTCTCGAGGATCATACCTTTCTTTCTTTAGGAAAACAAGTGTTATCGCTTTTAGATGCTAGCATGGTCCTGTAGAATCTGTTACAGTCTTCACTGACTGTTCATTTAGCTATCAACCCATTGCTCCTCTCCTCCCTACTCCTCCTCTCTCTCTCTCTATCTCTCTCTCTCTCTCTCTCTCCTTTTTTTCTCTCTGCTAGAATGGTTTGCCACTCTCTCTCCTCTCTCTCTCTCTCTCTCTCTCTCTCTCTCTCTCTCTCTCTCTCTCTCTAGGAGTGCTAGAATGGTCTTGCCACTGAATCTGCTCTCTCTCTCTCTCTCTCTCTCTCTCTCTCTCTCTCTCTCTCTCTCTCTCTCGAGCTCTCGAGCTCTCTGCGACCTTTTTCTTTGTACAGTCTGCTGACTGTTTCACTGTTTCTCTCATTAACAATCAGAGCTACCAACACGCAAACGAAGAGAGAAGACACGCACAGACGACAGAGAGAGAGAGAGAGAGAGAGAGAGAGAGAGAGACAGAGAGAGAGAGAACAGCGTGAAAACTAAACTAGGTTAAAAAAAAACCGCAGCAATACAAAAATAGCAATAAGAAAAAAGAGTTTTATACAGAGATAACAATTAAAGCACTTCATGCAAAAATAGCAATAAGGAAAAAGAACGCTTCACACACACTTCAACGCTTTTACCGCCAGTCAAAAAGGACATATGATAGTATGCAGACAAACATAGAAACGAAGAAACGAAGAGGACAATTCACATATAGTCATGATAGAGCACAGAACATGACTGCGATGAAAAGGACAGAACAAACATAGTTATGGTATCAAAGAGCGTAGACCACCACGGCACAATAATGAGATATTGTACATAGATTCCTTATATCGAAGGGCTCAAGTCTTCATAGCGACAAAAAACAACAACACAAAAAAGGCATGTCATGCATAGAATAATCATATTAAAGGACTCGTGTCCCCATAGCGACAAAAAGGACAAACCATACATAGTGTTATTTCAAATGACTCATGCCTCCATAACGACAAAGGACTCATGTCTTCATAACGACAAAAAGGGACAAACCATACATAGAATCATCATATTAAAGGACTCATGTCTTCATAACGACAAAAAGGGACAACCACACATAGAATCATCAATCAAAGGACTTATGTCTTCATAACGACAAAAGGGACAAACCACACATAGAATCATCATATCAAAGGACTTATGTCTTCATAACCATTATAGTAATGACTTGGCAAAGATTTGAAACTGAAGAGAGAAAAAAAAATTAAAGATGAAGTAAATGGGAAAATGTATATCATAAATATGAAAACCCTTCACTAGCTGCATGAGGAAACTATCGCAATCCCTCTCGAAGACAGATCTATATGTATCGCCTGCTCCGAGGCCCTTTCGTTCGCTGGATCGGACTCATCAGGGAGACACGGCTGATTGTGTCTGTGCTCTTGGCGTCAGATAGAGACACACCCCACAGTCCATAATTCTGTGGTGTCCCGACCACCAAGGGTTCGAAAAAGAATCCAACAGCACCCCCAAAGCAGCCAGCGAAAGGTAGTAGAATTAAACAAAACGAAAGTGTGGAGAGGAAAAAAAAGTTGTGAAAACTAAAAACATTACGCAAACAGTATAAAAAATGTAAGGGACAATCTTTGAGCCTATGCTTGAGGATCCATTTAAGGATACAAGGGAGATCAAAAGATATGGAACAGTCTGAGTGGTCAGCTCTGCTGTTCAATAACCCAAGCATTTCAGTGGCTAAGAATTGTGCAGAAACAACCTTTCCTTGGATCTCGTAAGAGATGCAATCACCCACTGATTGACCAAACAATACAGTGCTGAACAATTAAGTAGTGGGGGAAAACAAGTGCAGGTTAACAATTCTTCCATCATTATAGTAATGACTTGGCAAAGATTTGAAACTGAGAGGAGAGAAAAACACAAAATTAAAGATGAAGTAAATGGGGAAAATGTATATATCATAAATATGAAAACCCTTCACTACTGCATGATGAGGAAACTATCGCAATCCCTCTCGAAGACAGATCTATACGTATCGCCTGCTCCGAGGCCTTTCGTCCGCTGGATCGGACTCATCAGGGAGACACGGCTGATTGTATATATATATATACTTGGGGCCTGATAGAGTATAGACTAGTGCCGCGACGAAAAGGATATATCACACATATGGTCATGGTAGAGACAGACAATGCAATGAATAGGACATATTGTACATCGGGTCACGATAGAGACAGACCGCCATTGCAATGAATAGGACGCATTGTACATCCGGTCACGATAGAGACAGACCGCCATTGCAATGAATAGGACGCATTGTACATCCGGGTCACGATAGAGACAGACCGCCATTGCAGTGAATATAGGACGTATTGTACATCCGGTCACGATAGAGACAGACCGCCATTGCAATGAATAGGACGTATTGTACATCGGGTCACGATAGAGACAGACCGCCATTGCAATGAATAGGACGTATTGTACATCGGGTCACGATAGAGACAGACCGCCATTGCAATGAATAGGACGTATTGTACATCGGGTCACGATAGAGACAGACCGCCATTGCAATGAATAGGACGTATTGTACATCGGGTCACGATAGAGACACGATAGAGAGACCGCCATTGCAATGAATAGGAGGACATCCGGTCACGATAGAGATCGACCGCCATTGCAACGAATAGGATAGAGACACGATAGAGACAGACCGCCATTGCAACGAATAGGACGTATTGTACATCGGGTCACGATAGAGACAGACCGCCATTGCAATGAATAGGACGTATTGCACATCGGGTCACGATAGAGACAGACCGCCATTGCAATGAATAGGACGAATTGCGCATCGGGTCACAATAGAGACAAAACGTCATCACGACGGAAATGACATAATCATACAGAGGATAATGGCATACCAACATTGCAATGGAAAGGACTTTATCATGCGGAGGAGGGGGAGGGGTTGGACACGCCAGAACGTTTGTTTGCA
>JADBJO010000867.1:412500-415000 GCA_016801955.1 Conus betulinus
ATAATTATGGCTCAAGAAAATAGATCAAAATGACTGATTGACATGCATTCTGGTCGTATCAGTGGTTTCATTGCGAGTGCTGCAGGCTTTGAAGGAAGAAAAATAGCAGGGGGACACACACACACACACACACACGCACACACGCACGCGCGCACACCACGCACGCACGCACACGCACGCACACACTGCACTCTCTCTCTCTCTCTCTCTCTCTCTCTCTCTCTCTCTCTCTCACACACACACACACACACACACACACACACAGGCGCGCGCGCGCGCATCCGACACAATTTTGTTATGGCAACAACTCGTTCTTCAGAATCTCAGGCTAACCCAACGACGTAAATCTCACCATATCGCCGCGCGAGGAACAGAATACCAGAAGCCACATATGTGACTGGCGTAATGGGCTGTTTTTACTGCTCGTCACGCTGGTTACAAGAGTCACGGAGTTGTCCTCTTCGCTCGAGTCATTATCTCGTGTCTTTAAAACGACGTCAGTTAACATTTCTCGATAATTATCACTAATCGTATCTCTTGGTGTCCATCGCTGCTTTGTGTCCGTCGTCCCGCCTGCCTGCCTGGGGTGGAGATAAGGGACGGGGGACGGAGAGGAAGGGGGGGTTGGAGAGGAAGGGTGTGGATCAAGGACGTACGAGTGTGAAGGATGTGGAGGAGGGGTGCCCAGAAGGGCAAGACCTTGACCTTAGCGTGGTTGAAGGTGACGGCGGGAGGACGGCCGTGTAGTGTGTGTGTGTGTGTGTGTGTGTGTGTGTGGGGGGGGGGGGGGGGGGGGGGGGGGGGGGGGGGGGGCGTTATTGTTAGGCTAGCACAGAGGAGAAAGAACAGCGAGTGCTGGGTTTGTCTTCATGTGTCTGTCTTGTCCAATTCTGTGTCCGACTGCCTGTTTCTGTCTGCACCCACCCTCCCCCCCTCCGCCCCTATCTCCATTTCTTTGTGTGCTCTCTCTCTCTCTCTCTCTCTCTCTCTCTCTTGTTTTCGCCACGATCGTGGCTCAGACGAGAACCGTTATACCACCACTGCTAAACATCCGGGTTGATCAGTTCACGTGACTCGCTGGTATCCATTGTGCACCGGCAAGCCTTGTCAGTCAGTTATCTCGAAGTTTTTTTCGTCGGGTTTTGACTGAAAATAATGAGTAAAATCAGCGACCGAGTCGAGCAGGAGTTGCGTGGAAGTGGCACGAGTGAACAATCAGTTGCCGAAGGCTGTAGTAACGAAAGCGAAGCAGGTGAGTGATGGATAAACTTTGATTATTTTGTTTGTCGAGTGATGGAACACATGCTGCGTGCCGTCATTGGTTATTTTACATTTGTTGGTCCGCCACACATGAAGGAGGGGGGGGGGGGACGGAAGGGGGGCAGGGTACATGGTTACTTACAGGAGTGATAGGCTTTGGCCTGATCAAACTAGAAGATCGTTTCTGGGTGATTGTAGGTGTTTTGAAAGCACTTTTAGAGATCAATAAAAGTGGTGGTGATTTGAAGAGAACAATTTATAACTTTTTTTTTGTTTTATTTTTTTAGTTTGGAAACAGTGTGGGCGTGTCACGAGTGGGCGTGCCTCCAATGAAAGCTATAGCCCTGCCCCCCCCTATATGCTAGTGATTCAATTTTTTATTCTTATTTATGATTTTATGCATGACTTCATTTTTCATAGAATGAATAAGTAATGCTGGTCATTTTTTTTTCTTTCTGAAAATCAGACTAATTAGTGGAAACTGAGTCAAGCTCTCTGTAACATCTCTTGCACCATTATGAAACAATGAAATGAACAGAAGACTTAGGATATATGTTTTCTTGTGTGATCCAGAATCTGGAAGCACTACTGCAGAGAGGAGAGAGATGCTGAGAGTGAAGGAGAGTTGAAGAAAGAGGAACTGTACTGCTGGCCATCCTACTCATGTGCGCTCTGGCTGGGAATGTCTGGATGTGACGTGGGACTCTGCTCCAAGTGCTTTTTTCACCTTCCACAGAAGACCAAGGCCCTAACTTTGTTCTGTGTCTTCCAAGGACATATTCTTCTTGTTTTCTCCCAAGTTTCAAGTGTTTTGACATTCAAGCAGGAAAACTGTGGTGTTTCAAACATGTGTGGCTGACGTTTTGGATTACCCTTTTTCACAATGTTCTGGATTACACTGTGAAGAATATCTTCAGCTGCCATCAGGGTACTGTCTTGTAATTATTTTTTTCAGATTCCTCATTATCTCTAGTTTACAAAAACATATAGTTTTACCTATCTAGCTTCAAGACAAGCCTGCACAAACCCCATTTCCTTATATAGTGAAATTCGATTGTCCGGATGCTGAATTATAGGTACATCATTTGAGGCACAATTCATTATACATAGCTCAAGTCAAGAGAATTATCATCTTTCCCATGTTTCCAGCACATATTTGTCTTCATTTTTATCTCAAGTCTGAAGTGTTTAGGTAGTACAGAAGAAAAAACTGTGTCTCTCCTAACATTTGACTTACTTT
>JADBJO010000867.1:420000-440000 GCA_016801955.1 Conus betulinus
AAGTCGTACTTTGCAGTCATAAAAGCCCAACTGTCTGAATTTTGCTGTCATCAAAACCTGTCAAAACCTGTTTATGCTTTGAAGTCCTAAAAAGCCCAGCCTGTTTGTATTTTGCAGTCATCAAAACCTCTGTCTGTGTTTTTCAGTCCTAAAAGCCCAGTCTGCTGTCTGAATTTTGCAGTCATCAAAATCTCAGTTTGTTCTTGGAAGTTGTCAAAGCCCAGTCTGCTGTCTGTATTTTTACAGTCATCAAAACCTCTGTGGTTTGCAGTCCTAAAAGCCAAGTCTGCTGTCTGAATTTTGCAGTCATCAAAATCTCTGTTTGTTGTTTGAAGTTGTCAAAACCCAGTCTGCTGTCTGTATTTTGCTGTCATCAAAACCTCTGTCTGTGCTTTGCAGTCCTAAAAGCCCAGTCTGCTGTCAAAATCTCTGTATGTTCTTGAAGTTGTCAAAGTCCAGTCTGCTCTCTGTATTTTGCAGTCATCAAAACCTCTGTTTGTTTTGAAGTTGTGAAAGCCCAGTCTGCTGTCTGTATTTTGCAGTCATCAAAACCTCTGTCTGTGCTTTGAGGTCCTCAAAGCCCAGTCTGTCTGTATTTTGCAGTCATCAAAACCTCTGTCTGTGCTTTGCAGTTCTAAAAGCCCAGTCTGCTGTCTGTATTTTGCAGTCATCAAAACCTCTGTCTGTGCTTTGCAGTCCTAAAAGCCCAGTCTGCTGTCTGTATTTTGCAGTCATCAAAACCTCTGTCTGTGCTTTGCAGTCCTAAAAGTCCAGTCTGCTGTCTGTATTTTGCAGTCATCAAAACCTCTGTCTGTGCTTTGCAGTCCTCAAAGCCCAGTCTGCTGTCTGTATTTTGCAGTCATCAAAACCTCTGTCTGTGCTTTGCAGTCCTCAAAGCCCAGTCTGCTATCTGTATTTTGCAGTCATCAAAACCTCTGTCTGTGCTTTGCAGTCCTAAAAGCCCAGTCTGCTGTCTGTATTTTGCAGTAATCAAAACCTCTGTCTGTGCTTTGCAGTCCTCAAAGCCCAGTCTGCTGTCTGTATTTCGCAGTCATCAAAACCTCTGTCTGTGCTTGCAATCCTAAAAGCCCAGTCTGCTGTCTGTATTTTGCAGTCATCAAAACCTCTGTCTGTGGTCCTAAAAGCCCAGTCTGTCTGTATTTTGCAGTCATCAAAACCTCTGTCTGTGCTTTGCAGTCCTAAAAGCCCAGTCTGCTGTCTGTATTTTGCGGTCATCAAACCTCTGTCTGTGCTTTGCAGTCCTAAAAGCCCAGTCTGCTGTCTGTATTTTGCGGTCATCAAAACCTCTGTCTGTGCTTTGCAGTCCTCAAAGCCCAGTCTGCTGTCTGTATTTTGCGGTCATCAAAACCTCTGTCTGTGCTTTGCAGTCCTCAAAGCCCAGTCTGCTGTCTTTATTTTGTGGTCATCAAAACCTCTGCCTGTGCTTTGCAGTCCTAAAAGCCCAGTCTGCTGTCTGTATTTTGCGGTCATCAAAACCCTCTGCCTGTGCTTTGCAGTCCTAAAAGCCCAGTCTGCTGTCTGTTTTTTTCAGTCATCAAAACCTCTGTCTGTGCTTTGCAGTCCTAAAAGCCCAGTCTGCTGTCTGTATTTTGCAGTCATCAAAACCTACTTCATCACTGGAATCAAGCCTGGCCTTTGGGGCTGACGGACCCGCCCCAAACTCTATCATCATCTCCTTGGAGGTTCCTGAGATGGTAATGTTCTGTAGGGGCATCATGAACAAAATTTGTCTACTTTTGTTTCAAAGTGAGGTGAATGCAGGCAGACATTGAAACAAACTTTAAAAAGAAGATTTACTGTTCCGCTGAATGAAAAGAGACAAATTACTAAACAATACTCGACACATTTTGACCTTTTGGTCTTCTTCAGGCAAGAAAAACAACATCTAAGGCAATGGAAATGAAGAACAAACAATCACATTTCCTGAAATTGGGCACAAAAGAAAAATTGTCCTTTAAGATTTACTGTTCTGCCAAATGAAAGAGACAAACAAATTACAAGACAAAACATGACGCGTTTTGACCTCAAATTGAGCACACACACAAAAAAAGTAAAAAACATTTTGTGCTCAATTTGAGGAGATAAGTGATTGTTCATTCTTCATTTGCATTGTCTTGGTTGTTGCTTTTCTTGCCTGAAGAAGACCAAAGAGTTTGAAACGCGTCATCTTTTGTCTTCTAATTTGTTTTTGTTTTTTTGTTCAGCTTAACTGTAAAATATAATCTTCTTTTAAGTTTGGCTACTTTAGATATTTTTTTCATTGTGGATGTAACATTAACCCTTTCAGCACTGATGCAAGTGTATATAGAAGTTTGACAGAATGACTAAGTGCTAACATTGCATCAGGTGAAACAACTGGAGGATACCTCTGACAGACTGATTTTTTTTTTCCTTGAAGTTAGAAGAAAAAAAATGACAGATGTGAACACCAAAGTAATTTACCTTTTTTCCACCCCAAAATAGTACTTTAGAATGAACTAAGTGTGGGTGCAAAGTTACAAATATTTATTGATAGAAATGCTGCACAATAGAACAGTTGGCAATAAAGGGGTTAACATCTTGAGAACTGAAACATCTTTTGCTTAGATTCGATGCCTTCTAAGGATAGAAAGATGATAAACACCTCTTCAATTTTATCAATCGGTCAAGAAAGGAAAAATAAAAACAAATTTGACATCTCCTGTTTCTTGAGATGGAGAAAATAACTAGACATGCTGAATATACTATGACATCATTTTGTGTCATCCTGATGTCTTTTGTGCATAATGCACGACAGAAATTTTATGATACATGACTGCTTCTCCATTCAGTCTGATAAACAGTCCTTACAAAGGCTGATGTTGATGCCACTGTTTCGGTGCATGCAGTTCACTGAACACTTCATTTCTTGATTGGGCAGGTATAGAGAATTTGAGAAACCTGCTTGCAGTGCTGTGGCATATTTTGAACTGATTTTTTTTCTTGTACCAAACAAAGGGACAGACACAAGAAGAATGAACAGTTTATGTAAAATACAGGGATTCCCACAATTTAAGCAGTGGTAGGCATCTCAAGGTCTCTCAGGAAGAACCTGGATGTAGCTGCATGTTAGTGGGCCGGAATGAACAGCTGGGGAGCAGTGTTACTGAAGGGGCATGTGAAGATGAGAAGCAAGCAAAAAAGGGAAAGAGACACTTTCTGTCAGGGCCAGTGATAGGAAGATATTCTTTATCTCCTTCTTTTTGTTGCATTATCTTCCTAGGCTCCAAGGAGATAAAGGCAGAACTGGACCCAAGCGAAGGGCTGGGGAAAGGTGGCAAGGGAAGGATAGCTCAGTTCCAGATCACATGTTCCACCCAGGTTTTTTTTTTATGTTTGTTTGTTGTTTTAGCTGTGCACTGGAATTTATCCTACAGGATGGGTCTTCAGTGTCATTTTCATTATTCATACCTCAGCATGCTTTGTGTTCTGGGAATATTGCACACAGCAGGGGCTGTACTCCTGGATCCCACAGGGAACTTAAACCCTTGACCTCCCCACCCTCCCATAGCGTCTGATTCTACTACCACCACCACCCCCACCCTTCATAGGTCATAGGTCCAGCTCATCGGCAGTGCAGAGAACTGGGATGGTGCTTTTAAAGCAAGGGCATGGCACTGGCAACCACCCTTGACTGTGCCTATGGTCAGCATGCAGTGACATTAGTTTCCATTGTCACACAGTTTGTCCAGCAGAAAGATATGTGGGTCATTCCTGGGTGATCAGTCGTAGTGGAATGTATGATGGAAAGCAGAGGTTGTATGTTGAATCATCTGCAACTCTTTGTTATCATGTCTGTATCTTGTTGTCTGATTGTTGTGATAATGTCTGAAGAAGACACTTTGTCAAAACAGGGCTTGTCTGCTTTGTATGATGCATTAATGAAGTATTGCATTTGTATTTGTTCCAAATTGTTGTTGTTTTTATTTTTCATTCTGTTACAGCTCCTTTTTTGTCTGACTTTGTTGACTAAGAACCTGACATGATTTTTTTTCCCTTCAACAGACAGAAGAGCCCAAAGAGGAGACCACTGGAGATGTTGCCTCGGCTAATCATACGGAACAGGAGGTAACAAAAACCGGGAATGAGAGCAGGAAGCAAACCTTGTAACTTCAACACCATTCCAAGCTCAATGAAGATACATCGTGGCACTGAATGTGGTTTTCTTTCCATCAGTGTTCCATCAGTTTAGCATACTGAGACCTTAATGGCCGAAAATTTCATCATGAAGACCCCACATATGACACACTAATAATCTCCATTGTGTATCGTTTGCATACAGAGTAGTAATGAGTGTATAAAGTAATGTATTCATCACCATCAGCTGTTGGCCTGCTCTGCCATGCTTTAGCTGCATACACCATGATTATTGACTTTAATGTAAAATGTCATCAGTACTTTAGCTGCACAAAAGGCACAAAGTAATACATTACACTGACTCTGCAGTGCTGGGTTGCAGGGAGGCTGTAATAAGTGCAATTGATGTATTACATCGTCATCTCAGTAAACCTGCAATTCAGTGCTTTTGTTACATGCAGGATTGTAATCAGCTGTCAACCTGCTCCGCATTATTTTGCCTCATTGCAGTAACAGTTGAATGTAGTATATCATCATCAGTGGCAAACATGGCCGTAATATGGTCCCCTGCTGTCAGTTGGGTTGTAAACGATGTGAATTGAATTGAATTGTTCTCCAGTGGTTTGGACGCATGCTGGATGATCATTTATGTGTCAGTTGATACATGACACAGTAATCAGCCAGTTTGCTGTACAGTGCTGTGGCTGCATGCAGGCTAATGATTGATGTAGTAAACTGTGCATTACATCATCATTGGCTCTGCAGTGTATTGGCTGCATACAGGCTAATGATTAGTGTAATAATTAAGATATTACATCATCATTAGCGGTGTGGTGTTTTCCGTGCATGCAGGGTATTAATCAATGTGATAACATATTACATAATCAGCTGCCTGCCAACCTGCTTTACAGCACTTTGGTGGCATGTAGGGTAATAATGGACACATTATGTAATATACTGCATCATCATCATCATCTGTCAACCTGCTCCACAGTGCTTTGGTGGCATGTAGGGTAATAATGGACATATTCTATGATATACTGCATCATCATTCATAGGAGTTTAGTGAGTAGGTTTAGATGACTCCGATTTGTTCTGCTCAAGGATTAGAAAATATTCATTCAACAGTGTAAGGAAAATTTCTTTTTCTTAAAGTAAAATTATCTTCCCTTGTCAATTGTCAGTTTGCCCCTGTATTCATAAGAATGCCACATTTCCTCTCTGGTTCCCAGATCATCTCTCTCTCTCTCTCTCTCTCTCTTTCTTCTCTCTCTCTCTCTCTCTCTCTCTTTCTCTCTCTCTCTCTCTCTCTCTCTCTCTCTCTCTCTCTCTCTCTCTCTCTCTCTCTCTCTCTCTCTCTCTCTCTCTCTCTCTCTCTCTCTCTTCACAAATTTTGTTTCTGAATACTTCTGTCTCATGTTACACTCTCAGTTTAGGCCAATTTTGAAATGTATTGTGATGGAGCTCAGTTCATGAGCTTTGATCTTTTCTTTCATTACTTGGTAGCCTCAAGCAGTGCGCTGACTATAGATGGTTCATTTGAATGTGCTATTTTCATATGGGGAAAAGAACACTTGGAAAGTGAGTAGGTGAGGAGGGCACGGCTGTTCAGAGCAAGTTACTTAGTTTTGAGTCGCAGGGGAGTTTACAGCTGCAGAGGCCAAGCCGTGAATGCAGGTCAGGGAAAGGGGGGTGTTTTCTGCAGGCCGCTCCCCCCCAGCCAGCTAACCGCACTGTATTCGGCAAACTGAATGTCATCTGTACAAAGCTGGTCTGGCAGCAATATGTTCGGCATGGTTGAGCGGCCATTTCAAATGGGGCTATAGGTTTGATAATCAGTTATTGTCATGAAAAATGTTATTATATCTGCGCTCTTGAGATGACTGAATTGGCGAATTCCCAGCTATTCTTTTAATACCAAACTCGACTGGGTTTATTTTCCTGTAGATAACATAGATGCAGCATGAAAGCTTGTACGCAAGTGGTCAGGCAATATTAGAACAATGACAACGCACACAAAATTGTGCAAAAATGATGTCATCACTTTCTGGGAAGTTAATATTCCATAGTTTAGTAGTGCACAAGTTTGATACATGCCTCTGCTCAGACTGCAGCAACAAAAATGTTGGATTAGAAATGTGTAAAGCCTGTTTGTTTGCCCTTTCACCAAGTGTCTCATGCAGGACGGAAAAATAAAGCTATAAGGGGAGAAGGAGTGGGGCTGGGAGGAAGATTCGTAAAAAAAAGTTAACACCATAAAGGCTTCTGGTCATAAACTAAGTGCTGGAATTTGTGTTGTCCCTCTTGTCTAAGGCACTCAAAGGAAATACTAAATCCATATTTTATACAGAACTATGAGATTACCAATCCTGCTGGACCTCCAAGGTTGTAAAACGAAATGAAACAAAGAAGGAAAAGAAAAGAGCTTGACTTTAGGGTTATCGTATATTTATATATATGTTTGAATGGAAAATGATTTGCAAAGTTGCATACTACAGGGACTTCAACAGTTGGGGTGATTTTTTGCTTCTTTCTTTGAATGTTTGTCTTTTTGTTTTGTCCATTTCTTTGATTGCCTGCTATATTTTTTACTTCATATTTTCAATGAACTTAATATCTCTGCGGCAATTTCAATTCTACCTTTTTAAAGCGCTTGCTTTCAGCTTCATTTTCAACTTCACCTTTCAAAGGGCTCTCTTTTACTGCATTTTTTACCTTTTTAGAGAGCCCTATTTGTGCTGCATTTTCACTGTTACCTTTTCAAAGACCGTTTGCTGCATTTTTAACTTTACTTTTTCAAGGAACTTCCATTCTTTTTCATTTTAGTTTTAATCTTTCTAAGAGCTGTCTTCCTGCTGCATTTTAACTTACCGTTTCTTCCTGCTCAATTTTGATCTGTAGTTTTCTTTTTTTTTTTGTAAAGGGCTCTCCTTATGCTGCCCCACTCATTCCTTTTTACATTTGCCCAGTCCCTTGTGGGAATGCTTACAGGTAGAATTCTGCATGTACATGTGTATGTTTGTGTGTGTGTGTGTGTGTGTGTGTGTGTGTGAGCAAGCATCAGTTTGAGCAAATAAGGACGGCCGGTGGGAGTAGATGTCACATCCATAAGAGATATTTTTCCTCATCCAAAGAACGTGTGTAGTTTCAATAGTGTCTACCTTTTCTTCTGTTTCAGAACTCGGTGAATGGTGTGTCACGAGTTACGTTTCTGCCAGGAAAGCAAAGGGGCAGCAATCCAGAGGGAGCTGACAGTGATAGGCTGGAAGACAAAGGTTGGTGTGTGTCAGCTGTGAAAACAGTAGACTTTGCTCTGTCAGTGATGATGAAGACTATACTTCTGTTCTTTAACTTAACAGATTTTACCACCCCTCCCCCTTCCTCCCATTTTTTTTTTTTTAAGAACAGAATTACATTTGTGGCTTCTTTGTTTCAATGTGTGTGTGTGTGTGTGTGTGTGTGTGTGTGTGTGTGTGTGTGTGTGTGTGTGTGTGTGTAAGACAGCTGTAGTATTGAACTGATCATTGCTGTTTCAGTTTGTCAGGAGTTTGAATTTTCTTGTTTGTGTGTGTGTGTCTTATGATCTTTTTCTATGTGCTGTTTTAAATTGATATTGTTGATACTTTAACCCAGATGAAAAAAGGGGTCATTGTCTTTTACTCCTCTCTTCTTTTCTCGTCTTTCTTCTTCTTCTTTTTTTTCAATCTTCTGTCAGTGTTCAGTAAAATATATGAAATAATTTTCATGGTTTGCTTATTAGTCTTTGCCATTGTTTAATCGAGTCTAAAAACTGTAGTTAGTTGAGATAGTATTCTTACCTTCACTGGAGTGGAAAACATTCATATCCCAAAAAAGGCATCAATGTTTTAATGATTAGTTAAACTAATCAAATACATAGCACTGTTTTGATTCCTTCCTGCTGGTTTTCATTGTGAGTGACATCAAGGAATAATTATGATTGTGTGGCAGTAGCAAAGAATAACCAAAGTCGATTGCCATTTGTTTGTACTGGATGAATAAATCTTTTCACGTGTGCAGTGTTTATTCCATGTTGGTAGGATTTTTTTTTTTTATGTTTGTTTTTGTTACCATAGCAGATGTTTTGTGCTTTTACATGTTGCACATCATATATTTGCTTGTGTTCATTGAAGTGTTAATTTCAGTATGCATGCTTTTTTAAAATTAAAAATCTACTAATTTGTAAGGATACTCAGAGTTGACAGGCTGTGTGTAAAATGATAGGTGCTGTAATTTTGGCAGGTATAAAGGCTTGTGATCAACTTTAGAGCCCGGAGATTTGCTTATTAACAGCTTGTGAAGCATTCAGACTCTTTGTCCACTTATGCTGGGAATGATACGGATCACATAAATGCAAGGATGTATCTCTTTGGTTGGGGAAAAAAAACAAGAAGAATGTATATATCAGATTTCTTTCCTGTCATTGGTGACACCACCAGTAGGAAAGAGTATTGATCAAACACATCAGTAAGATTAAAACCAGTCAATGCATTATGGAGTGGAGGCATATTCATGTTACACTCTCATATAGGATAAACAGTATATGTCATCTGATTTAAACCACAGCCTCAAATCACAGCACACATCATGAGTCTAGATGTTTGATTGTGATATATTACTTGGTGGACCTGTGTAAGATTTGGGGGGGGGGGGGGGGGGGGGGGGGGGTGTATCTTAAAATATGAACTACTTGATCTGAAAACAAGAACTTTATAAATGATTCAAAATTGTTAATCCAAGTACAGCAGAAGTCATTTTTAAAACATTATTTTTTTTTTTTTACAGGTAAAGAGGATAGCATTATTTTTTTTTTCAGGATGAAAAAGGGGACCCATTATGTGTGGCCTAGCTTGTTTAGCTTGAGCTGAAATTTCACTCCAAAATTAGTGCATAGTTACATTTGCTGAACCACACAATTATCGTCTTAGAAGTTGTTTTAAATGAATTCTTAATTAAAAAAAAAAAAAAAAAAAAAAAAACAGCAACAACAACAACTGTAAATGACTCTGAAACATTTACACTTTAGACTACCATGTAAGCTTGATTTAACTCAATCTGCATACACCACATGCTACCCAGTTAAAAGATTTTTTTTTTTTTTTTTTAAATGAAGAGAAAAAAGATCTCCATAGCTTGAGTGTTTTTCCATGAAAGGTCACGTCATCTTTGAGTGCTTTAAAGTTAAGATATGAAAGAAAAGTTCACGTCCAGTTCCCCATAATTTTGGTGGATTGAAATAAAATTTGAACTTTTCACGATTACAGTGGGTAACATCTCCTGCATGGTCAGCTGGGCTGATCAGCTGGAGTAGAAAGGACTTCACCTAAACTTTATTCACTCAAAATGATAGTTATTATCGAAAAAAAATGATTATGCCCAGAGGCAAAGGGGGGGGGGGGGGGGGGGGGGGAATCATGTGGTTATGCCAAGTGAGTGAATAACAAGACACTACAACTTTCATAATATCGTTTTCGGACTTTTGTTGCTTTGATGAACAAAAACTTTGTTTCATTATTATTTGAACAGACTGGATATTCATTTTAACTCTGAATATCTGGAAAACTTTTCTACCGAGATGTGAAAAATTCCACACTGTTATTCTTATCATGGTGTCTGTGGACATACAATACTTTGCCAAAGTCATATCATTTTACTTTTTACATAAGTTTTGAATGTAAACAATAGAGCCTGCTTTGGTCCAAAGACTTCTAAATACTGATTTATTAAAAGAAAAGGATTTTAAAAATAATTTGGTAGCTGTATTAAATTTGAAAACCGTAAATGGCGTAGTTCTGTAGTAACACCAGTTTGAGTGCATCAGGTCTTTTGCTTGAGCATTGCTCGGGCACAGGTTTGTGACATTGTTCAGTAGTGCGTGACCGTAGCCCTGTGTACAAGGTTAAGCAAGTCAAACCACAGAAATGATGAGCAGTGTTGATTAATTTTCAGTCATTTAAACATATTTCCCCCACAAAGTATGCAAAGAGACCATGGAGGCCATAAATATATAGTACCAGAATGGTTGAAATCACAAGTAAAAAGGGCCACATGACACAGTTTGTTTCTCATGTCCCAACCAATTGGGAAATCACTCTCCAAAGTCTAGTTGAGAACTGAATGTAGATCTACATGCAATACAGTCCCATCATCCAGAATAAGCTGTGATGTGGAAGTTACAATATCAATCTCTTAACTCAATCTGGTGTCTTTATTCACTTGGCAAGGTGTGTCTTTGTATTTTGTCTCCTTACTAGAAACTTGCTGACAAAACAAAAGTGAAATATTTGAAAATCGGCCTGTGTGAAAGTGTCCATTTCATGTGTTTGTATGTGCGTCCATGGTGTGCAGCACTGGTTGTCTTGGCATGATAAAACTCACATTTTACAGTCTCCTTCACCGCTTGTCTTGGCATGATAAAATTTACATTTCACAATCTCCATCAGATCTATTGAACATGATGTGAGTATGAACCTATTAAAATTTTGGGTCTGAAGTAATAGTGAAAGATGAAAAAAATGCTTGCAAGCATGGCAACACAGCAGCATCTGGATCTTGTTTTCAGTCTTCATAGAATATAATGCAGCAACAGGCTTAGGTGGGGAACATGAATCCTGTTTAGATTTCGTGTCAAGAGGCAAGGTCACAGATAATATCGCTTTAATAGAAAAGAAAACCTTGTAAGCATGACAGAATTGGGATTTGGTACCCAGCCTTTATCAAAGTTGGTGGGGGTGTTTTTGGTTAATAGTAATGGTGAGAGGAATAAAAACTGTTTCAAGAGTGAAGATCAAAGATTGTGAACATCCTGTCAGTCTTTATATAACTCGTGACGGTTGGGCATGGGCTCAAATGAAAGTCAAATTCAAATGTCAGAGGTCCAGTGCAAGGGAATATCCTGTTTCAGCTCTCATGGATCAGAAATGATTGTGTATGTGGTATCTCCTGTTGTTTGTTTATTTGTTTGTTTGTTTTTTACATTCTGTGCCATTATGGTTGTCAGGTTTGGTTTTGTTTTTTATCTTTTCTTCTAAAAGATGGTCCCCATTTTTGTTTTTAGTGCTATGTATAAGTAGAGTAAGTCTATTTGCAATATGTGATCCTGACGCCTGTGTGTGTGTGTGTGTGTGTGTGTGTGTGTGTGTGTGTGTGTGTGTGTGTGTGTGCACTGGTAAAACTTAACATTGTTAATTTTCGTTCTACTGGAGAGAAAAACATTACTGTTTAAACCAAACTGTTTATAGATGTATAGAAACTTTTGTTAATCATCTGTTTTGATTGTCAAAAAAAAAAAACTATGTAGTGTAAAAATGATGACCACAAATCATCAACAGACATTTCAGTTATGTATATGTTTCTTAAATATTCTGATACAGAACATTTGATCAAAAATATGGTGGACCTGAAAGAAATCCAGATCTTCTTTGTAGTTTGCAGACTTCACCCTGTGGTTGATGTTAACCATGTTTACGTAGTTTGGAATTTTAACCAGATGATTACCATGGAAACAAAACCTACCTGCCAAAGGGATTTCATGAAATTCAGTCTCAAGTTTTCAAAGCAGTTCTCCAGGCTATGATGTTTGTTCTGAGTGATGAAAACATATTTTTTTATGATAGACCTCTGCAATGTAACATTATGCTTATGTGCTTTGTTTTTGTGTTCAAAAGTTTTTAGACTTTGTTGTCCATATAAAAAAGAATGTTCAGGTACGTATTTTGATTATATAAGGTTGGACCATGTAGTTTCTAAAGCACTTCTTCGCGTGTGGATAAATCAGCATAATTTCTCTCACTTTGTTTTAACTGTCCTTAACTTAGCCTTGTTGGTTTTCCAACCATCCACCATGTTATCACATACTGCAGGATCAGTATTCAATGTTGAAAATAGCTGGAGATCTTGAAATAGCATCAACATTTTATTCGTGGAATAGAAATATCCTTCCACTGATTTTTGTGACTGCCCTTTGGCAGGGAGTGTGAAAAATCAGGGATACCCAGACAGGCATATTTGTCTTTAAGACACTGTAACTACAGCTATGTTAGGATGGTGGTGTCCATGTCACAGGCAGTCAACAGGCTGGGAAGTAAAATACCATCTTTACTTTTGTGGCAAAAGTCAGACAGTTAGCTCAAGGTCAGTATTGTTTGGGTTAAGTTAGTAATCAACACAAGATGTAGGGTTTTGCTAGTCAGTCCAGAATTGGGTTCTGTTGACATATGATAGATGGAATGTATACGGCAAGATGTTATGGTTTAAAAAAAAAAAAAAAAGTAATTGGAATAATTTGAATTATCTTCACAATTTTTCTATGGGTTCTTTGTGATCACACCTTCAGAGGTAAGGATGTGCTCAGCTTAGAGAGTTTACAGTGAATGATTTAGATTGCTGACAGTCTTATAAAAAGTGTCTAGGGTGATTTCAGACATGATAATTTCCTTTCAATGTGCAGTTTGCAAGGAAGTGCCATCGTGCATTTCCACCCCAGTAAAAACAATGGTACAAGATTATATTCTCTTGATTCCTTCACTGTGTTACAAAATCAGTCTGAATGTAGTATGACCAATGAAGTCAACATTGTGGAAATATATACATTTAAATAAGCCAACACATGGATTTTTTTTTCAGTCAATGTTATTGAAGTTCTTTCCTTTTTTTATGGAAACTTGCTGTGTGTGTAGTAGGTTTAAACACAACAAAGCTTGTTTTGATGTTCTTAATATCAGACAGTAGTTTTTTTTTTTTATTCTGGTGTGGATTAATCAGGTGTGCTGCTATTCAAGAAGGTTATTTAGTGTCATATTAACATCACCATTGATAAGGGGTACAATCAGAAAGGAAGCGTAGGGACTAACTTCATTGGCTCTTGCTGTTGTCTTGTATAGTTTCCACAGGGGAGAATGGTAGGGGGCCTCACCTGAGCTTGCCTCACCCTTGCATGTACACGAGATGACCAATACTCCAGAACCCGTACCCAGTGTATCCGTCTCCGTTCCTGTGTCCATCATCATCACCACCAACAACAACATCCACCTTACAAGCACTGTTGCTTCTCCGCCACGCGTTGAGAGCTCTAGTCCCAACTCTGTCCCCCACCAGACTAGGGTTCTGGCCTTCAAAAACCCTGTCCCTGCAAAGCAGCATTTCAAGGGCAATGTCGTCGCCATCTCCATGGTCAAGCGATCAGGTGGAGAACCCGTTCTGTCCCCATCATCGTAGCGCTCACCGCCTGTGGCTTGTTCAGCTTGATGCTTGCTTGCTAGCTGCCTGCTGTAGCAATGCTGGGAATAACAATGCCATAACCACTGCTGAGTTTATGTTGGCTATTGGTTGCATGTTGTTGTGGCGTTGTGAATCATTCTGTCAACCCTCCCCACTGTTGGTTTCTGTTTTTCTTTGTTTCATTTCTCACCGTTTCTTTGGCATGGTCATTGTCCATTGTGGTGACAGATTGGTAAGAGATTGCTATCAGTATGCAGTGATAGTGATGTCCATATCTGATTTCTTTATCAAGCTGACCAATCAAAGAGTTCAGTGGTTCTAAACTAAGTGCAACCAACATTTCCTACACACACACACTCACACACGTGCTCGCACATGCTCGCATGTGTGCAAGGGCACACGCAAGCACCAATGCACACATGCACATGTGCGCATGCACACACACATGCACACACGCACGCACACGCACTCAACAAACTCTCTCTCACACACACACATGCACACACACACGCACGCACGCACGCACGCACGCATGCACACACACACACACACACACACACACACACACACACACACACACACACACACACACACACACACACACACGCACACAGATAGAGGAACATCCACCTCTGCTGTGCCAAAACATTCATCCTATACTGTGCCTTCTAAGTTTGTCATAAGTGTAGAGTAATGGCAACATGTATAGCTGTACCACAAAAATATGGTCTGGTCTGGCAACATACTTATTGATGAGGTACTTGATGCAGTCTGTCATATATTGTGTCTGAAACAAGCAGAGACACTGCGATTTGTTTTCAAAAGCCTGGAATTTTTTACAGTTTGAAAATCTGCTGTCAGTAGTCATTTGCCTCATCCATCCATCCATCAATTTAAGGTCCATTCTGATGAGCAAGATGAGCAAGGTGACATCCCAACAGAAGATCAAAGTCACGATAAAACTGGGCTGGCTATATCTGCCGTGGCAAGAATTGACGTCTGTGTACAATGTGAGGCATGAAGGTGCAGGTTGGGAGTACAAAACAAGAACAAGTCTTCAAAAAAAACTGTATAACTGATATGTACTGTGGGAGTATTAAATGAGAACAGGTCTTGGGAAAAGTAAACTGATGTGCACTCCGGGAGTACCAAATAAGGATGGGTCTTCTGAAAAAACTTTGTAAACTGAAATGCACTCAGAGAGAACCAAATGAGGATAGTCACTTAGTAAACTGATATGTCCTCAGCTGTCATTGATACTTGAAATAAGCCATCTCAATCATATGATTTAAACTTATAGCTTGTCTGATCTTTTTCTATGGTACCATACCACCCAAGTTATTGAGGTCATTCATGAAACATGAATTATGATTAAGTCACAGATGTTAATGATATTATTCTCTCTCTCTTCTCTCTCTCTCTCTCTCTCTCTCTCTCTCTGTGAAAAAAGAAGAGCTGAAGGGGAAGAATCTGAATAGTTTGGTAATTCAGCTGGAAGACCAATCAAAATCAATTGTTTTCTCTGCAACCTGATCTCTAGCCTGTCGCAGAGTGAGTGAGAGGGCTTGGCTCCTTCTCATAGGCTGGCATGATCCATGCCAAGTGCTTCTAGCAGTCTGGGTGTGGCTGTGTGTGGCAGGAGCCAGAAGGAGCAACATGGGTACAATGCCACTGGAAAGACATAGAGGATGGGGCAGCATCCTTGATTTGATTTGATCTTAGTTTGACTGGTCATCCAGTACAGTGCTGTAGAAATTTGTTTTTATGCTGAGAAGTAATTTGGTTAAAAACAAAAACAAACAAAAACTGGAGACTTGTTTTATGGCTTTACCCAAGCACCCAAGACTTGTCACTTGTTAAAGTCTACTTTTCTTTACTGTCTCTTTTGCCACTGTGTAAGTGCAATCTTACTAATTCACACACAAGAAAACATACGTCTGCACATATGTGTGGATACCCCCAGCCATACCAACTTGGCAAGACCATGACTGTTCAAATTCTGCAATGGCCTTCATGTTAGTACATGCATGCAAAGGAAAACAGTTGGGACCGAACAACATGTGGCCATGTACCGGAAGTGGAGACTATGCGACCATTTGTCATATTCAGTTGTTGGCACGTCCTCTAGGTACACCTCACTCCCTTTTCAACTCTGAAAGTGTTTTCAAATCAGACAATGTTGAAGTTACACCCAGTGAAGGAGGATTTCTTTCTGCGTATATCTTTATTTTCAAAGATAACTGTGCATCAGGATCTTTTTAAAGATGTCTTTGCAGAAAATTTCCATGGAGAATGTACAAAAACTGTCTTCCAGACACAAATTTGTAGACATGGTGTCTTTCCAAAGTACACCACAGAGAATTACTGCTGGATCTAAAATCTACCCAAATCACACATTGAATCATTTCCGTAATCTCACCCTATTCATTTGTTCCAGTATTAAATGATATATGCGATTTCAAACAATTCCTTAGTGGACTCCACAAATCATCATTCCAAAATGTGCAAGTATGCTGACTTTAGGGGTTTACATCATGCAAAGGCAGCAGCCAAGGCCATCCAGTCAAGTGAAACTTACTGGTTGTCATATGAGGATGGTCCAGTAGAAATGGCTGGCTATTCTGGACATGGATTCCTGATTTCATTCAGATAATAGATCGTTGACAGTGACATTTTGGTGGACTGGTTTTTGCCTGAAAGCTTTTTCAGTGTTCATGGGAGCTAGACCGTAAGGCCTACATGAAGCTGTGGGTCCTTAAGTGCGGTGTTGATCGTCACTTTCAGGTGTGATAAGTTCTATAGAATGATAATCCTTATTTCCCTGAAGAAGAGTAATCACTCTCCAAAGGTGTCGTGGCTGTGTCCCAAGTGAGAAGATCAAGATCATCCACACAGGAAATGCTCTCACTCCATGGGATTCAGTTTCTGGACTGACACTTGCCTGCGAGGAGGCGGGCACCTGGTCACCACTGTACATTGTGTAGGCCCAAAATTAAAACACACCAGTCCATTGGAATTGTTCTCGCTTACTTTGCCATAGGTGTTATTGTTGTCATTGTCAAAAACTCTACATCAAACTGCTATGTTTTCTGTGTTATTCCAATGTGTGAGCTGATCAAAAGCACTGTCAAATGGAGTTGACTGTGATAAGAATTTTAGAAGAGATGGTAGAAGAACAATGTATTCTTCCGCCACTACACCACCTTGTGCTGTTCCTTCTCCTGTCTCTTCTCCCTCCTTCATGCACCCTCTCCTTCCTGCTGACCCCACCAACCCACTCCACCTACCCCCCCCACCATTCCTTACAGACAGTTCTTTTACATCAATAGCGGCCCCTTACAGGAGGTTATGATATTTTAGAAAATAATTGAGCATTCAAACACCTAATCATGAAATCAGTAACAGAAATCACACGCACACACACACACAAATGCACACACACACACACACACACACACAAGCACACACACACACACACACACACACACACACACACACACACACACACACACACACACACACACACACACACACACACACACACACACACACACACACACACACACACACACACACACACACACACACACACACACACACACACACACACACACACACACACACACACACACACGCACACACACACACACACACACACACACACACACACACACACACACACACACACACACAAGTGTACTGACACACACACACACACACACACACACACACACACACACACACACACACACACACACAGAGGTCTATTTATCTTTCAACATATTCTGTACCTGTACCCTATCCCCCCAACCTCCACCTGCACACACACATACACACACAAACACACGCAAAAGACAACAAAGAAAAGAGTTAATTTCATGCTTGATCAGTTCTTTTCAAGTAGCAATATATTCCTAAATCATGCACACTCCACAATCAATCCTACATACATACATACAAGGGGGAGAGAGAGAGAGAGAGAGAGAGAGAGAGAGAAGAGGCAGCTTGACAAAGAGAGATAGAGGAGGGTGTGGGAAGGGGTGGGGGGGGTGGTGTGGGGGCTGCAATTTCTTGCAACATGGAGGGCCTGTGTGATTATATTTGTGACATTAATGGTTAAAGTGCTGGTATTGATCTCTTACCAAGCTGTAACAGCATGATCAGTAGTATCACCATCTCCTCTGCCAGTAGGCTGATCAACAACAAATTGAAGTGAACTGAATTTATGTAGAGTTATGCAGGACACAAGGAGATGCATCTGTGCATGTGACTGGTGTTTGTTCATACCATATTTACAGCATATTGCACTGAGGTGTGTATTTGGGTGATGGTTCTCTTTTTTTTTTTCAGTTGTCTTTTGTTTTGTTCTTTAACACATTTTGGGGTTTTGATTTGGTTTATGAATGTCCGAGCATGCCCGCATGTGTGTGTGTGTGTGTGTGTGTGTGTGTAACAAAATGAATTAAAAGGGTACATACATACCCATAAATTGATATATCTTTGCTGTTGTACAACACTTTTCCTGCTAAATTACGCCATTTTCTCCCAAAGAATTGGGGGGGGGGGGGGGGGATCAGAGTCGAAGATGTCAAGTCAGTTTTTATTTTCAAATCCCAGTCTTGTCTGTTTGGTGTGTCTTTTGAGATGTGAGAACATCAACCTTTTAAGTTAATCCTATATTGATTAATATTGATTGAATATCTAATATGTAACAACTAAGAACAGATAGAGGTAAAGGGATATAAATATCCTGGCCAGGAAAACAAGTGACTTTCCCCAATATTCACACATTTAATATCAGTAAGAAAACAAAAATGAAATAACCAAAATGATTGCAGTGCTCATCCAGACAAAAAAAAAAAAAAACAAAAAAACCTAGAGCAAAAAAAAAAAAAACTCAAAGGAAAATCAACATCACACAGGCACTGGCACCTGTGATGCAGTGGTAAGTAGGATGGTTTGCAGAGCAGCAGGATGTGGGATCAAGCCCGACCAGAAACATACATTGGTGGGTCCCTTCATAGGCGTAGATTGATGGGATTTTTCAGTCCCTGCCAGCAGTTGCACAAAGCTGCTACGAGCACTAGGGCTCAGATATGAAAACCCGACACCACATACTCAAACTTCATCCACTTAATGGATGTCTCTCTGAAGGACCTGCTCAAATTCCCAGACCATCAATGCAGGTGGATGGTATGCAATATATAGAGCATGTTCTGTCTGTCTGCCTTCTTGTTCTTTTTACAAATCTACAACAGGTTTTTTTTTTCAGACCCTAGCCAAATTTGGCATGGTGACTTATTGCATATTGATGTACTTGGCAGTTGAAGAACGAAAACTTTTGTACTAGACAGTAGCACCAGTTGCAGTCACATTAGTCACTTCTTAATGCAAGCAGTGAAGCAGTGTTGGATTTTTAAGCAGACAAATTCTTCTTGCTGTTGATATTCATATGGATACATTAGTCACTTCTTAATGCAAGCAGTGAAGCAGTGTTGGATTTTTAAGCAGACAAATTCTTCTTGCTGTTGCTACTCGTATTCATACACATTTAACAGAAGATTTCTGTGTATGTTTTATGGGAAGATATACCACTGAACTGTTGGTGCTGAGGCTAGGTGTGTATGGGTGAACCGGAATTAGCAGCATGGAAGTAGTCATTTGAAAGGACTAGACAGCCACTGGGGGGAAAAGTGTGCAGGCATCAGGGCTTTACCTCCGTCTCCTTCACAATCACTCATGGTTTTCATTGAAACTGATAATGCTGATCACAAAGGTTAACGTGAAAAAATCTCGAAAGGTATTTCATGCTTTTTAAGGCTCAGTGTAAATATTCTCATTCATTGTTTTAAAGACGTGATTAATATATTTTGTCATCCATACTTTTAATGGGCTAATTGTATATACATTCACTTACTTAAATGATTGAGTGTATATATACTCTGGAATTCACTTCCTTAAAGGGCTAAATGTATATGTTCTGTCATTCACTTTTTCAGAAGGCTGAATGTGTATACTCTCCCATTAACTTATTTAGAGACTTAAATGTATCTATTCTGTCACTCATTCTTCTAAAGGCCTTAATGTATATACTCTCACTACATACCGCCGCCGCCAGGAAAAACAACTGCCGTAACTCAAATTTTTTGCATTTTTGAGATTTTTGGTATACCATAAGAGCTGGCCAAGAGGCATAACGTAGCTGAGTCCCAATCCCATTATCCAAAAAATAAACATGCTGTAATCAAACTACTTGTACCGTAACTCAGCTCGCAGTATATCATGCGGGGATAATAATCAGTTTTTTTTTGTCTCCTGTAAATTTTGATTTTCAGACTTATTGCAGTTTTTAACAATTTCCGGGTGGCGATATGTTCAATGACATTTTGTTCACACTTTGTCATCATCATGTCAATTTACGTAATCTTCAATACTCAAGCTAGGTATCATCATGTTCTTTTCTAATTCAGCAAAAGTGCCTTTTGTGCAATGCCTCCTCAACAACAGAAAATAGTTGTACACTTTTTTTGTGTCTGATTTTTTTTTTTAAATATCATGTCAAAAATCATTTCAAGGCGTACAATTATTGAATGTGTTTGAACGTGTACCTTAATTTCACATTTTGTTTCATTTTTTCATTTGTCTTG
>JADBJO010000867.1:442500-455000 GCA_016801955.1 Conus betulinus
TTCTTTTTATGGCTGCTTTGATGACAACTTTTGGCATAATCTACCTGCTTTCAAAGCTGAGGTATTTGTTAATAGAATGTCAAGGACTGGCATCCGTTCATGGATAGACAGGATCTGAAGGATTTAACAGTGTGTGTTACTTATCACTCTCTTTGTTGTCAGATGACCACCCAGACTCGACCATGGTTCCATTCAACGAGACCTGGAAGAACCAGACACAGCATCGTGACCAGCTGGACCAGAGGAGATGATTGACCACTTGAACAAAGACACTGATCTCATGGAGTTCTCCTCCAAGCTTCCCATTAACAAAATCTGACTCTCTTCTTCACCAGAGCCAGTCTGGAGAGGAATTATCGCAGCCACTATTTTGATTCCCAGGAGGAGAGTGTTTTCGCATCCCCACGCTGGCAGTCCTTCATCGAGATGATCCTTTCTCTTCTCCTCTTTCTTCTGATGGCTGTCAGTGGATTCCTGGTCTTTAATAGGAGCCTGGCATTCATTGTGGTCTTTGTTGTATCCTTGCTGCTGGAATTGCTGGTACTGCTGGGCATTTGGACTGATATCAAATGGGGCTTCATGAAGAAGGCCTGGTTTAGACGTGATGATGATGAAGAACCCAGACACATCGCCTGGTGGAAGCTGCACAATTTTGTGGGCATTTTGATGGCAACACTGCCTGCTGTCACTGTCTATGCCAATTTGTCCTGTGAGCTGGTGAAAAGTGAAAGCTGGCAAGATCTCATCCTCTGCTTCTGCATCTGTGTGTCTCTGCTTAGCTTCTGCAACTTCTCCATGTTATGTTCCATGGTCAAGTCTTTTGTGGCCTCTCTTGTGGGACTTGCTCTTCTGATCTTGCTGAATGTTTCACTCTGTGACTTGTCTGAGCCAGTGGGCACCACACCCATCCAGGTCGCACTCAATACTACACTGGCACCACTGGGTAGTGTGCTGACAACTGCTGCTGTGGTCCACACAACCCCTTCTGCCCCCCTCACATCCTTACCCACCATCTGTTTTCTGGAGAAAACAAGCTGCGCTTTGAGATCATCCTGGACGTTCTTCTGATTGTACTTCTCATTTGGTTTTTGAACCGTGAGTTTGAGATCGGCTACCGACTCAGTTTCCATGGCAGTGCACAAGCAAACAAAGACACCAGGAGCATGCAGGAGAACAAAGAGCAAGTCGATTGGCTTTTGCACAAACATCATTCCTGCACATGTGTCAGATGTAGTGAAACGCACACACAAGTACTCTAAGAACCACAAAGATGTGGGCGTGATCTTCGCCACAATCATCATAACTTTCAATAAGTTCTATGATGAAGGTTTCAAAGGAGGTCGTGAGTACCTGCGTGTGCTAAATGAACTTGTCAGTGATTATGAAGAACTACTGGACAGGAAATGCTTCAAAGATGTGTGGAAAAGATCAAGACCATCAGCTCCTCTTTCATGGCTGCCTCCGGCTTGAATGAGGTGTCTCGCAATGCCAACAAGCACCCCGATGCTCATCTTTTTGCTCTTATGGACTTTGCTGTGGAGCTTCAGAATGCTGTCACCAGGTTCAATGAAAGCATTCTGAGCTTCAACTTTGAGCTGAACATTGGCTACAACTTTGGGGAAGTTACGGCTGGTGTGATCGGAACTACCAAACTGCTGTACGATATTTGGGGAGACACAGTCAACATCGCTTCTCTCGTATGTACTCTACAGGAAAGCCTGATCGCATTCAAGTGCCCGAGTCAACACTACCAAAGCTGAGTGAAATGTTTGAATTTGAATATCGAGGAGAGATATACGTGAAAGGCAAGGGGGAGATGAAGACGTATCTGTACAAATGTAAGCGACCTGGTGCTCAATGGGAATGACTTTAAGAGATGGGAGAAGTGAAGTCTGTCAGTGTATGCTTTTGAAGGGAGGAATCTGATGTTAGTATCTTGACATTCTGGTTTGTGCTGTTGTCTGTGCTGGAGATGGGCATGGGTGGGGCTTTGTAATGTAGTGACACAGTGGCTTGTGTGGGCAGACAGGAACTCCCCTATAGGTGGACGTGGAAACAGAATCAATCTGTCATTTGAGTATAATCTTTCCTGCTCAGTTTTTACATCTCAACGCATATGCTGCTTGTCGTGTCTCTTTACATTGTACATGTCTTTACTAGTTTGCTACTTGCTTCGTTTTATTTTCATCTGATGTTTTGACAGAAAGAAAACAATTTTGTTGAAGAATCTCGCAAAGTGCAGACGCCACTTTCACTGACAGTTCTCAAATGTTTAGTGGATGAATTGCTGGGTATCCACTTCATTACATTTTCATCAATAATCAAAGTGTGTTTGATAATATTTCTTTTTGTTTTTTGAGTTTTTTTTTTTTTTTAATCTGTCTAAGCCTCTACAGTTCTCTCTCTCTCTCTCTCTCTCTCTCTCTCTCTGCATCTCCATCTTTCGTTTTCACCCTTTTGAATGTTACCCATCCACTTGCATTTCTTTCAGCTGAAGACAACTAAACATTCATGTTGCACTTCAAATATCAGGATTGAAAAATGAAGAGTGGGACATGTACTTGGCAACCGATACCCAACAAAGATCTACATGCTAGCCAGTTCTCCCAGTGCCAGGAACACAAATCCTGAAAAAGGACTGACTGACAAACCTTATGCAAGTTGTGGGAAACTTTGGAATGGAATGTAGTTTGAACAGTCTTTTTTTGTTTTGATTTTGACTGCATGAATTTACAAGCATTTTGCGACACAGGATTGTTGAGATTTGTCATCAGTAAAAAAACTATTTTTCATTCAGCTGAATCTTTCCTGGATTAGACTTACATAATTTGTCCTGAAACCAGGGAAGTGGTGGTGGGAAAAGGGGGCTAGGAATGGGGGCAGGGTGTCTAAGAGTGTTGTCATGTTATGACAATGTGTTTTTCGAAAGGGAGAGCAGTTTGACTTTCAAGTAAGTTGTGATGGTGATATATATGAAAAAGCAGAATGTCATGCACTGAAATTTGAAATCATGTTCAGGGAAAAACATGAAAAGGTCTGAACTTTTGCAGAAAATAATCAGAGTAGGAAATCCTTACAGTGCACCATTTTTGTAAAAATATTTGTGACAATGGGACAAAAGAAACTGCTAATGTCCCTTTCCTCCAGTAGCATTAATACTCTACTCGTTCAGCTAATGCCTCTATCCTCCAGTAGCATTAATACTCAAGTACCACTTGTTCAGCTAATGTCTCTATCCTCCAGTAGCATTAATACTCTACTCGTTCAACTATCTCTTTCCTCCAGTAGCATTAATACTGTACTCACTCATTCAGTTAATGTCTCTTTCCTCCAGTAGCATTAATACTGTACTCATTCAGCTAATGTCTCTTTCCTCCAGTAGTATTAATACTCTACTCGTTCAGCTAATGTCTCTTTTCTCCAGTAGCATTAATACTGTACTCATTCAGCTAATGTCTCTTTCCTCCAGTAACATTAATACTGTACTCATTCAGTTAATGTCTCTTTCCTCCAGTAGCATTAATACTGTACTCATTCAGCTAATGTCTCCTCCAGTAACATTAATACTGTACTCATTCAGCTAATGTCTCTTTCCTCCAGTAACATTAATACTGTACTCATTCAGCTAATGTCTCCTCCAGTAACATTAATAGTGTACTCATTCAGCTAATGTCTCTTTCCTCCAGTAATATTAATACTCTACTCATTCAGTTAATGTCTCCTCCAGTAACATTAATACTGTACTCATTCAGCTAATGTCTCTTTACTCCAGTAATATTAATACTCTACTCATTCAGTTAATGTCTCTTTCCTCCAGTAATATTAATACTCTCCTCGTTCAGTTAATGTCTCTTTACTCCAGTAATATTAATACTCTACTCATTCAGTTAATGTCTCTTTCCTCCAGCAGCATTAATACTCTACTCATTCAGCTAATGTCTCTTTCCTCCAGTAATATTAATACTCTACTCATTCAGTTAATGTCTCTTTTCTCCAGTAGCATTAATACTCTACTCATTCAGCTAATGTCTCTTTCCTCCAGTAACACTAATACTGTACTCATCCAGCTAATGTCTCTTTCCTCCAGTAGCATTAATACTGTACTCATTCAGCTAATGTCTCCTCCAGTAACATTAATACTGTACTCATTCAGCTAATGTCTCTTTCCTCCAGTAACATTAATACTGTACTCATTCAGCTAATGTCTCTTTCCTCCAGTAACATTAATACTGTACTCATTCAGCTAATGTCTCCTCCAGTAACATTAATACTGTACTCATTCAGCTAATGTCTCTTTCCTCCAGTAATATTAATACTGTACTCAATTCAGTAATGTCTCTTTCCTCCAGTAATATTAATACTCTACTCATTCAGTTAATGTCTCTTTCCTCCAGTAGCATAATACTCTACTCGTTCAGCTAATGTCTCTTTCCTCCAGTAACATTAATACTCTACTCATTCAGTTAATGTCTCTTTCCTCCAGTAGCATTAATACTGTACTCATTCAGCTAATGTTTCTTTCCTCCAGTAGCATTAATACTCTACTCGTTCAGCTAATGTTTCTTTCCTCCAGTAACATTAATACTGTACTCATTCAGCTAATGTCTCTTTCCTCCAGTATATTAATACTCTCTACTACTCATTCAGCTAATGTCTCCTCAGTAGCATTAATACTGTACTCGTTGAGCAAAGGTCTCTTTCCTCCAGTAACATTAATACTCTACTCATTCAGCTAATGTCTCCTCCAGTAGCATTAATACTCTACTCGTTCAGCCAATATCTCTTTCCTCCAGTAACATTAATACTGAACTCATTCAACTAATGTCTCTATCCTCCAGTAGCATTAATACTCTAGTATCACTTGTTCAGCTGATGTCTCTATCCTCCAGTAGCATTGATACTCTACTCGTTCAGCTAATATCTCTTTCCTCCAGTAGCATTAATACTGTACTCATTCAGCTAATGTCTCTTTCCTCCAGTAGCATTAATACAGTACTCATTCAGCTAATGTCTGTATCCTCCAGTAGCATTAATACTCTAGTACCACTCATTCAGATTCCCCTGTGTTTGGCCACAACCAAGTTCATTCCTGTCACAGGAAGCTACCAGTGTCAAGTACCTTAAAAAGCTATTTTTAAGAATCTTTTGATTGGCGAATATTTGACTTGCCTCAGCAAGATGAGTGATACACTCCATACTTAATAACAAGAAGTAGTTTTCCTCACTGCCTGTTGAAATGGTCTTATCTACATTTCTCATAAGGTTCAGTGCAACATGCATGCCTCAGCTGGCTATCCCCTCACCACCCCCACCACCCTTCCCTTCGGCTATGTTCCCTAGTCTGAACATGTGTAACAGAGCTGTGTTCAGCCCTTCCTTTTAAAACATTCTCTAGCTGTCAATCTGGCTTGAAAGACACGTATTCTTACGCTGCAATGTTGGGTGGAAATATGACTTTCTCCGAGGGACTCCCATCAGTGAAGGGGTTGGAACTGACAGCGTGGTTCCAGCCTTCCCGTCTGTGCCCCCAACCAAAGTGAACTCTGGGAAGGAGGCAGCCATAAAGGAAACGGCACTCACTAACCTTTGAACCTATGATTCTCAGTCTTCACCCTGTGGTGTTAATCTTTCCACCGTAGCCCTATCATGGCACATGTTAAATGAAAAACCTCTTAGTCAGTTGCAACAGTTCTTGAAATGGATGCTTTTTAAAAAAAATGACTAAGAGCAGTATTTTTTTAACTGCTCAATTTTTTTTTTTATTGCTTTAGTACCAAAGAACTGTTTTCCATAACATGAAACAGTTCTTTTTTTTTTCCAGTTTTATAACCACGTAACTGTTTCTTCCAGTTTTAGCACGGTATGGTGCTTTGAGTCATTCTTTTGAATGTTTTTAATCTTGGGGGAATAAAACAAGGCATACGAATAAGCAGACAATCTCACACATACATGACAGACAGAGCCATAGAACAGATGATCGAATGTATGATCATCACCTATTAAGAAAGTTGCAGTTAATCTCATTCTAATTCTAATTAGATGGATAAATCAGTATGTGAATGAATCTGCAATTAATAATGAAGGAAGCTCACGTAGACTACAACACATGTGTGTGTTCGTTTAACATATATTATGGACCAGGAATGATTTTTTTTGACAGATATTGAAAAGAAATGATTGGTTTCATCTAGCATGCCAAAGAGGAAAAAGCATTAAACATTACAATTATTGACAAAGCAATTTACATGCACAAAGATACCTACAGTACAGTACAGAAAAATTCAGTGCAATTCTAAACTCACATTATGTATACATTCATACCTATAAATGGTTACAGTACATACGTACATTAGTATTCATAGTTTCATGCATGCATATGGGTCACAGTACATACATATCGGATTATGTCCTGAAAATTGTGTTGATGATGTCTTTCCTGTTCGAAAGCTTCCCACAGTTGTTTGTATCCAGTTATCTTCGTTTCAGCATGTGATTCATGGTTCTAGTGCTTTGCAGTGTTTTGTTGACTTAAACAACAGGGGTAAAAAAACAACAAAAAACTTATGTAATGCTTCATCTTCCATTGTTTACACCTGTGTAAATTCATTATAGTGTTACAACAGAGACAGGAGCGTGCTTTTTTCTTCATTACTAAATAAATTACTTATAAATTCTTCCTTAAATATTGTGAATTTGCTCAGGCCAATGGTTGAGAAATCTACATGTGTTACTTGAACTGGACTGTGATCAGTTATTTATTTGATGGGCGATGTATAATAGAATGCAGCCAATTGATAGTACATCAATGCAGTGTACACATTTATGTAGATTGATGTATAATGCTTTCACAGGCTGTATGGTTCATTGCATGCATATACATTGCACACACTTAAATACATACACAGTATTCATACATCAGTAATATGTGGGAGACCACAGGTTCAACTTTAAAATATATATTCTGCATAGCTTCATCCTCATTCACAAATGATGTCTTTTGACCTTAACACTGATCATTCTTATCATTCAAATCAAGCAAAACACCATTTTCAGTTCAGTGAAACAGTCTTCTTCTCTGTATTAACATTGTGTAGCATTATAAAAAGAAAAAAAAAGCCCCGTGTTGTGATTTTTTTAAAATGTACATTATTTGTCCTGTAATTGTGAAATGAATGGTCTTGTTTATCTTATGCCATTTTATGTTCTATTCACTTTGCTGTCACTCAGGGACCTCATAAACTTACTTCTGCTCAGATTACCACAATGTTGAATATTCATCAATGTGAATGAAAGATATTCTCAAAGGCATTCATGACTAAACAGTAAACACTGATATATTACTCTCTGAAACACTGATATATTACTCTCTGACATTTGCATTGTTAAATATTGCTACATGCAGGTAAATATTGCTTGAAACAAACATGAAGATAACTGATAAAAGAAAATATGGAGAAAGACGCTATGTTTGAATGTTAATGTGGTCCTCTACCACATAGAGTCTTTCTTCATCTTCTTCTAACTTTCGTGTGTTTAAATTCAGTTCTTTCTTGTATTCATTTTTTTTTTTTTCTTTTTTTTTTTCTGTTTCATTGTAATCAAATAATGATCTTCAGAAAAATTATTGTATTCTGTGATGTCAGTTTTGAGTCTTTTCAGTGTCTTACTTTTGGTTTTAACAGAGTTGCTCTGACAGATGTTTCAGCTTGACTGAAAATAGTGTAGTATTTAGTGTGTGTGTGTGTGTGTGTGTGTGTGTGTGTGTGAATTCTAAAAATGGCCCTAATGCTCATGAAAGTTCTAAAATAGTATTTTAGATATGAATGTTTCTGAAATGAAGAAATTTTTTTTTTTCTTGAGGAAAAAGAGAAACATCAATGCCTATACTGTTTCTTACTTTTTGTCAACGTTTTTCTCTCTCTCTCTCTCTCTCTCTGTCTGTGTGTGTGTGTGTGTGTGTGTGTGTGTGTGTGTGTGTGTGTTGTCAAAGTCACTAGTTTGAAATTAATATGTCCTTGTGGAATTTGTAATGTAACATGTTGTTTTCTTTTTTTTCCCCCTTTAAGATGGCAGGTGCTTATGCTTCAACTGTTCCTGATTGTTTTTTTTTTTTTAACTGATATGAATTTGAGGTACAACAATTTCAATATACAGATTTTTGTTTGACTTTGACATGAATTTGAGATATACAACAGCTGATGTGTGGAACCCCGGAACACATGGGTTTTTATGTTTTATTTTGACACAAATTTCAGATATAAAAGCTGAAATGTCACCATGTCTGTTGCTTGAAACCCATTGATTTAAAACAAATAGAAAGAATGTGAATACAGTGTGCAGACAGTGGACCCTGTGCTACCAAGGCATGCAGATGTGTTTCCAACTGTTGTTCACTGTGATGATGAAACATAGCTGTCAGAATATACGGCAATCAAAATGTCAGCAATCAGGGGGTGTCTTTGTTTGAAATCTTTGAATTTGGATAAAGGCATGCTTTTAGAGCTGATACTCTCTTTTATGTAGTTTTTTTTTCTTTTTTTAGACTTTTTTTTTTGTTGTTTTTCAAAAGATCAAAGTGGAAGGTGAAAGGGAGGAGGTGGAAAATGAGGAAGGGGGTAGGGGGAAGGGAAGAAAGGTATCTGGGGGGATACTGAGAGGAATATGATTAGATGTTTAGGCATCTGGGGGGATACTGAGAGGAATATGATTAGATGTTTCATGATCGACAGTATTTTTTTTCTTGAATTCATTTTATTTTCATTTCTCTGTTTATTGTTTTGTTTCGTCTAGCTGTGAATGATAAACTAGTAGACTTAATGAATGGAAATGAAATTATTTGTGTGACATTATTCTATGAGAAAGATAGGACAGAATTACTTGTACTCATAACAATAAAACATTAGATGGGAAGAGTTCAGTCTTGTAATTTGTTTGTCCCTGTTCTCTGGAGGATTTGCTTTAGATTCCTTTCAAATCAAAAAGGAACTCAAGTTCTGGATGGAAAACCAGCTGCTGTGGTGAAGTGGTTAGCGTCGCGGACTCCCAGCTGGGAGGTCTTGGGTTCGAATCCCATCAGAGTCATGTGGGTTTTTCTGCCCCGACCGGCTCCTACCCAGAGTTGAGTTTGCTGCGGACTCAGTTGGGAAGACTGGGACCACAGTCGAGTTTCATCCACCTATGGATGCGTTTCTGAGAGTGTTGCTCAAATTTCCTGACCAACACTGCAGGTGCCTGTATCTCTCGGGCCTGGTTGATGCCGGGATATATTATGAAAGGAAGCGTAGAGTACAGCCCTGTCATGTAGTCTCAGACCGAAATGGAAATCCGTAGCATCATCTTCATCATCCTCATTCTCATCGATCAGCATAAAAAAAAAAAAAATGTCTCAAATTCTGTGGCCCTTCATGCCTTGCTCTCATGGTGACCTCAATTTCGATGTCCTCTCCACGTCTGTGTCTTGGTTTGGTTCCGTCGGGGTCACCGGTATCGGCGAGTCCATGGGGGCTGTCATTGGACGGACATGGTGGCGCCCTCCGGAGGAGAGCTCACTCACGCCGGCTCCACGACTAAGCAATTATTGTCGTCAGTAGGGGGCTTAGTAGGTGGTGTCCTGCGTATGTTAGATCAGAACAGGCGCCACTGAACACCACCGAAGTGACTCGGCAGCAGTGCAGTGTCTCCTCCGGTGGGTTGCCTCTTGACGACTTGACATTGACTGCTGCCTGTGGATTGCCGGTGCCGGGGCTGCAGCGGGGCCGACCGGGCTGTGGCTGTGCTGGGGTCGGGTGTCGGATGAGCGGCGTGGGTGCACTGCCTCTGAGGTGGCGCAGAGGTTGGGACAGCAAAAAAAAAAAAAAAAAAAAAAAAAAAAAAAAAAAAAAAAATTCTGGATGGATGGAAAATTGGTCAGTAATTATCTAAATTAATCAGGATGGTTTAAAAAAGAAGTTTCATTTGAACTGACGTTTGTTGTTGTTGTTGTTTTATCCTGATATGGTAGCACAAAGCATGAGTTTTAGAAATACCATCACTTCTAATGATTTTAGAGACTTGTAATTACCACTACTGTTAGCTATGCCATCCATTCATGAAGTAAAAAAAACAAATTATAAAAAATATGGTACTATCAAATAAGAGAGAGAAAACACATACATGTTCGATCAGTTCTGAAACAAGCCTCCTTTGAAAAATATGAATTTGATAAATGCACCTACACACATGTTTCTTTTACAAAAATACTGCACCCCACAGAGCAGATCCAAAAGTACAAATATAGTTTTGAATATGCACCATTTTAAGACAGTTAAGGTGACTGCAATACTTTCATCGAAATACAAACCTGATAGAATTGTGCTGTTTTATGAGAAAGTGGTTGCTATACATACATTTCAACACAAAACTGAAGTTGTAAACAGTAGTGAAAATGCATAGCTGTAAGACAAGGTTATTGCTAAGCTTACCTTGGGTGCAAACCTGTTTTCAAATGTGTTTCTTATAACCAAGTCCACTCAGAGAATTTATTTCTCTTATGGCTGTCAATATTTGAAAACTGTAAAATTCTGGCTTGTTGATTACATAAGCATTCGTTTAATGCTGTCTTGATATAGTTTACTTAGGCTGTTACGTTGCCTGGGTGCATTTAAACATCCTCCTCCCCACCACCTACCCAATCCTCCAAACCCCTACCTCTAAAAAGGTAAACTCCAAAAACGGTAAATAAAAGTAAATATGTTTAGATGAGAAACAAAAGAAGGAGAAAAAATCGTTTCAACTGGGGTGTTTTGATGAGAATTGATTGAATGTTTGAAAACATCAAAATAACAAACTCACACATGCTGCCCGCACTCTGGACGCATGCACACACGCAGCCACTCACACACACACACACACACACACACACACACACACACACACACACACACACACACAGAGAATAGTTTTGAAGAAAATGAGAGTGTGTTTGAAAAATGAAAATTACATGTGATTATCAGGTTAAATGTAGTATCTTGATCAGTTGACATGAATTTATCCATCTGCCCAAAAGTGTGTATGTGTATGTTCTTTTCATGTAAGCATGTTGTCTCTTTGTTTGTTGCTAGGAGTACACATGTGTGTATGTATACGTGTGTGTGTTCATGTATGTGTGTGTGTGTGTGTGTGTGTGTGTGTGTGTGTTCATGCACAGGTCATTCTGTTTGTCTGTTCAGAGACAGCTGCAATCTTGGTATGACTTGGACCAGTGGAAACATAAATTACATATTTGTTGGAAACAATTGATAAATGTGTGCTTGACTTGATCAAGGGTACAACCAATGTTATTGAAAGTGACTTAGTGTTTGTACATTTTTTGTTTCCAAACTAGAGTTTCCTAGGAGAAAACTGAAAAATATTTTGATGCATCATATAGATGTTTTGAAACTACGCTTCATTCTTAGTTTACTTTGTTTACTCAAGTTGGGGAAAAAAAAGTCCAGTTAGACAAATAAAAACACTCAAGGTGATGGAGGTGGGGGTAGAGAAAGTTTTGGACCAATCTTTGATATATATATATATATATATATGTGTGTGTGTGTGTGTGTGTGTGTACACACACACACACACACACACACACACACACACACACACACAGGGTATAAGTTGTCTAAATACATCTGAATGACCCATCATATTTTTGCATTTAACCTTAAATACCCCACAGATACCAGAAGGAAGGAATTGGTGTTTACTGAGGGAAGAGGAAGGGCTTAATTATAAGAACTAGTTTTCTTAGCATTTACCTTCAGGAAATTATGTGCAAAGCCCTAGAAACTGTTTGATGATGAGAAATCATTTTAAAAAAAAAAAAGGAAATTATTAGGTTGACCTTCCTCTCGGACCTTCAATGGTGGTCATGCCCAGTTTCTACCAAATGTCTTGAAAATTAGTGACCACTGTGATCTAGGCACTGGTTTAAGATCACTAAGGTCAGTTTGATTATTTTAATGTGCTTTTTTTTTTCAATATTATTAATTGGCTTAAAGAGACGTAGATATATGCTGTACGAGGAGTTCATACAACTCCTCTTTACTCCTTTTCAAGGTCACAGAGGATGGATTTGAACGTTGGTTATCTTAAGTTTTTACAGAGACTGAGTCTTCTTAGATATTTGATCATTTTGACTTTGGGCAGTATATCAGCGCATAGAATAGACTTTTCTTAAAGTTTTGCGGTGGATTCAGTGTGACTTGTGCTCATAAATGTGTGTAGAATCTAATGATTTATTGAGTAGTTTTGATCTATTTTACCATGACCTTAGTTCAAACTCACAATATAAAATTTTCGTTTAATTGATTTTTCAATATATTTATTTCTCACAGATCATTTCACTCAGCTTGATGACACATTTTGTTAGGATGCTAGAATAAAAAAGAATTACTGTGCTTGCTTTTGAGTTATCTGAATGGGCCAAATATCAAAAATAAATCTGAACTTGTCCATCTGTTAAGGTACACTGTGGTTAT
>JADBJO010000867.1:460000-540643 GCA_016801955.1 Conus betulinus
GTTTCAGTCATGGAAGTGACAGGACAACTCATTACTTTGGCGTTTGATCCATAAATGCGTCGAAGGATGATAAGTTTACGAAGCTCTTTAAAAAAAAATAATGAAAATATCCGTACAGACTGGTTCAGGTTCAGGTTCGTAGGGACAATTGCTTATGCAATTTTAGCCAGAACTGGCTTTACATGTCCCTTCCATAATACGGTCTGGTCTTTTACTTGCACAAGTCTTTATTTATCATAGTCAAAATAAATAGTCTTCAATAATACACTATCATCGATAGAGCTTTTTTGAAAAGGTTAGTATTTTGTGCACGTTTAATGTTAGGGGTTAATTTATTCCAAAGATTTGTTACTCTGTTACTGAAAGAAAATTTCCTTAGGTTTAGTGCGACAATATTCATGATAAAATTTTATCCACACTATTTCTGGTATTCTCAACTCTTGATGCAGTAAAAAAAAAATTGAAATAGGAATATTGTCAACACAATTAAATATTTTTATAGACTTGAATCAAATCGCCCCTCACTCGTCTTGTTTTTAGGGTAGGCAGTCCAAGAGCTTTTAACCTACCTTCATAGGGAAGATCTTGTATATTCTTTACAAGCTTTATTACTCTCTTCTTTGTACCCTTTCTAGAGCAGCAGACTGCCTCTTTAATCGAGGATACCAAATTGTGTTGCCATATTCCAAATGTGGTCAAACGAAAGCCTTGTATAGTTTGTAAAAATATCTTTATCTATGGGAATAAAGTACGTTTAATTATACCAATCATTTTGTTAGCTTTATTTATAGAGTTTTGAATATGCTTATCGAATACCAGGCCAGAATCGAAAGTGACACCAAGATCTTTTTCATAATCACATGTTGAAATATCTGCACGCTCACCAATATTACTGTTTAGCATTGTGTATTGGTATCTTGGGGGTTCTTACGTCCAACATGTAACACATTGCACTTTTCTGCATTAAAATGCAAGTTCCATGTGGTAGACCATTCAGATAAATTATCAATATCATTTTGTAATGTATCATGATTATAAGTTGTAAATGTTTGTATCGTCTGCAAATATTTTGCATATACTTTCCACCGAATTCGGCAAATCATTTATAAATATTGTAAATAATATAGGACCCAAAATACTCCCCTGTGGTATACCATTTAGAACTTTCGTCTGTATTTTGGTGGCTGGTCTGGCCGCTGGCAGTAGTCTTGGGCTTGGTTCCTGAGCTTTTTTTCTCTTGTTATCTCGGTTCTGGTTCCATGCGAAATGTGTTCACTTTGCAGCGTTAGTCTACGTCTGTGGCGTTAGTTTTCTTCGCATCTCCTACCCTGCTCTCCCACCCACCCATCAAGAAAGACTTGTTTTCAGGGCTACCATGCGTGAGGCCCACTCAAAGAGGGAGCAGAACGGACGTTGCTGATGCACTAGACAGGTCTGTGAACAGACTGACAGAAAAGTTTAACACTATTCATAGAAGTAGAAAGAGGTTACAAGTGCTAAAGAAGACAGAGATGTGGTAAAATATGCTGCTACAAATAAGAGGATCGGTGAAGAAATGAAGACGCAAGGGAAAACTAGATCGAACAAGAGTGTGAGGACATTCAGGAAACCTTGGACAACAGACACATAAAGAAATCTTGTTAGACTGTAAAAGACTTGACCGAACAATAGCAAAGTCAAGTTGGCACCATTCAGGAAAAGACGGCACTTGTCTTGTACAGGAGAAAGACATCAGAGAAAGCTGAACTGAATATTACTTTAAAAAACAGAGCAAAGGAGATTCAAGTGTGCTAACAGTACAGGATGCATCAAGTTAATAAGGGTGACTTACCAATCTTCTGTGAAGAAGTTGTAGCTACAGAGAAATTGCTGAAATGTGGGAAGGTGGCAGGCAACTACTACCACATATCTGCATACCTCTTGGAATATAGTGCAGAGGCAGTAATTGATATCCTAACGGCCATGTGCAGCAAAACCTGGCACACTCCATGCCATGGAGTCTTTATCTATCACCAGTTGTCAGTCTTCCCAAGGAAGAAAATCTTCAGCACTGCCAGAACTACCTCAGTATCGGTGTGATCAGCTATGCCACAAAGTAATGCTCAAAATCATTCTGAATAGATCACAGCCATAAGGACTTTTCTTGCTGAAGAACAGGCTAGATTCTGCAATGGCCAAAGTGTAGTCAGACAGATCTTTCACAGGCAAAGCCTTTGCAAAGAGCAACTCCAACGCCAGAAGAATTTTACCACATCTTCATAGCTTATGGAGGATTTCAACGGTCAAGATTGCAAGAGGCTGATTGGGCCACAATGTTGAAATTTAACATTTTGCAAAAGATAATCAACATCATCCTGCAATGTACTTCAAAGCTACCAGTGCAAAGCTTATACAGAGTACTGTTGTAAAGTGCATGTTCCGTACTCCCACAGTTTTCAACATATTCACAGAATGCTTCATGACTGATGCACTTGAAGATGATGTTGGCACAATCAGCATTGGACCTTGAGAACTGTCATGAGCCTTCGATTTGCGCATGACATCAATAGCCTAGCAGGCGAGAGCTCACCTGGTTTGTGCAGACTGGATAAAACATCAACGAGGTATATGGCATGGAAGTCTGCACCAAGAAGATCAAGTTGATGGTCAGCCATCAGTACTGACATAATTGTCCAAGGACAGAAACAAGAAATTGTTTTCTTACCTGGGATCCATCATTAGCATTAAGGAATCCAAACCAGAAACCCTCTGAAGAGTAGCAAAAAGAAAAAAAAAAAAAAAAAGGAAAAATGGGCACTGTCCAGGGTATAATCTGTATGTGGAAGGACAACATCATCCCCATGAAACACAAGATCAGACAGACTCTGCGTGCACTGGTATATTCCATCTATCTTTCTATATGTGCATGTGATACATGGATCCCCTCAAGAAGAATCCTAGCCATGAAAATGAGGTGGTGTTATGGAATGTGTTGATCATAACCACCAGTGAACAAGTGAGTCAATCCATCAAGCAGCACAGTGGACAAATGAAGGTTGACTGACATCGGTTTTAGGAAAACTAGTGAGGGCTGGAATAGCTCCATGGTAGAGTGCCGGATTCGTAATCTCGGTGATCCAGGGGTTACTGGTTCAAATCTCCATGGGGTTGTTTCAGTACAGGGGGACTTTTCCTTCAGACATTGGTTCTGACTCATTTCCAGTGCAGTCCTTCGAATGAGACTATAAACCAAGGGTCCGTGTGTGAACACGCACATAACATCTTGCACACACACGTAAAATCCTATCACCAACTTTCAGAAGAGAAGGCAAGTTTAGCCAATGGTATGGATGACACATTACACATAGCATGCACCTTCCCCAAAGTTGGAGAATGAGACTATAAACCAAGGGTCCATGTGTGAACACGCGCATAACATCTTGCACACAGGTAAAATCCCATCACCAACTTTCAGAAGAGAAGGCCAGTTTGGGCCATGGTATGGATGACATATTACACATAGCATGTACCTTCCCTAAAGTTGGAGAATGGCAGCCTTAATGGCGGGAAAAAAACGGTCATACACACAAAACTCCACTCCCTAGGGTAGATGAGATTTATCTTTACTTGTCTATACAGGGAGTGTCCATAGGAGTATCAGCCTGCGTATGCAGAAAGATGGAAAAAAGGAAAACTAGGTTGGTGTGGACAAGAAAACAAGTTCCAATCGCCATGTAAGAACAATCTTCCAGGGAACTCTGGAGGGAGGAATATAGAGGGGAAGACAGAAAAAACAATGGACTAGAAGTACTGCAGAATGGACAGGGAAATTATTTGCAAATACCCAAGCCATAGCACACAAGTCAGCAGAATTGGAGGAACCGGGAGATGTGCCCGATGACTCCCCATAAAGGTTGTGAGAGGAAATGGGTTATAGTTTGATTGATCAATCCTCTCTTACCATTTCATTCCCTTCTTGTTGGTATGTCAGAAAAAAAAAATCCATGGACCTGAACTCGGTTACTTTACCGAGAAGTGCTAAAAAGCTCATTCCATTCATACCAAGACTGTAATTTTGTTAAAATGAAAAAAAAGTTGCAAATTTTGGTCTACAAAATTTTCAAACTGGAGAGAGCTAGAGAAAAAATTGCGTTCTATCAACTGAATAAGGGAAGTAACTGTGGTTTCTTTATAACTGAGTTGCTTCGTCTGACAATTGTCATCATGTGAGGTCAAGGTTGAGCCACAGACCTCCAGTCGTGGTAATCAAAATAATGTGCAGTGAAATACTATCCTCCAGCTAACTTTGCATAATAATAGAAGCATGATTTGCACGTATGACTTTTATGAAAAATTGATTACAACAATATGCCTGAAATGATATTTTCTTTCCAGTCTTCCAGAATGCTGTTACTCTAAAGATCCGGTTTGATTTAACCTCATAAGGTAAAAATGCCACAAGTTCCTTAGCAGGCAAGTCCATTTTTGCCAGACTGTGTTCAAAGTTCCATCCTTTAAAAGTATTGTGAGTAGACTTGAACACGGTGACAGCCCTGATACGGTCCTTTGCATCAGCTGGGCTGTAAGCAACATCACCCTACCTGACCTTACCAAAACACTCTACTGCACAGATACTACCAATGAAGTTGCAAAACAAAATAAAACAAAACAAAAATTGCATACAGTTCATGAATAAACGTGAACAGCATAACAAAAGGTTTGATCAGTTTTTACGAGAAACACAGAACGATGCCAACGAAGCAATCACATCTGATGTCCTGTTAACAGTGCAAGGTCATTCACACAATTGTGTGACTGCTTGTAAAAGGACATCACCACCCTTTTTGTACATTCACTCACTTAAGTGAATATTTGGCTTTGATTTCAGACTTTAATGAATCTGTGAAAAGTGAGAGTCTTTGTGCATTGAAGCGAACAGATTAAAGACATTAACAGAGGCTTAAATTGGCTGACTTAAATATCCTCAGTGTAATCAAAGGTGCCAAGATTGAATTTGATTGTTCAGTCCATTCTTTGTTGTCACTGATGAATGAAAGAATATGTATCCATGGACATAGAAAAGAAGAAGAGAAAAAAACTTTTACAGCAAAAGGAGGGATAAGTGCATGTCAAAATGCTTTTCTTTGTGTTTAATAGGTAAAAGAAGATGGCTTGCACTGGGTAACTGTGGAATTAGGGGAAAAAAAACCTGCACAAAGTAGTAAGGGCAAAACTGGAGTTTAGGACTTGTATGCTTTCAATAGTTGCCTTCAGACATATTTTCTTAGTTTTTATTTCCCATCTACAATCAGTTAATTTAAATAGCCAATAATGCCAAATATGCTGCAAATGCCAGATAAACTTACAAGTTAGCATCTTTCAGAGGGAAGCTGTCTAGTAGAACTACATGTTGAATAGGAAGCCCATAAATTCCTGGTACATTACCATCATTTTGAAATGGAAACTTTGCACACTGCTCTGCTGCTCAGTCTAAAAATTGTTAAATGGTATCAGTGGACCTGAAAGATATATATAACTCAAATGCAGAGGATGACCAATTTGTTTAGTTTCGGTGGGGCAGTTTTACAAGTACATAAAACCATGGTGTCATTGAACTGCATTACAGTGAAGGTCTTAAATGGCTCTGTAATATGTCATTCAGTTCAAATGGTAATTGTTTCAGCTTCTGGAGACAAAGTTACTGGTGCCCTGCCAACAAAAATCAGGAGTCATATAAGCCTTGGACCATCCCCTGTTGACCCCAGCTTCTGTCCAGTGATGAATCAAGACCAGCATGCCCCCCCTGTTGAGCCTGTTGAACCGTCCATCAGCAAAGATTGGCATGCTCAGATTACAAAAGATTTGAGGAACCACTTGATACATAAACTGTATGTATTTTTCAAATTTCATTTTGATTAAATTGATATGTCATGTTTTGAATTTTAGCGGTTTATGTTTTGCATTTTTGCAGTTTTTTGAAAGAAAGAAACTTTTGGTTACAAAGCGCTTTGAATTGCATGGCATGACTTTTAATTTGATTTTTTTTTTAACTCGTAACGTCAGTGAGTTAGACACTGCAGTAAGAAAAAAAACTGTTGGCAGAGCTTGACATCCGAAGGTTTTCAGAGAAGGAGCCCTCTTCACACAAGATTTTCACCTCAAGTTCCTGACATTCCAAGAGGACTCTTGGGTGCCATTCTTTTAGATTTTTTTTTCGCTGTTGTTGCGGGAATTTGAGCCAGCATCTTATGGATGGGTTGGCTTCCAGAGGTATTGCCTCTTTATACTGATTTCTGACCCCAATTACTGCTGGACACCTTTCAAAGTTGGAAATTTAAAGCATAAATGAAGTTCACTCATATTCCTCCTCAACCAGAACCAGCCAGAACTCTTTTCAGTTGCCTGTGTCATCATTGCCTTTAGGGTTCAAGTCCTCATCTGACCAGAAATCCTGAGCTGTTTCATGAGATCACAAGTTGATGATCATTCAAACCTCGCTTTCATGAGTTCATAGGCTGACGAGTTACTTACCTTTTCTCCAGTCTTTATGGAAGCCAGATTCCTTCAAGCCGATCGCTAGATAGGAAACTTGTCTTTTGGATGTGAGCTTCATTTCAGCTTTTATGTAGCATCGTGAGTTCAGGGAAAAAGATCATTTGTTTTAATGAGTGGGTCAAGTAAAATATACAGAGACCAGCCGCCGTGGCGAAGTGGTTAGTGTTGCGGACTCCCGGCTGGGAGGTCGTGGGTTCGAATCCCATCAGAAGTCATGTGGGTTTTTCTGCCCCGACCGGCTCCTACCCAGAGTTGAGTTGCTGCAGACTCAGTTGGGGAAGACTAGGACCACACAGTCGAGTTTCATCCACTTAATGGATGCGTTTCTGAGAGTGTTGCTCAAATTTCTTGACCAACACACTGCCGGTGGCTGTGTCTCTCGGGCCTGGTTGACGCCGGGATATATTATGAAAGGAAGCGTAGAGTACAGCCCTGTCATGTAGTCATAGACCGAAATGGAAATCCGTAGCATCATCTTAATCATCCTCATTCTCATCGATCAGCATAAAAAAAAAAAAAAAAAATGTCTCAAGTTCTGTGGCCCTTCATGCACTGCTCTCATGGTGACCTCAATTTCGATGTCCTCGCCACATCTGTGGCCTTGGTTTGGTTCTGTCGGGGTCACGGTATCGGCGAGTCCATGGGGGCTGTCGCTGGATGGACGTGGTGGTGCCCTCCGGAGGGAGAGCTCACTCACACTGGGCTCCGCGACTAAGCAATTATTGTCGTCAGTAGGGGGCTTAGTAGGTGGTGTTCCTGCGTATGTTAGATCAGAACAGGCGCCACTGAACACCACCGAAGTGACTCGGCAGCAGTGCAGTGTCTCCTCCGGTGGGTTGCCTCTTGACGACTTGACATTGACTGTTCCCTGTGGATTGCCGGTGCTGGGGCTACGGCGGGGGCCGGCCGACCAGGCTGTGGGTGTGGACGGGGTGTCGGAATGAGCGGCGTGGGTGCACTGCCTCTGAGGTGGCGCAGAGGTTGGGACAGCAAAAAAAAAAAAAAAAAAAAAAAGTAAAATATACGGTCTCATGCCACTCCTCCTATCTCAGGGTGGTTTTTTCCCATTCTACAAGGTCTACTGTGCACTCCTGGTCATCCCCTCCATGCAGTACACCCCAATTCCAGGTCATGTTTTGTGGCCTTCTGTGGTGTAGGATGTCATTGCTGGAGCTTCTGGTGAGGTAGTTTATCCTCAGGCAGTGCTGACTGCATGTGTTTATATCTCTGTGTAGATCTTCCATGGATTACAGCTGTTTTGCATGAAGTTTAGACATGTTCCACTGTGTGTTGCATTAACAGAGTGGACATACAGGGTTATCTGATTTTCCCCATTTCAAGAGGCTTGAATTCAGGGGCAAGACACCATATACAGATTGCAGGATACAATTTCCGTGATCTAGACATTTTCCTTTGCCCACTGACTCCTTACCTTCCCATTTTCTGCCAGTCTTTAGCTTGGGGTGTGTTGATTTCACTACCTTGTCTCCCTATTTTTCAAGTCTGGTTAGTATTCTTGATAAGTGACTTTGCCAGATTTATACTCCCACTTTGTACCCTCTTCTTTAGGGCCTACTTATTTTGCCATTTGTAAAACTAAAATCATTTCAAACACTGGTCAGTTCGTCTTCTGCTTTGGAGATAAGATACACCGCCTGTTTTATCATCCTTTTTTTTTTTTCCTGCTTCTTTGAAATCTGGAGTGGTAAGGCCAGGCACTCTCAGCACAGCCTAATTGTATATGCCATGTCATTAGTTAAGCTACAATGTCTTAAACTGTTTCCCTTTATCAGCAGATTTTTGTTTTTGTTTGTCTTAGTTTGTGATGTGATATTTCTTCCTGTGTGGGCTCTGTGGTTAGTTGAGCTATAATGATTAAAAACTGCATGGTCAGCTGGGGTATAATGATTAAAATGCTTAGTGGTAGGCTGGCTATAATGATTGAAATGTGATCCACTGGGCTGTAATGATTAAAATTTATAGTGGTGGGCTGGGCTATGATGATCAAAAGTGTGTTTTGTTGGCTGGACTTTAATGATTAAAGATTGAGTGATCTGCTGGGATATGATGATTAAAAGTCTTAGTGGTAGGCTGAGCTGTAATGATTAAAACTGCACTAGCTACCATGGAGAAATGGCAAGCATAGCGGACTCCTGGCTGGGAGGTAGTGGGTTCCATTCCCATCAGAGGTATGTATTTGTGCGATTTTTCTGCCCTGACTGGTTCCCACCCAGAATTGAGTTTGCTATAGGCTCAGTTGAAAGACTGGAGCCACACGGTCCTGTTTCATTTCTAATGGACGTGTCTCTGAGAGTGTTGCTCAAATTTCCTAACACTGCAGGTGTCTGTATCTGTCGGGCCTGGTTTGACACCAGGATTTATTATGGAAGTAAGCGTTGAGAAAGCCCTGTCATGTGGTCTCAGACCAGACTGGCAATCCGTAGCATCATCTTTATCATCCTCATCAATCATTATTAAGAAAAAAAAATATCTCAGCTCTGTGGCTCTTTGTGCCCTGCTCTCATGGTGACCTCACTTTTGATTGCATCTACACATCCATGGCCTTGGTTTGATACGACAGGGTCATCGGTATTGGCAAATTCATGGGGCATGATATTGGACAGCTGTGGTGGCACCCTTCGGAGGGAGAGCTCACTTATGCTGGCTTCTTGACTAAGCAGTTATTGTCATCAGTAAGGGGCCTACCAGGTGGTGTCTTGCATATGTTGGATCAGGACAGGCATCACCCAACATCACCCAAGTGACTGTGCAGCAGTGCAGTGTCTCTTCTGGTGGGTTGCCTCATGACAAAGTCGACATTGACTGCTCCCTGTGGACTGCGGTGCCGGGTATATTGCCACCAAGATGGCACAGAAGATGGGTAAGGGGAAAAAAAGGAGAAAAAATGATTTTAAGTGTGTTGTCAGCTGGATTGTAACATTTAAAACTCTGTGTGCTGGCTGGGCTATAATGATTAAAGCTGTGTATGCTTGGCTAGGCTTTAATGCTTAGGAACTCTGTGTGCGGGGCTGGGCTATAATGGTTAAACCTTTGTGTGGTTGGCTAGGCTTTAATGCTTAGGAACTGTGTGTGCTGGGTTGGGCTATAAAGATTAAACCTTTGTGTGGTTGGCTAGGCTTTAATGCTTAGGAACTCGTGTGCTGGGATGGGCTATAATGATTAAACCTTTGTGGTTGGCTAAGCTTTAATGCTTAGGAACTCGTGTGCTGGACTGGGCTATAATGATTAAACCTTTGTGTGGTTGGCTAGACTTTAATGCTTAGGAACTTGTGTGCGGGGCTGGGTATAATGATTGTGTGGTTGGTTGGGCTATAATGATAAAATTGAGTAGTCAATGGGCTCTGATTAAAACTGTGGTCTGCTGGGCTGTAATGATGAAAAATTGCATTGTCGGCTGGGCTATGATAATTAAAGCTGCATGGTTGGTTGGGCTATATTGATTAAAACTATGTTGTTGTCTGGACTAAAATGAATAAAACTGTGATCAGGTGGGCTATGATTAAATTCTGTGTGTTCTGCTAGAGTCTAATGATTAAAAGTCTGGTCGGCTGGGCTGTTAGATTAAAAAAAAAAAAAAAAAAAAAAGCGTGTGATGATCAACTAGGCCATAATGATTACAATGCATGTGGTCTGCTAAATAAAAACTTACGTAGTGCCTGTAGGATCCACCTGGTAAGTCCAACCCCCACCCCCCATCCTCTGCACTTTCCTTTTCCCACTCTCCAGACTCGACCCACCTCCACTAACTAGTCCACTAACTAGTCCTTCTCCTGAGGCTTCCACAGTATCCATCCAAGAAGAGAAACTGATGCATGTTGAATGACAGCCCCCATAAACATGCTGATAGAAACTCTTCACAGCATGGACATGGGAGAGATGATTAGAACCGAGTCCACAATGAGAGCAGGACATCACAGACCCTGGAAATCGATACTTTTTTGTTTGTTCTTTAAACGATGGCCAGCTGGTTCAAGGATGATTACAGTGATGCTGCTATCGTGTTCCATTCTTGTCCGAAACAGCACTGAGTATGACGGGGGGTGTACTCACCACTTCCTTCTGTAACATACATTAGCATGAGCCGGGCCTGAGTTACAGGCACCTGAAGTATTGGTCAGAATATTCGATGAAGACTCTCAGAAATGCATCCATTCATCCATTGAAACTAATCTGTGGCTTCACACACCTATATGAGCTCACAATGACCCATTTTGAGCTAGGTAGGAGCTGGGTGGGTTGAAAATCCCATTGGGTAGCTAGCTCTGAGGGTCCTAGATACCACAAAATCACAGCTTCAGCGCAAGTTGCTGACCACTTGAACTGTAGATGGTGTCTTGGCTTTGCAATTACCTTTGACATGTGAACTGTGTATAGAGTTCACCATTGTGATCTGCAGCTTCACCTTGAATCATCCAAGACATCATAGTGTGTGCATTGGTTGGTAGTATTTGACCTAATATCCATCAACAAGAAAGTTAAGTGAGGTTTGTTGATGCACTCAGTTTGTGCATGTATGTTTGATAGGCTGAAATATGCACTGTGATAACAGTTTAAGAGATGGTGGAAGACTGATACATTGACATAGACAATGAATATCATTGTAAACAAAACTAATACAGATATGTGTGGAATGCTATATGTAGTGGCCTAATTTTAAGGAAAATAATGCAAGTCTTATGAATGGAAAATTGGGTACAGAACAATTTCCAGTGGGCCTTTATAGGGACCTGCAGAAAGAGGATCTTCTGAGTTATTCAGAGTGTTTTTTTTTTATTGCTGTTGATTTTCATTCTTGGCTGTCCCCACTTTTCTGTGCCCTTTCCCCACTCTGTGTCTCACATATTGCATCACACTTACTGCTGGTCGGTCTCTACAGATGCAAAAATCAGCACATGTGTTGCCATGGCTGAACATGCATGCAAATGCTTGTGCATTTAACACACAGTAGGTTTTTGTAGCTAGCAATGCCGCTGTATTGGTGGATAAGGGGAAGGTGAGTAAAAGAGTGATGATGGCACATATCTAGCAGATGTCTCTTCTAACCCTTCAGTGGTGGTTGCGATGTTTGTCACGCCATTACGCCATGGCTGTCACTGGTTGTCGCGACATAAGTCGTGCTGTAGGGTGAGCCTTGCGAGCCTAGTTCACTAACACACACACATACGAAACTATGGCTCAGTGAAAAACTAATTTACATGAATGAATGAGTGAGCCCAGGAACATGATTTTCAGCATTTTAGCTTAGTTTATGGTTAGTAGCAGCTTGAAATGCATAGTGTGACTTGACTGGTCTGGCAGACAAACATGGCAGTGCTAAAGGAGAACGTGATAGAAATAAGAACTCGTTTGAAGATGTTTTTGCCAGTTTTCTTGTGGAAAAAAAAGCAAGTGAGAAGGTATGGACATTTTTAATGAACTGGTTTAGATCAAGCTCCAGGTAATCGTGATTTTGAGATCAACATGGACAGTGACTGGATGAGTGCCTATGGGTGAGGGGAATCTCGAGATGCCATTCAGCGGGGAAGAAAAACTCAGTGTAGCACTCCCAGATGATCTTAAACCTTTCAAACGTAAAGGAGGACAGTGAGGGCTATTACATTTGTTGATAGTGACCATATTTGTGTGTGTGTATTATCAGCATGTGATTTCAATGTGAAAACTGAACTGTACCTTATTCATTCTTACCAGGAATACCTGCACTAAAGACGGGTATAATCCACACTGTCTTTCCTTTGAAATAGGCTGTAACTTATTTCTGGATACTGTGGAACATCATTGACTGGAATATTGTGAAAAAGCTCCTAATAATGACAGGCAGGATGTGCCACCTGTTTTCACCTGTTACTTTCACATTCTACACATGCAAATACCTAATCAGACACTCACACAAGCACACCAGTTCAGTTTTTTTTTTATTGCTCTTTATTCAGTTACTAACAATTTTTGTTCTGCATGTCATGTTCAAATACTAACCGTTCAAAAGTTATGCATATTATACAAATATGATCTTTTTTTTTTTTTCAAACTTTCCTTCTGTTATTTGACCAGACAACATACTTAGTATGTTGTTAAATAACCAGTGTAAGGGTTAACTATGGTGTCTTTTTTGTGGACATTCAAAGTGAAAAACGTGTCATATTGTTTCAGAGTGCAAGCCATATTTCCAACCCCAGATCCTGCTGCATTGCAAGACCAGAGAATGAAGAACTTGGTTGCCTATGCTCGCAAAGTGGAAGGAGATATGTTCCAGACGGCAGATGATAGAGTGAGTACTGTTGGTCTGCTTTCTCCATTGTGCTTATATATATTAGTCAAAAGAAATTGTTTAGATTAATCCGTGTTTAATGATGTCTTACAGTTGCCTTTAATTTATTTTCAGTTAACTTGGAACATAAATTGGAAGCACAGAGTACAATCAGAACACAGAAAAAAAAAAAAAAAACACTGCTAATGTTACCAGTGGTACTGTATTGGATTCAAAGATGTCTTGTCACTTAACCGATTCCTATGCAGGAGGCATAAATGGTTGTTTTTTAAAAAAAAAGTGTCTCAATTTTTTTTTAATGAACAATATATATATATCAGTGTTTACACACATTCTCATAGTAACCCAATCAAGCTAACTTTTCTCACAGTTGCACAATTCATAAAAGTATATGTGTGTTAGATTTCATTGACACTCTCAATGGTCTGGGGGAAATAACGGTTGAATATAACTGTGAGGCAGAGTGGGGAGAAGACTGGATAATGATGATGCCAACAGTGTAGGAGAATGCATGTGGTGAAGATAGTGTTGTCACTTTCTCATCATCCATCCAACAATCATCTTCATTTAGTTTTTTTTTCCATTGATCAGTGGAAAGGAAGAGATGGCGACCCAACCTGGCACTTGATGGTAGAAGGACCTGTTTATAAAATAATCTACAATAAAATGACAGATTAGTAAAAAAAAAAAAAAAAATACAGCTATTAATACAATGGGAACACATGCAGCACTAACACTACACTGAACCAATACATCATTTGCAGAGAGAGAGAGACTGGGCCTTCACAACTTTAATGACCTCACCAGGCAGGTCGCTAGCAAGTCACTACTCTATTCTGTAACTTGATCAGGTCCCTTTAGCTAGCACCCACCCTCTCGCTCAAAATCACACATTTCCACTTCCAGTAGTAATTCACATACTGTGAAACGCTAATAACTATCATCAACTTGTTCTCCCCTCTCCTTCCACAAAACAGTGGAAAGTATATTGTATTACTCTAGCATGTCATCATAATTTTATTATCAGACCTGCTTACCCTTACAATTTTACCATAGTAAGTACATGTTTATGGACAAAAACATGATGTATATGATGAAATGGGGAAAAAAAAAATACGGTAAAAAAAGTCCCAGGATTAAGTTCTTAAGTGATAATGGCACTTGTGGCCGTCGGGAAGAAAAAGGGAAGTCCAGAGACAAAGAGAAAGCATGAATGTTAGCCCAAGTATTCTAGTGAATCAGATTTTAAGGTAATATTATTGGGAGAAACTTTCTACTGTAGTTACTGGAACATCAGGTACCCTGCTACCGTCTATGTCAGTAGTACTAGGTGAAAATGAATCCCCTCCATCCATGGCCTCGCTTCACTCCTACGCTATGGTGTACCATTTGAATGAAAAAGACGCAAGGTGCACAGCACAGTCTGTTGAACTACTGTTACAGGAGTGGATTCATCCACTCACAATAGGAACAGATTTCCCTATTTCTGACTTGCTGCCAGAATTTTGTTTTAAGCAACCTTTGTTTACTGTTCGATTTCTGTGGCTTTTTCCATGTAGGCACACATAATCAACAGATATAGTTTTTTTGTTGGAGACAAAATTGACATTTTAAGATGGTGATGAGGGATGATTTTTTCCCCCAACATGGCAAATGTTGTGGGAGTACAAGGAGAAGAAACACCAGTTGACTTGGTGGATGGCAGAGTGCTCCTTTACAGTGGCGACTGTAATGATGAAGCCAAGAGGTTTTCTGGTAGATATCTTCATTGGCCAAGACGATGTGTCTTCCTCCTGAGTGATGAAGGCTAACTCAAACGACTACTTCAGGGAATCCATAATGGAAACAGAACTTGGAAATCCAGTTGAGGGGGTGCTTCCTTTCTAAGGAGAAGGAGATAACTCGATTAAACCAGGCAGGGTGCAGTATTGTAAACTTGTCAAGAGACCTTGTCCCTTTTGCATTCTGCTCAGGAAAATGCTAGAAAGCTTTGTTGCATTGCTTCGTTATTATATGGTTGAGTGCCCTGGTGTCTGCCATGTTGACATGGAATTCAGCAGTTCCTTGTTCTTGCTGAAATTTGTTCCTCGTTAGATACACGAGACATGCGTAGCTTGTACTGGTTGTATTCCTTTTGCATCCCATAGCTCATGCTGCTCTGGCTTGAAGAGGTGCTCAGTTTCTTGGTTTGACTCGAGTTTGAATAATACCAACAGTCTGCCAGTATTGGCAAGGTTTGCCCCAGTGCTCCCTGCTGCACCATTTCATCAGTCCAAGTGTAAGAAGAGAGGCCAGAGGCTCCCCCAGCATGTTCTGCAAGCTCTATCCTGGGTGCCTTGAAATTGACAAGGAACAGCTGGGTCCAGAAAGCGTGCCAGTTGTGCCACCATTGAGTTTGCCTCTGCAATGTTGCACTGGCTTGGGGAGTTACCCATACAGTACAGCACCAAGGGGGTCCATGGTGCAAAAGGGCAAGCTCTGGGTGAGAATGTCCAGGAGGACAGCACACATACAATTGGCATGGAGGACAGCACACACACAATTGGCATGCATTTAGGGGGATGGGAATCGGAGGTTCAAAAGGAGCATGATTTTGATATGGATGATTGCGATGACAAAGTGACAAAGATGATTCTGTTCCAAATTTGCGGGCTTCTCTTGTCAAAGCAGCCACTTAAGAATGCTAAGTCCATGGTCTTGGAGACTCTTTCTCAGATTCGTATCTCTTTCCCTTTCTGCCACATGCGGGTCCTAGTTAGTCTTTTTTTTTTTTTTTTTTTTAAATTCCATTCTATAAGAGTTTTTTTTTTTTCGCCTCGGTCGTCCAAAAAAGTGTCAGTTTTGTGATGCCGTCAGTGAGGCCTTGCTCGACTCTTGTTACTTGCACTCTGATTATCCTTTGTTAAGACTGCGTATCCAAAGACCGTTCAGGTTGTTAAGACACTCATTTGGCGTTTTGTGTTCAGCATAGCCAGGTCGATGCTTCATATTTGTCTTCGCGTATTGTTCACCTGATCAAAATTTGTTGCATATAATTTGTGCTGGCATGAGCAAGACAGGCTGGGATGCACATCTGTACCTCCTCTTTCTGGAGTTCAGCGGTCAGTGGGGTGATCTGGAGGCTTTTGATCATATAAACATCTTTGAGATACAAGTTGTGCATCTAGCCGTTGGCAACTGGTTCGAGTCTAAAAGGCAAGACTGTCGCAGGCTGCTCAGACAACTCAACAGTGGTGGGTTACTCGAGTAATCAAAGTGGCACTCACTCTGGACCCTAGAACGTTCCGATGGTGTCTCTTCTCTGTTTTGTCAATCCCTGAGGATGTATATCCTGGTCAGGCACATTACCAGCAAGTTGAACATTCAAGCAGACTCTCTGTTCAGGAAGGGAGAGGTCCTGCCCTCAGAACAGATGCTCTGCAGCAAGTTTTTTCATTTAGTTTACCATTTCTGGGAACTCCTTATAGAGACCTGTTTGCCACCAGTTGGAACCAGCTTCCAGTGCTTGTATTCCCAGTTCCAAATCCAACAGCTCTGCAGTGGATGCTCTGGCGATATTGTGGGAAGGAATATTGGCTTACATGTTTCTCCCTCTCCACTCATTACAGTTGTGTTAAAGAAGGTATTGAGGGGAAAAGTGCCAGGTGGTCCTTTTTTTTGCCTTCTCAAACGGGTCAGTTTGTTATCTCTTGTGGTAAAGATTCCTATGGCCCTTCCTTTGAGGGAGGATCTTCTGCTCCAGCCCAAAATAAAATTCGCATGTAGACACATCTCTTTAGTCATTACACCAGAGATGTTTCCACCCTTAGTGCACGGAAAAAATAATGGCTGGACAGAGGTCGTCCACCTTAACCTGTTGAGTGCCAATAAGCTGTCAGCTGACAGTGCACTGTAAGTGCTTCCCCAGTGCCTATAGGCTGTCCACTGATGGCACATGATTTCCCTGATTTTCCATTCACAGTAGGCACAAAGAGATGTTAAACAGTGAGCTTGATGTACTTGCAATGTAAAAATAGTATGTAAATAAGCATACATCAGGCGTAAGACCCCTTTATTCTCGATAATGATTCCGTAACTGGACCACGTGGAAAAGTGGTTTGCCTCATTTGCGAAAAATGGTGGTGCAGCCTTCGATGATCAGAGACAGTGGTCGTGATCTCAGTCTTCAAACTTACATAACTCAATCAGTGGAAATGATTATGGGTGGCATCAATGATCGAGATGATCTTTTGTCCATTGATTCATTGGAACATGAAGGTAATGATGACAGTGATAGCCAGAAACATCTAAGCACAAAGAGCAGGAGATACGTGTTATGACCCATGTTTTTAGTTAAGCTATGTCTTTTTTGAGTGCGTGTGGCACACTCTTTTTTTTTTTATCTGCCCTGCCATGTTTTGTACTTGTATTTTTGAAAAGGTCAGTCTGAATTCTGTTATATCTTGGTCATTAATTCTTTTATCCATCAGCTTGGAATTATGTGCAATATCAGTGATAATTCTCATGCACAAATGTGCGTCTCTGTCACATAAACTTCCCATCTGATGCAAAATTTACCGTGACGCACTGATTTCTCCTGTACACATTGCAACTCTGAGCAGTGCATCACTCGAAAGGGCTTTCGTCTTATCCGCCACGATCAAAGTTAAAAACGTAAAATTCCTCCATGTTTTAGAACTTATGGATTGATGAACACTTCCGCTTGAGAACTCTTCTCAACTGAAAACCAACAAGAGTCGTAAAAATAAACTAGGCCTTATGATTGGACCACAAGATCACGTGATTCAGTTAAGTAGGGGGAAATCATGGAAAACTGGAATTCAGGCTTTTCAGAATCAAAATCTGACAGTTCAGCTGTGGCTCGTGGTGATAATCCAGCGAATGTAACAAAAGTCGAACGATCTATACAACATGACCATTTCGGATAATTAATGGCCAGTCTACAGTTTCGTCAGAGGTTCCACCGGGCTTCTGATGATCATTGCATGGTGATCGGAATTTGGTAATACAATACAATATTTCAACATTGAAGGAAATGGCTTGTGTAGTGGAAATTCTGTGATATAATTGAAGAGGACATCCCACAAATCAAGTTTCACTGTTAATCCCGATAGTGTAGGTACTCACATTTACTCATGTTAGATGACAGTACTTTCGAAACATGGGAACATGAATATGAATAGATAACATAAACACTGTCTAGAATATTTTATTAACTTTATCATAAATATTTAGCACTGTCAAGAATATTTCCTTAACTTTATATAAAACACCTTTTTTCTAATGTATTTCTATTTCTTTTATAAACACCTCTTTACTAATGTATTTCTATCTCTTTCTCTGTGCATTTGTGTGTGAGCCAGTGAGAGAACACTTGTGTGTGTGTGTGTGTGTGTGTGTGTGTGTGTGTTTTCTCTACATATTCTAGCAATTATTAATGGTGCCCTCCAAAAATATTTTTGTGACCCCCTGAAAATTTGGAAGGAAGGTTTTCGTACTGAGTCTGACCCCCTAATTTTTAGGAAACAGTTATCTCTGAGTATGGGTGCACAGTATGGTCTCAACACTTAGCAGATGAGGTGTAGCGTATATGGACTAGTCCACACAAGCAGATGAGGTGTAGCGTATATGGACTAGTCCACACGCAGTGACACCTTCATGACACTGGAACTGGCTCATTCCTGCGTTGCTTGTATCCTGTGATCACTAGAGGTGAACTTTTTCTTGAATCTGTAAATGATAGGGAATTTATCATTATCCATGGAGGGTCGAGTGTTGCGTGGTAAACTTTGGATTATTTGATTTTGAACAAAAAGCGGTAGTCCTTCAAAGGGAAGAAAATAGTACACAAAATCACTATTCCACTCTTCATATTTCAAATTTTGGACCATGTGGCCTTTTTCAGGAGAGAGAAAAAAAACAAACAAACTAATACACCTACTAATGTCCATCTTTGACAACTGGACAGATAAAAGAATTGACATCATAAATATATTGCATAAGGCCTGACATAAAGTGTGATGCCATCAACAAGAAATAGAAAAAAGAAAGTTTTTTTTTCATCCTGAGGAACTAGATCAGAGACACAGCAACAGGATGGGAACTGGTCAGATGTATCTCAATGGTGGCACTTTCCTGCTATCCAATTACACTTAATGATGTAAGGTGTGTGTGTGTGTGTTATGTAGTCTTAATGTAACCAATATACTTCAAAAACTCGACAATACACTTCATAAATCACAACGAAAATGAAATCATAGGATAATGTGACATAGGCAGGACTATTTTAGCATCAGGAAAGTTCAGCTTGCAGAAATATGCCACCATCAGACCATAGACGTGAGCTGCTGCATAAGTGCCCTTTTGAAGATCCAGATCAACGGTCTTCCATTTCAAATCAAATGTTGTAGGCTCAAATTAGGCATGCTTGCTTGACAGATGCTGACAAATGATCAAGCAAAAATGATACTCAACCATCGTGTATGGTGCTCATTTTGGGTGTCACTTGATTCTCCTAGTGACACATGGCCAAATCCGAATTCTGTAAATATTGATTCTCAGTTTGCTCTCAGATGAAAATCAGAACATAACCTTATGGCAAGCCAAGGGTAGAATCGGGGGGGGGGGGGGGGGGGGGGGGGGATCCATAAATAAGCTTCTGCCAGTATAGTAGCCTTAAGAGTTGGAGTTTAGGGGGGTGGGGGAATATTAGCTTATGGCTTGTTAGTTACTGAATTCTTCAGTTATTAATCACATGCAGCCTGTGTCAGCAATTAAAATGTTTTAGAGTCCTATCAGGCATTAGCATTGAAGAACTTAAACTCAATCAAAAACTTGCTTGGAAAAGGCTTGTATGGAAGCCATTAAGTTTTAATAATGCACCATGCTGTATATTAATCTGTGAAATGTATTTTTCTACTTCATAAATGTATTTTTCTACTTCATAAACTTGCTTCAGATGCCTTTTCAGTTTGAACCAACTGAAACCATGGCAAATCATCCACTGAGTCTGCATCGGTAACTGTGGGTTTTTATCAGGCAGTTTCAGTTATATTACTCAAAATTGTCACCATGTCCAAATTGAACAAGACATTGAATAAACTCAAATGAAATGAGGTAACATTTTCACCACACTCAAAAGGGCTGCATGCAGTAATATCTCCACAAATTAAGATTTCTATATTATTAGGACTTACTGTCCAAATACAAAGGTCCTTTCATTTGTTATACCCAAGTGCATCAACAGTTTATTAGTGGTTAATATGTATTGAACAAGCATTATCTTAAACCATTTTAATTAATTTGATGTTTTGTATTAGTTCAAAGTCACATTTTTATTCTTTTATTTCATTTACCATCCCATGTATTTCAACATTTGGATGACATTTCCTTTTCTGATCCTAGGATATGGTAAAAAAAAAAAAAAAAAATCCATCTTTGTATGGGAGGGGGGGTAGTTCAGTGTTAGATGATGATGTAGCTTGTTTTATGAACATATGATTTAATGCCATGTATGCATACAGTGTAATATAATCTGTAACTTATGTTTCTGTTTGAAGCTTTCATATGACAAGAACTATCCATCTTTCGAGATCCACATATTGAAGAGGAAATGTCTGTCTCAACTTAATTTTTGTTGGCATCAAATAGTAACTCTACATTTACTGCTTCTTGGTCACTGATCGAGACCTTTTCACAAAAGTTCTCATAATATTGGAATACATGTCGCCATAATTTTGTTTTAAACCGTTACCAAAAAGTGTGCACAAAGTTTCTCAAGAAATGTCATCTTTGGCATACTGCTGTGATTATACTCAGCCATTTATGGTTACTAGTGTGCTTTTGATTTTGGCTTATTGTGGTTTCAGGGATTCCAATTCTTTGCAAATTCATTGATTACATTTACAACAAAATGAAAACGTGTGAATTGGGGGGGGGGATCAGGGGAGAAAAAAAAAGTGGCATTGGAATCCTCGAACACAATCACATTTTTCTGATGCTAGTAGACACTGTCTTTGAAATCTCTTGTAAACTCCTTTCAAGAGCAGATAGTTGCTACTTTGTGTTCCTAATTGAATGCTAAATTGCTAATACTGCGAAAGTGAGAGACCAACGAAAACAGTTTGAAGAAATGGCTCTGGTTGTGGCCGGAATAAAAAGGGGATGACATGCTGCTTGATGCTGACAAGAGCTCCATCTTGACTGCAAGTTTTAAGAATTCTTTAGGGAAGGAAGCATGCCCACTGGACACCGTGCAAGTCTAGTGATTTTTTCCCCCCTTATTAGTGGGAGCCCTGTTCTCACAAACTAAAATGTGTTTACAAATTATCATTATAGTATTAACCATTTTGGCGTGAATTGCAATATCAGTTCTCAGATCAACCTGACTGATTTTCAGGGGGAGTATTATCACCTGCTAGCTGAAAAAATCTACCACATCCAAAAGGAACTGGAGGAAAAGCGCAGGGAAAGACAGTTGGCAGATCTCAAGTTCCAACAGCTAAATATTGGTGGATAGACTGATAGGTTTCTGTTACACAATTTTCTGCTGGTGAAGAAATCGGTATGTAATTATGAGGTAATTACATGTGAACAAAAAGTTTATGTATGCATTGCCTTTTCTTTTTTTTTCTTCTTTTTTTTTTTTTTGAATTATTTATTTATTCTTATTTGTCTGCTTGAAGTTATCATGATTATGCTGTTAGCCTTTAGCTTCTGTGTCAAACGTTTTGTGTCCGTCTCTTTTTCATAATCGTTTTTGCACATTATGCAAAGATCTGCCCCATCTTGCGTCCATTGATCTTCCCACAATCGCATAAAAAAAATTTGTAGAGACACGTGAACTGATAGTTGCATACATTGATAACCTTGAACAAGAACTTGGCACTGTTTATGAAAAAGGTCCATACTAGAAGTAGCAGTCGGCAGTGAGTCAACAACAATCACTGTATGTCAGAATGGCTTGTCAGGTTGCCAAGGCGACTGTGACAGCAACAGCTTCCTTCAGGCGACTAGCAAGACTGGAAAAGAATCTAATATTCCAAGATGTCAGGTAAGAGCAAGACCAGAAAAGAAACGCACATGTGAACATTTTAATTGGTGAACAATAGACATCATATTGGGATGTGAAAGCCAACAACTTCCCTGAAGAAGAAAGTGCTCTCATCCGTCTCAGCCAAAGTACCCAGCATGAAAAGGGGGGAATGGTATTAAAATTTATGAAGAAATCATTGCTGACATACAAAGTTAGGGTCTCAGTTCTCAGTTTAAGCTAGAAATATTCAGAGCACAAAATGGTGTCTATGGCTGAAATCAGCCACTTATTTACATTTTCTTCCTAGGGTTACGCAACTGATCTTGCACTACCCAAAGTTTTTCACATCGTTTTCAGTTTAGGCTAGAAACTGTCAGCAGAAAATGATGTCCATGGCTGAAACTCACATCATAGGATTACGCAACCTGTCTTATACCAGAGTTTTTACACATTTTCTGTTTAAGTTTGTATAACTCAAAGGTACAAGATAGGGTTCACAACTGAAATCAGTGCCATATTTTAACACCATATTTTAACTTTGCACCCAGTGGCTGACCTCTGGTATGGTGCACACAAACGTATGTGGCTGACTGCACTCGACCAGGAAGTGGACATCAGTCTCACTTCAAATCGAGCACATTCAATCCATATTGCTTATATAATAATGATGGGGAAAATACGCAAAGCCATTACCCTCTTGTGCTTTGTGTCTGCAAATTTTGAATGATTGTGAGATCTTGCTTATATTTTAATCTTTCGAAACCATGTGTCAGTAATGAAATGTTACAGAGAGACAAGTTTTAGATGAAATAGTGGTGAATCTAAGCAAACAATTGTTTTTAAAGTATAGACACGAAAACCAAGTAAACAAATGCATTTCTGATAATGGCACAGTGAAGTTTATTTCTATTGCATTAAAAATACTATCAAACCTGTTAGAAAGGTGATGAAGCACCATCAAGTTCATGTTATCACAGACTCCGTGATAAAACCTGTCGGACTGATCATGATGTGATGACTTGTTCAACTTCTAGTAATTAAGGAATTATGCCTCACTGGATAATCAAAACAGATTGAAAACTGAATGTTATAGAAAATTTTCAAATGTTTTTGTGTGCCTTTTTATGTGTCGGTCCATAGTTAATGGTAGTCGGAGTAAAGCAGCCCCAATCTTTTAGCTGCACACCCAAAATATGGCAGGCTGGGAAGGTTACACATCCAAAGCTGAAAAGCTTAATTGCAATGAAACTAATGATACCAGCTGAAGTCTGTAATTCAGTTATTTACCTGCATAGTGTTTGGAAATGAAGATTACTGGGACAACTTGTGATTTTCTTAACTTGCAAGTAAACAGGAGAGTCATAGTTTTGTGAGATGAAAACAGCATGCAAAATCTTATGGCACATTTAACTAAAGCTTTCATTTCTAAGCCTTGTTTTCCATCATCTTCGGCACAAACATTGTTACAATGAATATTAACCCCATCTGGCAGATTCTGAACCCATAGATATCCAAAGAAAGGAGGTCACTTTTTATGTTTGGTTATCAGTGAATGATGAAATAAGATTAATAAACTCATTTTCTAAAGAGTTGAGCTTAATGGTGTTATTGGTTCCAACTATTACAGAGGCAGCTTTTTTCATCTGTAGACTTGAATGTTTTTATATATTTAACATAGTTTTGTTGTGAACACAGTGTTGTGAACTGAATTTTCTTCCATACATGTACATACCTGTTGAATGAGCCAGATGCCATAAAATGTTCATGCTTGTTCTGTTTTAGACCATGGGCAACATGTAGTACAAGCAGGGAGGTAATATTTCTGACAGACAAAATATTTTCACTTGATGTTGAATGCAGTGAATGTTTCACAGCACACATTTATTGTTTAGCACATAGCAGTAACACAGATTGAACTTAATCTTTCAGTTTCCAAAGCGGAGTGACTGAGGTCAGAAAATGAAGCAAAATTTAGAGAAGGGGTTAGTTACCGCCAAGGACATACTTGTACTTTGTCCGTGTCCTTAGCAGTAGCTAACCCCCTCTCTCTCTAAATTTTGCTTAAATCTTGCAGTCCTAACATAGATCTGCACTTGACTCCGCCCTATTAAGCTTTTGACAGAACTTAGTCATAAGATGGGTCATAGAAGACCAGACTGCCTACAGATGCAAGTGATCCTTGACCCAGTGATGCGTGGTGTGTCGGCGGAGGCTTGTAAACGAGGTAATTATTCCTATTCTGACTGTATGGATTTCATGCTACAGTGGCAACCTATAGTGACCACCAGTTATTTACAGGGAGTTGCCTGTTTGCACTGTCAACTGCTCATTTACGAGGTCACTGGTTGCAGGGCTGAATTACCCTCTCCATAAGTGATTCACAGGAAGATCACTGCTTGCAGTACCGATTTTAGCCTACTGCACCAGTCCTGTACAGGGAGATAACTGCGTAGACGAGGTCACTGGTTGCAGGGCTGAATTACCCTCTCCACAAGTGATTCACAGGAAGATCACTGCTTGCAGTACCGATTTTAGCCTACTGCACCAGTCCTGTACAGGGAGATAACTGCGTAGACGAGGTCACTGGTTGCAGGGCTGAATTACCCTCTCCACAAGTGATTCACAGGAAGATCACTGCTTGCAGTACCGATTTTAGCCTACTGCACCAGTCCTGTACAGGGAGATAACTGCGTAGACAAGGTCACTGGTGCAGGGGCTGATTACCCTCTCTCCACAAGTGATTCACAGGAAGATCACTGCTTGCAGTACGGATTTAGCCTACTGCACCAGTCCTGTACAGGGAGGGAGATAACTGCTTGCAGTGCTTGGTTACCATGTATTCTGCACCAGTTGTTCGACACTGCTGCTTCCAGTGCTGAATTTATATTCTCCACTAGTAATTTACAGGAAGATCACTTGTGTCACACTGCAGGGGTGTGGATGTGGTGAGGTGAGGTGCATGTGGATGGTTCACTCGCCCCGCGTTCTGATTCAGGCTATCAGATATGAAGAGCCCAATGACAAGTTCGAAGACATTTATTTATGTAAAAATTCTATGAAATGATCGATGAAATGATGATCTGTGGTCAATGTGATATTAGGTGATGCGTTATGACAAAGCTTTCACTCACTCACACCAGGCTACTATAGTACTAACAAGATCTGTACATTAATGCGTGTATGCATGCGTGTGCAGGTATTTGTCAAATGATACGTATCTTGCGTCTTTTCTTGAAACCGGATTACTCGCTGTTGGTCTCGACCGGCTTGTGGAAGCACGTAGATCCACAGATGTGTGTGTGTGTGCGTGTATGTATGTATAAAATCAGTTACTACTCACCTCAACATGCATTGGAAATAAACGGTCTCTTCTTTCTTCACAGCACTTACGAACACAGAATCCTCAGCGCGGTGACCAGTTCCAATTCTCACAAATAGACTAAATCCCTTTCTCCTTTCCTCTGTCACACGGAACACCAATTTCTTCACTTTGACGAATAAAATACAGGGGTTTTTTTTTCCGTTGATACGTAGTCACAGAATTCTTCCTGCAGAGTATTAGATCAGTCCATTCCTTCACGAGCACACAAAGTCATGAACTTGGCGAGAGTGTAGGATGTGCCCAAGACAGGAGATGCGAGGAATATTGAAGACGATGATGGAGAATAGGTATAGAAAAGACCGGATTCAGATACGGGAAAAGGTAAGATACCTGCAACAGAGATAGACAGTCCTTAGCTCGTTCTCCAACAACACTAAATATACATCCTCTACATACATGCATCACACTATTCCCCTACTGTAGCCTGCATTCACACTGAAAATAAAATCAATCAAAATCAATGGTAACTAAGACACAGGTCGGCGCTCTGCTCGATTCAGTCATAATGCTGAATTATCTTCCATTCTCCACCAGTCATTTACAGTAAGATTACTCCATACAGTGCTGAATATTTTCAACCAGTGATTTACAGAAAGATCACTGCCTGTAATGCTGAATTCTCCAATAATCATTTATTGCTTACAGTGCTGAATTATATTCCACCAGTAATTCATAGGAAGATCACTACTTGCAATGTTGAATTACCTTATATTCTCCACTAGTCATTTATGGGGAGATAACTGCTTACAATGCTGAACCACCCTATATTTTCTACTGGTCGGTTACAGTGGTCAGCGAAGGTAATTCAGCACTGCAAGCAGAGAGAGATGTAACTGGCTGTAGGTGAGAATAGATCCATTGGTTCAGTTGTTTACAAATGTAGGTCCCACTGGATCCATGTTCTCTGAACTGTCAAAATGTCGCCATACCTCTCCAAGTGCCGCGGAAGCTCCTGTTAGAAAAATTTTTTTTGGTTTTAATTTGCTTGCAGTTCTTTAACGAATCAATTTTTTTGTTCCGTTTTTGCTTCTTTATCATACTTCCAAGTCATCATCTATCCTTTTTGTTACATTTCATTTAAGACTTTTTCTTTTGTCCATCTTTTCCTGTTTTGCTGTTATAAATCTGTTTCCTCCTGTATCGTGATCTTGGTTGTACACTTCAACATGGCCAAGAATGCCATACTTTGTTGTGTGTATGTGTTCATCATATTTTCAAAAGAAAACTGATCATGGTACTTATTCAAAAAAAAAAAATCCATTTTACTTAGAACTGGAAGTTTTGCATGGGAAAATATTTAAGTTGCTTCTGCTTACACATCAGCACATTGTTACAGAATTTATACAGTTGTGATAAATAAACATCATTGACTTGTGTATATGAATGTACTGTGTTGTGTGCATGTTTGCTGGGGCTCTCTCTCAAAGACTGCACAACTCGGAAATGACCCTCTTCCTCTCCAGACATACCCAGTTTTGTGTATGCACAGCAGTCATCAGGAAACCGTGCAGATTATGGGAATGCATTCATCTTATCTGATTCTCCAGCACATCACTCTTCTCCAAGTCCCATGGGTATTGAGAAGACCCACAGACATGATTTTCACTTGATATCATGTCTAGGCAAGTACTCCCATTTCCTCCGTAAAAATGCTTAAATGTCATACTACTATCTTTAAGAATGTTGACAAGCCTCCTTAAATCCCCTTTCTTTAAGCTTTGATAGGGAAGTGACAGCCTTCGTTTTTTTTTTTTTTTTTTTTTTTTTTTTTTTTTGGCTGTCCCAACTTCTGTGCCATATCAGTGGTATCAGGCCCACGTTGCTCATTCCAGCAATCCGGCCAAACCCGCCACAGCCCCCGCAGAGGCAATCCACAGGGAACAGTCGATGTGACATCAGCAGGCAACCCACCAGATGACACTGAACTGCAGCCGAGTCACTTTAGGCGGTGTTCAGTGGTGCCCATTCTGATCCAACAGCAGGACATCACGTACCACCCCCTACTGATAACAATAACTGCTTAGTCACAGAACCTGTGTGGGTAAGCTCTCTCCTCCAGAAGGCACCACCAAAGCCCCCATAAATTTGAAGTTACTGATGACTCCGAACAGAATCAACCCAAGACCACAAATGTGGAGAGGCAATTGAAACTGAGGTAACCATGAGAGTAGGAGGGCATGAAGGGCCACAGAACTCGACTTCTTTTAAACTCGTTGATGACAACAACACTGCATATTCCCATTCAGGTTGGCTGTACTCTACACTTTTTTTTTTCCCTGCTGTCCATCTTCTGTGCCACCTCAGTGGCATTGCACCCATGGACTCATTCTGACCCCTCCCCCCATCCCCCTCTCCACAGCTGCCGTCTCTGGCCCATCACAACCCCAGCACCAGCAGTCCACAGGGAACAGTCAATGTAAGCCATCAGGAGGCAACTCACCAGTGGAGAGGGACTGCACTGCTGCCGAGTCACTTCAGTGGTGTTCAATAGTGCCTGTTCTGATCCACCATACACAGAACACCATCTCCTTAATCCCCTACAGATACCTGCTTCATACTGGATCCAGCACGAATGAGCTCTCCTTCCGTAGGGCGCCACCATATCCATCCAATGACAGTCTCCATGAATTTGCAAATACCTGCGACAGAATCAAACCAAGGCAACAGTGACAGACATGAAGAGATAATCAAAACTGAGGTCACCATGAGAGCAGGGTACAAAGGGCCACAGAATGAGATTTTTTTTAATGCTGATTGATGAAAATGAAGATCATGGAGATACTACTATGGATTTCTATTCTGGTCCGAAACTGCATGACAGGGCTGTACTCTAAGCCTACTTTCATAATACATCCTAGCATCAGTCAGGCCCGAGAGATACAGACACCTGTACCGTTTGGTCAGGAAACTTAAGCAACACTCTCAGAGACACATCCACTAAGTGGATGAAACTCGACTGTGTGGTTCCAGTCTTCTCTCAACTGAACCCGTAGCAAACTCAACTCTGGACAGGAGCCGGTCGGGACAGAAAAATCCCACAAATGGACGGCTCTGATGGGAATCAAACCCGCAACCTCCCGGCAGGAGTCTGCCACACAAACTACTTCACCAAGGCAGCTGATGAAACGCCAGTCTTGCACCAGTCCTGGGCCAACAGATTTTTTTTTTCTCTAAAGCCAAAAAAAAAATCAAAAACAACCTAAATCTCTTTTGAAGCAGTTCTAAAGATCAGGTATCTCCTGCAAGGAAGACAACAACTAACTGGTTAACCATATGATTAAACTCTGCATTGTACCCAGGACCTCATTGCACAACACAGTCAGTTAAGGCAACTTGCCTGTCTGCCAGTAGCTGTCAACTAAAGCAAATTACTATCTGTGATGCATGCACATTCAAAGTATTTATCATGTAGTGATCCTCCAAGAAGCAGTTGACTATGAACAGAATTAGGAATTTCCTTTTAAAAAATTACGCTATTTTCTTGAAAATCATGAAGTGTTTGTGTGCATGACATTCACATTGCAAAAAAAAAAAGTAGTTCAAAGAAGCACTGAGTAAAGAGTTTTCATGCCATAATGATTTGCTGCAAAAGTTTATTTTTTCTTAAATTGACCTATAAAAATAAGCTGAAGACTTGGATCTACCTGATATCGGTGAATTCTCTCTCCCTCTCATCTTAGTATGATCCTTCTGTCACGCACACTGACATACTCATACAGACACACACTTGCTCAATACACACGTGCTCACTCACACACCACACACACACACACACACACACACACACGTGAGCACACATACACACACACAATACATGATATTCAGAAATTAGGAAATGTTTGCGATTTGCCTGCTTTTTACTTACTGAGGGTGAATTCCAAGACAACTCATAACAGACTGTCATTCAGGTCTGACTACCAAGTATACTCTCATAGAGGCAAGCTCCAAGTCAAAATTTCATACCTATGCTTTTTTTTTTACACAATCCAGACTATTTCACAAGTTCCTGTTGGCATGAAGGAGTCTTTGTTCGAATTTTACCTCTGAAAATGTCAAAAGGTTTAAGTATGCCTCAGACCAAAATGATGTGGACATGCTACAGTCTGGCAGCTCATGTAATAATAAATGAGGCCTTTTGCTGGTTAAAAGCTTTTACTGTCTGTCTTGTGTTTACCAGTGTATTATTCATGTCTGCGAAGTCTGGGTATTTAAAATCCATTTTGTTCACTGTAAAAACGTTGCAAACTTTTTTTAAAAATTACATCCCTTTCCAAAATGTGCCATTTAGTTGCAACGGCAACATGAATTTTGATTACACTATAGCTTAATCTTAATTGTATCATCACACCAAGTTTTAGGCTAGTCTGTTGATAATTAAAACCATAATGGTGACTCCTGTCTTGCTAACCTATATTTCAAACTATTTTTTTTTCAGGCAGGCAGCCTCAAAGCATGAGAGACCACTGTAGTAAATGGGTTAAGTATTGCACAAAATGCACAAACAATTGATGTGGATATTTCAGCCACACTCTCTCAGTAAGACTGGGTTTTAGGGGAAGGCAAGTTGCAGAAATGCAAGTATGCACACACACACATACACACTTCTTGGGGGATGAAGGTAAAGAAGGAAACGTTCTACAATAACACTGGTGTGATGACATTTCATTCATGTGTAACAATCATTTCCTAAAATTCATAATCTTTCCTATGTATTGTCGCGGACACACAGAATGACTTTTTCTCCCTTCTAATGAAGAATTTCTCTTTTAAACAGCAAAATCAATACAACATGCAAATGATTAACAGGCTAACGGTAGCGTACACTGACTGCAAAAAAAAAAGTCAAATTAATAAATGTATGAGAATTAATAAAATGACACTAAAACCAAATGAACAAACAGGTGAATAATCTATAAGTAAAATTTGTTGATGCTGTTAAACAATACCTAGGGAAACGGATCTGGAGAAAAAGATTAATGAATGAATAAATGCTTTATATAAAATCAGAATGATCATGAACTCTGCCCCTTCTGTGAAGTTGCTGTTGCATGACTTGGCTAGTCATACTGGTTTTTGTCATTTATACGATATGCAGCAGTCACTGGTTCTTAAAAACTGCATAGCTAAATAAGATGTCCACTTGGGTAAATGAAATTGATAGAATGCTGTGCAATTAGCATGCTAATAACAGACCAGTTTTAGCCAATAGGGATTTAGCTGATATCCACTTATAACGATGTGACAGGAGCCTTATGATGATGTTGTTGTCATACCCTGGCTAAAAGCCTCCAGGAATCATCTGAAAAGCTGAAGCACTTGAACACTATGGTACAAATGCATCGGCTAGGGATGACAACATTACCTGTGTGCCGTTTTCTATTATCCTGCAACAAGGGCAGCCACACTCCGACTTCCAGGGAGTCTGATGTTATACCAGGAGCTTGTCATGACTGAAGACAATCCCTGCATAACTATGCAGAGCATAACATCATTTTGATGTAGCCTTGGTGTTCTAGCTAATATCAATTGGTCTGACACAGCCTTAAGCCAAGGCTTAGTGGCCTTATGATGATAGTTATTTTTCAACACTAATTTAACTGACTTATACTCCAAGTCAATGTTCCTACATAGCTGACAATACATTAAGACCAACTGTTCGATAAACCTGAACATTTTCTTCATACTGATTCGACAACGCAACTAAGGCAGACCAACAACAAGACTCACTCTGTCATCTGCACTCTCGAATATGTCCACTTCCACTTTGCCAGCACATGTGACCAATAGATGCCAAAATCTTCAGCTTGATGAAAGGCGGGCAGATAATAAAGAAGAAGAAGAAATTGTCCATTTTCTTGTCTTGCAACGCAGCAGTATCTGGTGCTGGAAATATGGCTTGCGCTCTGAAACAAAATTTGTCTGCTTTCAACGTCCAGAACTAACTAAAAAAACTATACAACAAAGAAAAAACATTCCTGTTGCATACATGTCACTCTTTAACTCACCTTCTTATCCACCAATGCTGTTAGCAACAACAAAATATCTCTTGTATGCTAAGCTCTAGAATCTGCATGCATGATTAGATAAGTTACACATATAATTTACATTTTTCAAACTGTGTTTACAGATGACCTAGACAGGATTAAGTGTGGAAATTCATCATGCATGTGCATGATGCATGTGGTAATGCAAATGTGGAAATTGGGCGCAAAAATGTGACAATCAAGGTTTAAAATCACCGACAGTGAACACTCCCTGAATAATTTCAAATGATCCTCCACCCAATGGAGACATTTTTTCTGAATAATTTCAAATGATCCTCCACCCAATAGAGACATTTTTTCTGCTTTTTTTTTTTTTTTTTTTTGCGGTCTATATACTACCATCATCTCCCAATAAAGACCCCCCTCTAAAATTTTCTGTAGGTTTTTTAGTAAAAAAAAAAAGTTCCCTTGTACATTTTCAAAGTGGAATGTCATGTACACATCATTTTTCTCAAAATCTGACCAAGCTGTCTAATGATATAAAGCACTCTACAAACAGCTGCAAGTATTTTGCTTGAAAATTCAAAAGCTAAGGACACTTGTCATTGATCCAGGAAAACCAGTGTGGAAACTATAGGATGAAGTGTCGGGATGCCTAGGAAAAAGTGTGTTTACCACTCATCTACACTTCCATGAAAACAAAATGTGGACCATTTGGCAACTTACCATCATTAGTCCCTTAACCCTTGGATGCTGGTGGATCACTTGACCTGTCAATCCTCCTTCAGCTTTGTCTTGTCTTCCGCTCTCTGGAAATTGCCAGGGGTCAGGTCTGCCCATACCTGGATGTTTTTCTCCCACCTCTTTGTCTGCCCTTCTGCTTCCTGGTATAGTACCCTGCAACATATTTTTTTTTTTTTTTTTTTTTTTGCAAGGCTCAATGATCAAAAGACGTGACCATACTATTTCATTTCTCATTTCTTGACAGTTGTCGGCAGATCTTCAAAGAGGTTGCTGGCTGCCTTGACTGTTTTGCACACTTCAGATGTCAGGACTTTGTGGTGGCATCTCATTTCTAATACCAGGATTCTTCTTTGCAGATCTTACAGTTCTGGTTTAAGTTTATGTGAGAGATGATGAAACTGTCCTAAATGGTCTTGAGTTACGACAGCACTATTGAAGCTTGGGCCATTCTAGAGACAGGTTGGGACTCTTCATGTCTATACTGCTCCCATTTTTATTGTCTCAAGTTCTTGACCATTTCTTTTGATATTCCTTTGATGCCTTTGGCAGTGTGTGTTCAACTTTTCTGCTTCATATTTCCATGCTATATGTTTGTGGTGGTTTGTGGAGGGTTTTGCTAAGTTGGCAGGTTGTTCCTTTCCAGTTGAGTCATCAGTGTCATCAGTAAAGTGTAAGTTGGCAACGGCCCTGTTTCCAATGCTCGTTGTTCCAAGACAGTCTCCCAGTGCATCAGTCACATCTTTCAAGAAGATGTTGAATATGAAGGGGAGAGCAGACAACCAGTATGACTTCAACAGTTAAGTGGAACTATTCACCTTGCCTGCCACTGCATAGTAGAGGAACTGTGCTGGTAGCTCTTTTAAAGAGTTCCTCTCTGACTCTGACAAGCCTCCAACTGAGGTACTACTTCATGGCTGCCTGTAAGGCTAAATGCAAGACTTGTCGAATGCTTTCTTGAGTCATGTAAACATGATGTAGATCTAGCTGTGGTTTTCGCGCATTTCTCACAAAGGATTCAGATGTTTGAAAATATTCAGTGGTGCTTCTTACAGCTCGGAAACCCTCTTCTTCAACAGCTATCTTTTCTGATTGTGGTTTCAGTCTGTTCAGAGGAATCTTCAGCTAACTTCACCGAAGTGGCTGATAGGGGCGGTTCTGTGGCAATTCTTACACAGCTGAAGATTTTTTTCTTGGAGAATCTGACGACCAATAACTAGGTCCTTGGTAATCTGTCAATCTTGTTACAGATAACTTTCTTGATCTCAACAGCTGCTGCTCTCCGCCACCTAGTATCAGAGCTCTCGATACTTACTAAAGATCAAATACTGAACACTTATGAGAATTAAAAAAGAAAATTTTGATTAACAAAATGGTCAAAGCATACACCTTGTAAATGATGGAAAGAGAATGCATGTGTGAAAATGTCATTGCATGATTAATGACAAAGATGTAAGCTGCCCATTAATAATCCTAAATGGGGACCAGGGGAATGCGTCATTTCATTCCATTCAGGGACATTGCTGGGCAAGTGATAAGACAGTCAATAAAAGAATGTTACCCATGTGAGCCTCAATGACAGCTCTAGGACGCCTTTTCATGCTACAAATTATATTCCTTACCTCTGATAGGGCCCTGTCCCACTCTTCCTTTGACAGCCACCCCAAACTCAGCCGAGGTGCAAAGTTGGTTGCCTCATGCTTGCACGGGCCATCCCATGAAGTCCCATACATATTCTGATGCTACTCATGCCAGGAGAGAACCCCTTGCCACTCATGCATTGATTCTATTATCCTAAAGGTATCGACTGATCATGCCAGTAAGGTGTGGCATAGTCGTCCAAAAGAATAAACTAGGAACCAATGGCACCAGTGCAGGGTCTGATGTCAAGTGGAGGATCTCATTATGAAACCAACTGCATTTGTGATGCCAGCTTGTATCATATGCAGATTTGATTTCCCCTGCATGGAAATCCCACTCTATACCATGATTGAGCCTCAACTGTAGCAGACAAGCCACACGGGCATGTATGTTTGCTTGATCATCACCCCATTCTTAAGCTGTTTCAAAACACCCTGAACTCATCACTGAGCACCACAGGGGTTCAAATCAGTTTGCAGTCAGGCCTACAGTTCTCTGGCCTATGTCATCCAGGTTCACTCGTGCTTTGGGGGTCAATGGAAGACTGACAGCTGGAGCTTTCTATCCGAAACCACTTTTGTAAAGCTTTCTCAATGTTTGAGTAGAAGCTGTTCCCAGATGCATGCAGGAGCAATTGCAATTCTAATATACTCTTGCATTGATGAAGAAGTGACAATGTGCCTAGAGAAGGAGAAATAGGTCCTCTCTCTATGATGCAACATGGTTACCCATCAAGAATGTAATGTCTTGACTTTTGTCGCCTGAAAATGGTTCGGCATTCAGGAAACGATTCGGCCCAAACCACCTGGCGCTGACTGGACCCAGCTTGACACATGCCCACCCTTTCTGCAATGTCTAATTTAAAGCAATGTCTGCTCTGCACTTGATGGACCATCATGCAGCAGTGTACAGTGCTGGAATGGTACCAAAATGCTGCTGCGCATTCCAAATAAAGTTTGCTCGGTCACCGTTCACCTGCCATGTTGAGGGTCATGCCAAGCATGTGCATTTTACACACTATGTGAATTGTAGACAGCTAATGGTGAGCACATTGGCCTAAAATGGTGTGCTGACTAACAACTTGCCATTCACTTACACCCTTCTCACTATTATCTTCTGTCTGTTAAAAAATCTGATCCTGAATGAGCTTTGCGCAGTGATGCTGATATACTGTCTATTCCAGCCGACTTCCCTTTTTGGAGTGATTTTATTGCTGCCTGTACTTCCTTTGTAAGGATTTGGAGGTGATCCTCACTGGACTTAAACACTGAAGAGATCAGATGGTTTTTTCTTTTTTTTTTTCTTTTTTTTCTTTCTTTTATGCTCTCTCTCAGCGGCATTACTCTTATGCCCTTCATTCACGTTCATTACTACATACATACTACACCAGGTTAAGAAATAACTACAAAACGAGATGCAGCACTGCTGTGTCACGTCAATGTTGTCTGTTCTATATAAATGTCATGCAGTACGCTATTTACTATAGAGAGTTAATCAGAGCCAAGTTCATCACAATAGCAGGGCATGAAAGTCTTCAGAATTTGAGACTTTTTTTTTGGTGATGGTCAGTGCGGATGAAAATGCTCGAAATGGTGCTCCTACGGCTGTCAAACTTTTATGACTAAGCTGCATCTAGTTATGGCATTTATGGATTTACAAACACCACTGAAATGATTTCAAGCCTGCATGTAAGTAGCTCCTCACTCATTCACAGTGTTACTTCATCACTTCCTGTTGTCGCCTTGGCTTAAGGTTGTGTCAGACCAACTGACAGAGGCTAGAACACCAAGACTACATTAAAATGTTGTTATGCTCTCAGCATAGTTATGCGGAGATTGTCTTCAGTCGTGACAAGCTCCTCCTAGCATAACACTATCAGTCTCCAAAATCCCTCGAAGTCGGAGTGTGGCTGCCCATGTGGCAGGGGTAATCAAAAATGGTCACGCACATAATGTTCTCATCCCTACCTGATGCATTTGTACCATAGTGTTCAAGTGTTTCAGCTATTTGAATGATTCCTGGAGTCCTTAGGCCAGGGTACGACAACAACAACTTCCTGTTAAGAAAACTTATTTGGTATGTTCTAAACCATGCCACAAAAAATACATATACATAAATAAATAAACACAATATTCTTTATATATATGATGCTGTGCAGATGTACATATATTCATGTTCACACTGCTATCATATCTGTCACCATGGATGAAGGTGAACTGCAAAACATGGACTGGCAGAGTGCACACAAATGAAAGCTTTCCCCTGTCTGACCTTTTAAACTTGGCTTATTATTTCCTAAATGCCTGGCAGCACCAATTTTATTTCAGGTTTTTTTCCTCCTCATGAGACAGGATTCACTATCCAACTTCATCAGCCTGACACATTCTCACCGACTTGCCACAACTAGCTAGCTTTTTAGCACTTTTTCTTAACTTCGTCTCAGTTTGTTTGGTCCCCTCCATAGTCATTTATGGACTAATGTGCATGCACACTATAAGCTAGTTGCATTTTCTTATCTGCTGTTAGGTTTGTCACCAGTGAAAAACAAGTGTTTCCATTTCTTTTGGGGGGAAGAGTTCCACCCTCCCCCATCCCACAACAAATACAGCTATTCCAGGACTGTAGGCATTACTGCCAGTGCAATACTGTCGACTCAATGTCAACAGCCCCTCTTCATCCTGCGGATCTTTACGCCTTGCTCGGTGATGAATTTCCCTCCACAAACATGTGGGAATTCCACTTGATTTATCATTCATCGTTTGAGGATTTCCCATTGTGATTAAGGTGGTGCCAATGCATTCATCGTTCTCTGCCCCTTTCAATGGTTCCAGGGAGCTTCTTTCACTGATGACACTGGTGGCAAGTTGGAGAAAGGCAAGGGAAAGAGTTAGGCCAAGGGGCCAATAAATCTGGTCTTTTACAGGTCCATCAGTCTTTCCTGGATGTTGGAATCTCAGGGGTCTGGACTATTTCCACCATGGGTCAGTAAGAATAAACTCTAATGGACTGCTTGATGGCAGAAGATCTTCAGAGAAACCCCCATCAGGCAAGTGTTGCAGCCCTGAAATCCTTATACCCAATGAGGATTGGGCTGCATCCAGGTCATGACTCTTTGATGCCCTCCTGGTGTTAAAAAAAAAAAAAAAAAAAAAAAATTGGCTGGTGGGGTGTCACAAACTGTGCCTGGAAGGCCGAGCATAAGGAATGCCTTTTTCTTAATGTGTCTCTAACCTACATCACTGCTGTACACCTGTTCTAAGCTTGGAAATTTAAGCCTAATGAAGTTCACTTTTGTTTCCCCCCCAACCAGATCTAAAACCAAAGAACAGTTCACCACAAATGAAGTCCATTCAGCTCCTTTTTTACTTTAAGTAGTGCATCATCTAGGAGAATGATAAAGATTTTAAATAACGCTTCCAGTTCAATAATGTTTCTCAACCAGTCTACATTCACATTAATGCACTCTGAAGAGGCAGTTATTTTGAGGATGACCTTTTTTTTTTTTTTTTTTTTTCAAACAATTAGGAATATCTGTATTTACATTATGTACAAATTTGTTTAGGTTTCAGGAAAAACTGAGTCTGTGAATGGCAAGAGTCGCATGACTCATCCCTGGTTTTGGCTCGATGGCTTCATTAAGAAACTTGAAATGGTTGAATGATCCTTGACAGAATGAAAACAAAGCTTTCTCAAGACCAACACCTCCAAGACAAGGCAGTTGAAAGATGAAAAGCACCTTTCTGAATAATTTTCGTTGCTTCTTTCCATCAATAGATCATCTTCTCTTGGAGGTGCTAGTTACTGAGAAAGGTGGAAACACAATAAGAAATCATGTTCGGATGCGAGTGAGAACTACTGTTGTTTTCCCTGACATTTCCATTGAAACACAGGCAAAACCAAAAGTTGGAGTGAAGGTAACAGTTTAAAAAAAACACAGAAATTATAGTAAATACGAAGACAGGCTTGAACCTTTTTGCTCTTAAATTCTGTGTGACAGCAGGCACTAAATAAGAAAAGGGACTTGTCATCCTGTAACAACTGGAGAGGAATTATGCTGCTGTCCATCCCGGGGAAGGTGCTGGCCAAGATCATGCTAGAGAGACTAAAGACCACCCTAGACAAGACCTCCACCAAGAACAAGCTGGATTTTCGCCAAGACAGATCATGCACAGACCAAATCGCCACCATGAGAATTATCATCGAGCAGACTCTGGAGTGGCAGACCCCCCTATACACAGTATTTGTGGATTTCCTGAGACCATTTGACAGCATTGACAGAGATACCATCTGGAATCTCATGCACCACTACGGCTTCCCACCTAAGTTTTGTTGCCATCATCCAGCAACTCTATGAGGAAGCCACATGCCAGGTCTTCCATGACAGGAAGCTAACAAGCCCTTCACTGTACAAACCGGCATCTGTCAGGGGTGCCTACTACCACTGACAATTTTCCTGATGGATGTTGACTGGATAATGCGGCAGTCTACTGACTGCAAGAGGACAGGAATCCAGTGGACTTTCACCTAGAAACTGGAAGACTCTCCCTCCTCTCCCACAAACAGCAGCAACACGCACAAGAGAAGCTGTGCCAGGTAGCAGAAGAAGCAGGAAAGACAGGCCTCCAAATCAACACAAAGAAAACAGAAGCCATGTGAGTCAACAACCAGCAACGAGACCCACTGCAACTACAACAGGAAGACATCATTAAAGTTGACAAGTTTGCCTACCTCGGCAGTGTGGTCAGCAAAGATGGAGGTACAGATGAGGATATCAAGAGCCGCATCAATAAAACCAGGTACATTTTTATTATTTTATGGCCTATCTGGAATTCCTCTGCCCTCTCACTCTGCAACAAGATCAGAATCTTCTCTCAAATGTGAAATCTGTCCTCCTATATGGTTCTGAAACGTGGTGAACAACAAAGACAAACACCCACAAACTCCAAATATTTACCAACAGATGTCTGCAAAACATTGTGAACATCAGATGGCCAGATGTTACTGCCAACTGAGATATAAAGTTTACTTGACTTGACTTGACTTGAACACAGAACTGTGGAACAAGACCAAGTAAGTTCCAACAGAATCAGAAAAAGGAAGTGGGGATGAATTGGCCATACCCTCAGAAAGTCTACATCCAACATCGCAAAACAAGCCCTCAGGGCAAAAGAAAAGTGGGAATCTCAGATCCGATGAAAAATGTTAACCTCTTTCAAGAACTCAAAGATCGCGTCAGGCGGAACATCTCTGAACAAGGTTTTCATGGAATCTGCTGTAAAATGTTTGTGTCTCACATCGTGCAATCCCAACACTCTAAAAGAATATGTTTCATTGTGAGTGGCACATGACACGGAATGCACCAAGGAGCTTCTTCACTCTTTAAAAGGTAGGAATGGGTAAAATACGAATGGCCGGTGTGCAGCCGGCACAGAACTGTTTTCTTACGACGACACCAGACGAAGATGGGAGGAACTCCTTTAGGTTTGGACGGATCTGAAAGAGTTTGTTATCCGTCTGTGTATTCCAATCCTCCTGCCAGAGGTCTTTTACATAATCGTTATTTTGGGTTTCAGATCCGAGCAGGGGATAGGTGTGTTTGACAGTTTTCTCTCTTGTGGCATTCTTGCCAAACGATCCACCATTTCGTTCCCTCCGATGCCAACATGACGGGAACCCAAGCCAGAAGAATGTTGTAACCCTCCGCTGTCAACTTGGTAAAAAGTCAAAAAAGTGTAAAAGTTCGGGGTGCTGAAGGTTGCGGCCAGATGGCCTCCAAAGCCGACAGCGAATCCGACAAAACCAGAAAGTCCCTCTTTGGAGACTGTGAGATTATTCTTAGTGCCAGAACCAGAGCTGTAAGTTCAGCAGAGTAGGCAGAAGCGTCTGAAGGAATATGTTCTAACAGTATTTGAGAGGAGAGCACCAGGGCAGTAGGCTGCACAGGCCACTCCATCTTCAGACTTGGAACCGTCAGTGAAAATTTTCTGATAGGATGGGAGTTTTGAACTCAGCTCAGCAGCATACAACGCCTTGTATGCCAGAGAGCTGGTGGACTCTCTTTGCGAAAAGCTGCAAGATCAAAACGAATGTCTGTGTGAAAAAGGGTCACGGAGGCTCATCTGGAAACTTGGAAAAATCATCAGACACAACTCCTAGGTCTAGACCTGCATTCCGTGCGTGAGGCTGCATACGAAGGCCAAACGACGGAATACAGGTAGGGTTGTTTTCGAATTTGTTTTGGAACTGAGGGTCAAAGACACAGTCATAGGCAGGGTTTTCTGGTTCAGAGAACAGTCTGATATAGTAGTTCAAAGATAGTTTCAACCTGCGGTTGGACAGTGAGGGTTCACCTGCCTCTGCGTACAGGCTGTACACAGGGGTGGTGGAATGCTCCAAGACATAGACGAAGCCCTTGATGGTGGATAGGGTCTAAGAGTTTGAGGTAGGACGGTCTTGCAGAGCCATACACAGCACAACCATAGTCCAGTTTGGAACGGACCAGGGCTCTGTAGAGGTGCAGCAAAGTTTTTCTTATCAGCGCCCCAGTCAGTGTGTGCTACGACCCGCAGAATATTCAGAGCTTTCTGGCAAAGTTTTTTGAGGTTTTTAATATGGCTGAGAAAGTTCAGTTTTTTTTTGATCAAAAATAACCCCCAGAAATTTCGCTTCCTTAACAGCTGGAATGGTGGTCTTATCCAGAAGAATTTCAGGATCAGCAGCAAAAAATTGACGAAAATTGTGAAAATGGATTGACTGGGTTTTTGTACGTGAAAAGGTAAACCCGTTGTCCTCGGCCCACTGTTGAATCCTGTTGACACAAAGTTGGAGTCGCCGCTGTACGCTGGCGTAAGAAGCTCCAACTGCGTACAGCGCGAAGTCGTCAACGAACAAAGAAGACTCAGAGCCCTGGCTTACCGATTTCACAATGTCATTGATCTTAATGCTGAAAAGGGCAGGAGAAGGATGCTCCCCTGAGGTACACCCAACTCCTGCCCATGGATGTCCGAGAGTGTGGTGCCAACACGCACCTGGAACTGTCGATCAGCCAGAAAGTTTTCGATAAACATAGGCAGATAGCCACGAAAACCAAGTTTATGCAAATCCATAAGGATCCCTGATTTCCACGTGGTGTCATATGCTTTTTCTAGGTCGAAAAAGATAGCGACCACATGCTGCTTATTGACAAAGGCGTTGCGTAATGGTGGTTTCTAGACGGATTAAATGGTCAACTGTCGAGTGGTACTTGCGGAACCCGCACTGTTCACTGGCCAAAAGGCCGTCGGTTTCCAGCTTCCACATCAGACGGGAGTTGACCATCTTTTCCATCAGCTTACACAGGCAGCTGGTCAGAGCTATTGGGCGATAAGTTTGATGGGTTGGTAGGGTCCTTTCCAGGTTTGGGGATTGGAATGATCAGGGCTTTCCGCCAGGAGGGCGGGAAGCACCCTGTGGTCCAGATATGGTTATAGACTTTGAGAAGGGTCTGGAGACAGCTTTCTGAAGGTGTTTCAAAACCTGATAATGATGTCATCCAGACCAGGGGCAGAGTCATTGCAGGTTTGCAAAGCTGATTTTAGTTCGCTAATCGAGAAAGGCAGATTGTAAGCTTCAGAGTTGTCTGATGTGAAATTGTATGAAGATTTCTCTCTAATTTGCTTGTTTCTTAAAAAGGCTGCAGATTTATTTAAAGAGAGGAGTTCTGCTGGATGGTGGAGGCCAACAGATTGGCAACAGCTTGTTTGTCAGTGATCAAAGCATCGGCAAGTTTCAGGTGATGAATGGAGGGGTTGGTGTTCTTCCCTTTGATTTTTCTGATGATGTTCCAAACTTTTTTCTTTGAAGTTTTAGATGTCAGTCCCGGAGCAGAAGTTTTTCTCCAAGACCGACGTTTACTGATTTTGAAAGTATGTCTCGATTTAGCACGGAGTTTCTGATGGGCTCGGGCGTTAGGACCAGAGGGTCGTTGGTATACCTGACGCTGAGCCCGTTTACGTACTTTTGAGATTTGTTGGCAGTCAAAATTAAACGGGGTGTCTTTGGCATTTTGGGGTTTGTTTGAGGAAGTTGGAATGGAGGCCTTGGCGCATTTTATGAGGATATTGGAAACCGTTTTTTCTGCGGGATCCGGACTTTGTAGAACTTCCTCTGTGAGTTCCCCACGGACAGTTCCTGCAAAAAGATCCCAGTTCGCCTTGTTGAAATTTAGATGTTCTGGAACAGTGCGGCTTTCAGTTATTTTGGATTTTAGAACAATTGGAAATGGTCACTCCCATGCAGATCGTCAAGTGCCGACCACTCATAGTCCAGGACCAGCGAGGGGTCGCACACTGACAGATCCAAACACATGAGAGAGCACCAGTAGCAAGAGTGGAGGAAGGTTGGAGATCCATCATTAAGACAACACAGGTCAAGCTCTGAGAAGACGTTTTTCCAGAAGGAGACCTCTAGACGAAGTATCAACGCTACCCCAAAGAGGATTGTGCCCATTGAAATCGCCCAACAGCAAAAAAGGTCGTGGAAGCTCCTCAATCAGGCTGACCAGTTCTTGTCGACTGATGGATACAGAAGGAGGCAGATATAGACAACAAATAGTGACCGTTTTATGCAGAGAGACTCTGGCAGCTAAAGCTTGGAGGGGAGAACTGAGGTAGACAGGCTAAACAGAAGAGATTTGTGGATAAGCAACGACACACCACCCGTCACTCCAACTGCAGAAGGCTGTGCTGGTTTAGAAAGAACATTAAAACCCGATAAAGAGAAAGATTTGTCAGAGCGTATCAGAGTCTCTTGAAGAGCTAAGACAGCAGGTTTTAAATGTTGACAGAGGAGCTGCAGCTCTTCAAAATTAGAATTCAAACCTCGAATGTTCCAGTGAGATATATTGAATCCATGAGGATGAGAGATGGCAACAGACTTCTCAGTCCATTACTGTCTCATCATCATCATCCGACTGCAAAGGAGAATATGGATTGCGTGTTTCCAAACTTGAATGTCTTTTCTCTGGACTTTTTTTTTTGTTTTCTTGGAAGCTCCGGAGGCAGATGATGGGCAATCCACCTCAATGACCTCTACACCAGAGGGCTTCCCTGGGATCGTGCCTTGATGAGAGGCACCGCTTGGGGGCCGCGAGTGCCCTTGGGAGGAACAGGGGTTTTTTTTTGGGGGGAAGGGGCTGTCGAAGCAGAGAGTCTCCCAACCTGTGTCTGCTGGGCAGAATGGGAGGCAGCAGGTTTTACGCCACCACCATGGGAGTTTATCACAGGGGTAGCGGATTTCTTGCCTCCGCTGGGGGCAGATGGTTTCGATTGCAGAGTCTTGGAAAAACTAAAGGTGTCTCTGTCTGACAGGAGACAGATACTACTGTAGAAACTTGTTTCACAACCTGAGAGTAGGACTTGTTCGGATGCTGCGGACTGCAGAACCAACCTTTTTGCCTCGTGGAATGGAATCTTTCTTTCCGTCTTCACCCTTTGGATACTACTTCCTGGCGCCAAACCGGACACTCTCGAGAGGAGGATGGGTGGCCGCCTCCGCAGTTTGCACAACGCGCCGGATGAACGCACGGCATCTCGTGGCTCGGTTGGCAGCAGACGCCCACAAATCTCCTCCCCAGAGCATCGATCCCGCACATGGCCAAACTTCTGGCACCACCGGAAACAACGCATCGGGGATGGAACATACAGGCTAACCTTGACGTTCAAATAGCCCACCTTGATAGACTGTGGCAGCGAAGGGGTGCAGAAGGTCAGAAAGAGGGTATTTGTTGGCACTCTTTCAGAACCCTTGCGAATTGTGACTCTTCGCACATCCATGACTCCCTGGGATTTCAGTTCGAACCTTATCTCATCCTCCGATACTCCTTTCAAGTCTGGGCAGCGAATGACTCCCCTTTGAAGAATTTAGTTCTTCTGAGGCGACACTTTGATTTTTCGGTCAACAAGAGTTGTAGATTTCAGGAGCCGATCTGACTGACATTTTGTACCACATTCCACCAGAAATGACCCATTTCTCAGACGTTTGATTGATTTTAGGTTTCCTGACAGACAACTAAAACCTTTCTGGATTGCAAAGGGGCTGAGTGCAGACAAGGTTTGTCTACATCAGCGCCCTCCACCACCAACCACGAAGGCCAAGATCCAGATTCTGTTCGGATTTCTGAGTCCGAGTCAGAATCATGATCACCATCATCAGATCTCACTTTGTCTCTCTCTCTTTCTCCTTTTGGAAGGGAGTTTAGATATTGAGCCATGGTATATGATTTAGGAATTCGTCCCTCCCCTACCCACCCACCATCGAGTCCAACTTAGGGGCCAGGGCCAAGAAACTCTTGTCTTGGACCCCTTCCAGGTTTTCAGGAGGGATATACAACAAAGCAGCGCCAACTTACCCTATCCCCCCCCGATTATGCCCAGCTCCCGGGAACAGAGAACTGAGCACTGCAGGGGTTACCTTGGCCAGCTGGGGGGCTGCCCGTTTTGACCTAACCCCATGCAGGGGAAGCCGGTTGACACACACAGGCCCATGTGTGCCTCCTGTCTAGGAGAGGTCCGAGCCAAAGTAATGTGTTGAGGGCGCTGGCCCTCTCAATCACCAGGATCTCATCCCCCTCCTTTTCCTCAAATTGTGCATGCAGAAGTATGATGGCCATTTTTCGCTGGCATTACAGAATAGCGTTACTGGAGACTGCACAAAAACTACCTCTCCTCTAAGCATTTGAAGGCTTATACAGAAGATCAAATGCCAAGCAATTCTTTCTCTCTGCGTCAAGAAAAAATTCCATTATCAAAAGAGATAATTAGGGGACAATTTGTGACTAGCTGTAACAATCCTTTTTTCTTCTTTTTTTTGGTGGGGGGGGGGGGGGGGGGGGGGGGGGGGGGGGGGGGGGGGGGGGCTAGCAACACTTGAACTGACTCCCTCTCACTTCCCATATGACTGTAGATTCTACATCAAAATCCTATTTTAGCAGCCCCATCGCTATCTCCCTCCTCTTCTCTTTTTCTTTTTTTCTTCAAAGTGCTTTGATGGAGAGAAGCCACTCAACGAAAACAGAAGGCATGTGGATGGCGAGGTGGTTGGGTAGGGATCATTAATTAAATAGTTTATATCAGTCATATATTGTACTCTACTGGATAATTTCACTTGAAAATAAAGGCTTCTTCTCATCAAATATTAAAAGGCTATCAAAAGTTTACTTGTGGTTACTAAACATTTAACTTGGGCATATTCAAATAACACTGGGAAAATTTCGTTTCATGCCCCAGGCGTCTCCTAATACACTCACACTTTTTTGTTTCCAATACCATGGGAAGTTTAATTACAGAACAAGAACATTTTTTACCTTTCTTCACATCATATGATTAAGTTTTTTTTTTTGTATCCCCAACCCCCCCCCCCCCCCCCCCCCCCCCCCCCCCCCCCCCCCCACACACACACACTCACACGCACAAACACTTCTTTCCTGTAAATACCATGAGTAGTTTGATTGAAATTAATATATAACACATGTGTGTGTGGATATATATACATTTTGTTGGTTTTTTCTATTTTTTTCTCTGGTAACAGAGCTGATATATATATATATATATATATATATATATATATATATATATATATATATATATATATATATCACTTGAAAATGCTCAGTCAAGATATCACACTTCAATGAACCAGCTACAGTGTTTTGAGTCTGAAACTGGGCGACAGCAGCTAATTTACAGGAAGAGAAAGGAGTGGGAGAATGGATGGAAACCTTTCCCTTGATTTTGACACATTAACCAAACAGAAATCAACCGTGTCAAGAACCTCAAAACTAATACCAACAGCAGATGGCGGCAAAACTGCAGTTTTGTTCATGTTTGAGTGAAATTTTCCTAACTTGTAACTTCTTATGCATTTGCTTACCTCTCACTTGTTCTGGTCTCGCCTGATTCCATGGCATAGCTGGTGTTGTGGACACCATGGTGTGGTCCCTCTTAATCTCGTTTGTCAGTATTCGGTAGTTTGCAATGCTGCCAAAGGAGAAGCTGTCTTCTCCACAGTATTCCTAGTGACAGAACACAGTTTACAAAGCCCTAAGCATCTGAAGGCTTATACAGAAGATAAGATGGCAAGCAACATTTGTTTTTGTTTGTTGTTTTTTTTGTCTCCGTCAAGAAAGAATTCCAGTCAAAAATAGGGGTGGGACAATTTGTGATTTGCTGTAACAATTTTTCTATTTTTTGCCTTAGCAACACGTGAACTGACACCTCATTTCCCACAGATGACTCTATAACAAAATCCTATTTCAGCAGCCCTAACTCTATCTCCCTCCTGTTATTTTTTTTCTCAAAGTGCCTGGATGGACAGAAGCGATCTGTCACAGAGAACCACTCAAGGAAAACGGAAGACATGTCAATGGTGAGGTGGGAAGTTAGGGATAGTTCACAAAATAGTTTGTCACATATTGTACTCTGCTGGATAATTTCACTTTAAAATAAGGCTCCTTCCCATCAAATATTAGTATTGAACATTTACCTTGTCATATTCAAATAACACTGGGAACATTTCTTTTTACGCCCCACGCCTCTCCCAATACACACTTTTTTGTGTTCAAGTACCAGGATTTCTTTCTGTATATCCCCATCCCCCCCCCCCCCCCCCCCCCCCCACACACAAACACACACACACTCACTCACACAAACACTTCTTTCCTGTCATTACCATGAGTTTGATTACAAAAAAATGTATGTGAATGTATATATATATATATATATATATAGGAGAGGGAGCGCTCGAAACAGACTTGTTGATTTTAAAACTTCCTTTTACCATCCTATTTTTATAGATGTTGCTCCCCAAGGGGTTGAGCACTTTAAGAATTTTATTAGGCATTTTAGTGGTATTTATATATATATATATATATTTACTTATTCATTCATTCATTTATTTGAAAATTCTCAGTGGAGATATTACATCTCAATGAACCTGCTACAGTGTTTTGACTGCAAGTGAGTGAAAGCTTCTAATTTACTGAAACTAGTGAAAGAGGAAGGACTGGGGGAATGGATGGAAACCTTTCCCTTGATTTTGACACATTAACCAAAGTCCATCGTGTCACAAACTCCGAAACTAATAGCGATTGCAGACCGCGGCAAAACTCAGTTTTGTCCGTGTTCAAGTGGAATTTTCCTAACTGGTAACTTCTCATGCACTTGCTTACCTTTCATTTGTTCGAGTCTCGCCCGATTCCATGGCATAGCTGGTGTGGTGGATACCATGGTGGAGTCTCTTCTATGGTCGTTTACCAGTATTTCGTAGTTTGCAATGCCGCTGAAGGAGAAGCTGTCTTCTTGGTAGTATTTGTAGTGCCGGAACACAGTTGTCAACTTTAAGTTCATTGGAGGTTGAATGATGTGTGTCGCTCGCTTGTCTTGTCCAGTTTCGCTAGGCTACTTTCGTGAGTAGTTTTCAAAATGAGGCTCACTGCAGCCCTTCCGGTAGAGTTTATTTTCGGTTTGGCTGCCAAGGAAAACTAACTGATAAACCATTCAAGTGAAATATTGTTAAAAAAAAAAAAAAAAAAATCTAGAACCACGTAGCCTGACTGATCTCCAAGTTCCTCCATGCTAATGTTACCCGTTTGAGGAGCCACACACTTACTCAGGAACACTGGGACATGTCTTACGCAGCAGAAAGGTTATTCCATCAGGTTCAGTTGATGATTTGCTTCCGGCTTTCTTAATGTCATAACTGAACACTGTCTTTTGCATCTCAGGTTGCACCAGGACCTTGATTTCAGGTGATGCTTCATTCTAGGAGTTTAAAATATATGTGTTCCCTGAGACGCTGCTCAAGGATTTGTTTGCTGCTACTTGGAACATCTCTGCTTTTGGCTTCTCGACTAGTTTCCTGGCGAACTGGAAGGGGTCTTAGAACTGTTTTGTTTTTTTTTTTCTTTTTGCGCCCTCCCCTCCTCCGCTGCTGATTCAGTTGTTTTTTTTTTTTTTCTTTAACGGGCACCGTTTCATGCTTTTAGGTCTTCCCAGCGCTTCTTTAGTCTGTTCTTCTCAGTTTCTGCGACAGCTTCCAACTTTTTTTTTCTTTAGATTCCACTATCTCCTCAGGATGTTGTATATCACTCGCTCAATGGCCTCTGGACTTTCTTTAAGGAGTGTCTTCATCTTTGGTTATGCCACTACATCGGCGTCAGTACAATGTCCCCAAACACGCGCGCTGTGTGTGTGTGTGTGTGTGTGTGTGTGTGTGTGTGTGTGTGTGTGTGTTAAGAGAGAGAAATATGTTACGATCCTGAAAACGAAATATTTTCCCCAAAACGAAATCTCATCGCAGCAGAGAGAAAAATTGGAAACATGGGCAAACGAAAATAGGATGAGATTGTTGAATAAGACACAAAAACAAAGGCAGGGAAAGCTCACACGGATCACAATATTTGACCCCTGACTGCCCACAAAATCTCAGATAATCAAAACAAAATTTAAAAAAAATTATATATATAGACCTGTAGCTGTCTTGTAATCATGAAACCAAAATGATGTGCCCGATGTTATAGCAGAAAATAAAAATATGGTTCTTTTCGTAATGCCATTTTTAAATCATGAGCGTAAAATGTGATACGTGCGCCCACTCAGAATACACCGATCGTATTGTAAGTGTGTGTGATACCAGTATGGTCCATTTTCTTGATCCAGATTCAAATCATATGCTAGAAAACGTGAGTGATACGTGCGTCCACCTTGAAGACAGCGAATCTCTGTCGCGCTATTTCGGGTTCAGGTTGATCCCCCCCGAATTTACGTTAGTTCTGAATCTATTTACGAACAGGCCTTCTAATAAGACTCTAAACATACAGAACATCTTGCACACACGTAAAATACATCAGCAGCTTTCGGAATAGATTGGCCAGTTTGGTCATCGGTATGGACAACACGCTACATATAACATAATACACCCTGTGTAAAAAAAAAAATAATAATAATAAATAAAAAATATTAAACAGAAAAATCGAGAAAATGAACTTGAGTTAATTTCTCTTTTTCCTTTTTTTTCTCTTTTTTTTCTTTGAACTTGAACGAAAGAAAGAAAAAAAAACCAAAAAAAAAAAACCAGGGTGAGTGATTGCATTGATTGAAATCATGCGGGAATTACTGAATGTAAAAGCTCTTCAGTTGGCTATACCCAGATAGGCAGCCCGTTGTGTAACAAAAAAAAAAAAAAAAAAGGGGGGGGGGGGGGGGCTGGATTGTAAAGCGCTTAGAGCTTAGTCTGTCAAGGATGACAGGTGCTGTATAAGTACACACACACACACACACACACACACACACACACACACACACACACACATGCGCGTGTGCTTGGACAGATATAGGCCACATGCTCTCTCTCTCTCTCTCTCTCTCGCTCTCGTTGTCTCTCACGCATGCACGCGCATGCAAGCCAAGCATGCCCGCACGCAAGATGATTGATGGCACGCACACACACATAAACACGCGTGTGTGCTCCCCCCCCCCCCCCCCCCCCCCCCCCCCCCCCCCCCCCGCCCCGCTCCCCCTCTCTAACATACACATGTTATCCCCCTTCACAGACTAAAATTACTATTATCTCAATAGACGTTCAATTGAAGAGTGAACTCGCACAGTGGCACATGTACACACACGCGCGCGTGCGTGTGCAAACACACACACACACACACACACACACACACACACACACACACACACACACATGCACCACACACACACACACACACACACACACACACACACACACACACACACACACACAATTTGGTTTATTTCCTCATGCCCTCGTGGAATATGATGAATGTCCTGATGGTATCAAACAGTTGAGTTCCTCGTTGATAACAAAATGAATAGCTGGATCGTCTTGATTGTATTTTCCCATGATTCGTTTTCCGCGCATCACGATTGTTTAACGACAAAGTGATTTTCAGCTTCGCAGTTCCTCGGGGAATATTGCTGTTATTTTCTGTTGGTTGGCTTGTTGAATCATTTATTTACAGTTTGTCAATCTACTTTGATGGTTTTGGTCTCTATGTGCATTTGAATATTGTTATAGAATAGTCTGATCATTAGTTTTCAGGAAAACTGGAAAAGAAAAAAAAAAAGAGAAAATATAATGCGTTTACATGTGTGTGTGTGTGTGTGTGTGTGTGTGTGTGTGTGTGTGTGTGTGTGTGTGTGTGTGTGTGTGTGTGTGACTGCGCGCGCGCGCGTGTGCGTGCGCCCGCGAAAGGATATGGTTTGTTGGTACAGGGAAGGGAGAAGGAGGGGAGCGGGGAGGGGGCTAAGAAGGCGGGGGGGGGGGGGGGGGGGGGGGGGAGGGTATTACAAGAAACAGTCGACTGGACAATGGTAACGATGATCAGCCACTTTTAGAACAATAGGAACAATTAAGATTTTTTCCAAACAAAATGAACAACCGAAACCAGCGACACACTGTCATGGTATTTTTGTTTATTTGTTCATTATTCTTCATCGAACCGCGTTCATAATCTCTCAGTCTTACATAGACTTCTTCTTCACGGAAATTCTGCATAGACTTCTTTTTTTTTTTTTTGTCAATGAGAACGCATTTCGTCTTATTCTGATAATGCAAGAAATCGTCATGAAGTTGGACTTGCAGGACGAAAATAAACGTGACCCACAGTTTATCTTTCCAGAGTTTTGTCCAAATAGCTTGAGTCTCTCTCTCTCTCTCTCTCTCTCTCTCTCTCTCTCTCTCTCTCTCTCTCTCTCTCTCTCTCTCTCGCTCTCTGTGTGTGTGTGTGTGTGTGTGTGTGTGTGTGTGTGTGTGTGTGTGTGTGTGTGTGTGTGTGGCACACGCGCGTTCAGACAACAAACAACAAACAATTCAACAAACGGATGTTGGCGAAAAGATAAACTCCTTGTATGTAGAGGTGACAAGGAAAGAGCGTGGAAAAGGTTTCATTGTCGAGACTCGCAAATGCATGATCCCTTGTGCTGATGAGGCTTTGGGAAGGCTCAACACTGACTGCACGCGCACAAGGGAGGACAGAGAATGGGTGAACTGAGAGAGAGAGAGAGAGAGAGAGAGAGAGAGAGAGAGAGAGAGAGAGAGAGAGAGAGAGAGAGAGAGAGAGAGAGAGAGAGATGTGTGTAGTCCGATCCCAAGGCAGCGATGCGCTTTTCTCGAAAACGGCAGCCCGAATTTTCACACCGAGATATCTGTTAAAATGAAATAAAGATCGTAGCGACCATATGATGCTTTAAGCATATTGATCAGCTTGAATTGGCCCAACGACATTGGCAGCACAAGGTGAACTCGCCAGGGTCAGTCTACACACTGTTCTGTGCTATTTCTGTCGCTTTCCTTTTGCTGATAAAGAGTCCACAAGCCATGACTAGACATGGCGGTTTCTCGGACTTCCTGAGAAATGGGCTGAGCCGAGCATGACGAAACAACGTGCGACTAATGTACTTGTGTCGTCCCGCACTAACTTAATCCAAGACGATCCAAGCAGAGCAACTTGATCGTCTTTTGTTTCCACTGTAGAACACCGCTTGTACCCAAGTAGAGTTAGAAGCAGGGGATATCAGAGATATCGATGTGGACAATTGCGCCACGTGCAGTGCGTACGTGTGTGTGTGTGTGTGTGTGTGTGTGTGTGTGTGTGTGTGTGTGTGTGTGTGTGTGTGTGTGTGTACGTATGCGTGGGCATGCGCCTGTGTGCATGTGCGTGTGTGATCATCTTGATTATATAGTATCTATATATCCCATACCGGGAAGGGGGAGGGAGATCTTCATCCCCAGTTGCTGGCGCCCATGGGCTGCGTCTATTACATTTCCACCTTTTAACACCAGGACAAATTTTAGCCATGATCTTAATAATGTAAAAAGAAAACCCGTCTTCCTTTTTCCACCACTCAGTGTTGATATTTGCATTAACAGAGACACTATCTAACTGGCAGCAGGATCTACCCATTTCATACAAGGTTTGTTACTGTTGATATGGCGGTGACTCTCATCAGCAGCTAACCAGAATCCAGTGGCTAGCCTGACGAGCTTTTCACGAATCGAAACAGCAGCGTTATGTAGGAAAGCAAATGCTGAGAGTCATCACTTATCCTGGCTTTGGTGATCTACCCCGTGGTGTGACTAACGGACATGTCATCTCTATCTCAACACGGGATATAATCACAATCGAATGAATGACCTCTCCAGGCAGCCAGCGAACGGTAAAATAAAGTTGAACATCGCATTAAGAAATCAACATCCATAAATCATTTTCAAATGTATTCACACACACACACACACACACACACACACACACACACACACACACACACACACACACACACACACACACACACACACACACACACACACACACACACACACACACACACACACACACACACACACACAGAGGGTGGAGGGGAGGTAGTAACGAGTCTCATGCTCGCAGATACAAAAGAAGGTTCTAGGACAGAAGACCTTTGCAGTTCTGGGATAGAGACTTCTATCAGCGACAGATTATTTCCAGTTCAAGGATGGAAGAGCTCTAAACGCGCGTGCGCGCGCGCGCACACTCACACGCACGCGCGCGCGCGCACGCACGCACGCACGCACACACACAGATCTGCCAGTCTGCTTTCTCTCTCCCTCTCTCAGGACTACTTTCAATTCATGTTTGATGGACGATTTCAATCGGAAATATTTGTTATTGCATTTATTTACAAAAGGACGCACAGCAAGAAAGAGAAAGTAAAACAACAACTAGGAAAACAAAACATTGATCGAATAATACAAAAACGTATATTCACATATACTCGGGTCAGCAGATAAGATAGATACGAGTGTATATCCAACCTACATTGGCCTACAGCGAGGCATGTACCAGCGATCGCTTTAGTGAACATTTTAACGAAATATGTACACAGTGCATACATGGGCAGGCCATGGTAAAAGATTCGTGTTATCAAAACTTGCATCTGAAGTGCAAAAGAAGGTTACGAGTACAAACTATAGAGAATCAATCGCTTCAGCTTTTTACGATTTTCATTGTCCTGTGAGGAAGGTCGAACGCCCTTAACCTTCATCATTTTTCTTCATTGTGTTTTGAGGAAGCCTGTTACAAATTTCTGATTTCATTGATGGAGCAATAAAACAATATTGCTGTGTACGTGACTTTTAATCGAGAACTCTCAACAGTGTTCTTTTTTTTCTGCTTTTCTTCCCTCCATCTTTCTTTTGTCAACAATGATGCCGGAGCCTGCTTATAACTATATACGGCACGGATGCAAGTCAGTCACACACACACACACACACACACACACACACACACACACACACGCACACACACACAGAGACACACACACACACACACACACACACACACACACACACACATACACACACACACACACACACACACACACACACACACACACACACATTTGTTTCGCCCAGTTTGAGGAGATAAGTGACTGTCTGTTCGTGCCTCGTTTTCATTGTCTTGAATGTTGTTTATTTTTCCTGAGAAGACCAGAGAAGTAGGAACGCGCCGTGTTTGTCTTGTAATCTGTTTGTTTCTTTCGCTTGGAGGCAAAGTAATTTCTGTTTTAAGTTTGTTCTGTTCCCGTCTGCAGTCATTTCAAATTGAAACCAAGGGGTCCCCAGTCATAACACTGATGGATCACAGAAACAGACAGCTACTATCAGATTGTCCGAAGTAGGTAGAGCACACTTTTATTCTTTCTTTTTTTTCCCGTTTAAACCCCCCCCCCCCCCCCCCCCCCCCTATTATTATCCGAAGTAGGTAGAGCACTTTCATTCTTTCTTTTTTTTTTTTTTTACCCCCCCCCCCCCCCCCCCCCCCCCCCCCCCCCCCCCCCCCCCCCCCCCCCCCCCCCCCCCCCCCCTCCCCTCCCTTCCCTGTTACCATGAACCTACGACGCCACAACATCACGCACAATGTCTCTTAACCGCTTGGCATCATGATTTGATCGTTTTCGCATCCTACATGCAGTAATACTCCCTGCCATTCGAGCACAGCACAGTGAATAGTAAACTGGTGGTCGTAAAAGATCGTTAAAGCAATCACTGTTTATGCCCTTTTATAATGTAGGCCTACACTCATCGTTACAAAAGTACTTGAGTAGATCTTTAGTGTGCTGTTATCGCATTAACGTAAGCTCTGAATTCTCGAGGGATTCCACTTTTTAAGTCCAGATTTCAGATACGGAACTTTTTAAAAAGTAAAAAAAAAAAAAAAAAAGATAACGATAGTAAAACGGTATCGTCATCAAAGTTGACGCTTGGATTAAAAACTGTCGCTCCTAATTTGATCGTCCCTTTTCCCTCGAATGCTTACTTCCCTGTTATGAATTCGGGCTGGCGAGGCTTTTATCAGTGAATTTCCTATCTGCCCTGATATCCAACAGACGAATTTAGAAGCTCCACCGTACTATCGTAAATTCAGATTCTCTTCTTTTTCCCCCCCCCATAAACTCATCCTTACCAACTGATAGTCCTTCATAAACATACTCCAGTCTAAGCTGTACTCCACATTCACAATGTAGTCGATCACGTGGACTTACCTAAGAGCAAAACTGGAACGAACAAACGGCTAATGCAAAACACAATCTACCCCGATCAACAGAAGGCATCTTCGTTGGAGCTGTTACAGAACTAAACACGCGAAACAACTTTCAGGGTTTGTTAGTTGTCCAGCCGACCGTACGATCCACATGTCCGAGCTGCCAGCACGTTAACCAGAAAAATTTTTTTTATAAGAAAAAGGCCAGTCCCCATACATGTACATATACTTACATCCACACTGAACTCATAGAAAGAGTCCATGAACTGTCGTGAAAATGGAGGTCCGAAAAAAAACAAAAAAATCCATCCTTGATGTTCTATAAGTCGATGGAATACAGTACAGTGTAGTGTTTTCTTGTCTCCGTTCTAAGCCAGCCAACTACAAAGATGTACTATCTGACTGGCGTAAAAGAAAGAAAAAAAAACAAACAAAACAAAAAAAAACAGGTGATCATATCGACAACTTTAATCTAATCAAAAACACCGTCCCTAAAACCAAGAAAAATACAATATCACACGCAATGATAACACACACACACACACACACACACACACACACACACACACACACACACACATCATACTTTCATCAATCTTACAGTAGGTCTGACTTAAAGTCCGGTTATCTGCACACTTTCAGTACATTCCCGTACGACACTGTATTAGTAGAACCGATCTTAATCAAAACGCTACACATGTCATCTTGAGCGTCAATGCGGTTGGACAAATATTAACATTTGAGGGATGAATTCAGGACCTGGTATTCTCGCACAGCATCAAATTATACGCAGGCTTTTTCTTTCTTTCTTCATTTTGTTTTTATTTTTATCCATCAGTCTGTTTAAGATAATCTTTTTACCTGGAATGGTCATTTTACCTAAAAAGACCTTCTTTATTAAACACACACACACACACACACACACACACACACACACACACACACACGCACGCACGCACGCGCGAGCATACACAGATACACTCTTACACGTTTACATTGGCTCGTATAACCAGCACACATATGCATAAGAGAGAGAGAGAGAGAGAGAGAGAGAGAGAGAGAGAGAGAGAGAGAGAGAGAGAGAGAGAGAATGATATTCTGCAAAAACACACACACACACACCAGTGCGGAATACACAGTAACTCGTGAAGGAACGATTAAAAAAACAACAACATTTTGTGATCGAATGGAACAGAATGTTTTGCCATGTTTCCTCACGCCAGGTAACAGTCTCTCAGAGCTGAGGATCTTCTTTTCCCCTGCACTGCCAGGCAGATGGGCGTCGCCCACCCTGTCACGTGGGTCGGTCATCTTTCTGTTGGTTTCCCGCTGCTCCCGTTTGCTTCTCTGAGACCATACAGCTCTGTCGGCCGCAACATGGCACACATTACATCTTGACCATGTGTTAAATACGAGGATAACAGGGGTAGCCTTAATTAACTGACGGCTCAGTCCAAGATGGCGATCTGCTACCGTGCCCACGTACTATATCTTGTTGTTTCAAGCCACGTGCCCACGTTTCAATGTGGCAGCGTAACTACGCGCTCACGTGTCATTGTCCCCACGTACCATTACGCTCACTTGGCAATTTTTGCACATACAAACGATATGCTGTTGTACCCACGTTTTTCTCTGTTGCCAGTCCGATATTAGACTCATGCGCCCTTGTGATCACGTATTCTGTATGCCATCGTCATTTTGTGTTCATAACTCCGAGAAAAAAGCAAAACATCATGTCGATGTAACCAGTGCCGCTATGCCCATACAGGCGTTGCCAGGGGTTCCCTACCTAGCAGTGAAAGGCCAGGATGCCTGAGAAGTAACATGACCGCATGTCCGCATGACCCAAAAGCATGCCGTTGTGCCGCTGCCTTATTTCGCAACTGCTGAACTTCGTCAACATCCTCATCATCACTATCGGATTTCTCACGGATTTCTCACGGCCATCGTAATCGCCAGTGTGTCAGTTACTACTGCTGCTATCGCTTCTTGTTATTCTTCTTTTATTCCTTTTCAGCTGATGCCGTTAAAGACGGTTCGGGGAACATAACAGGTCATTCGCGCGCAGATGAGCTTTAAAGAAAGATGTTCTTTAGAAATAGGCCCAGGCAAAAATCATCTGCCGATCATTGTCATCATTTTCAGCTTACAGCCTGATAAACAGAAGAACACACATTCTGAGAGAGAGAGAGAGAGAGAGAGAGAGAGAGAGAGAGAGAGAGAGAGAGAGAGAGAGATGACAGTGAAAGTAGAGGACGCCGGAGAGTATGGTACGAGGCTAGTGGAATGTTGATGTCATAGGCACAGTGGTTCGTTACAATGGCATATGGGCATGACGGGAAAGTGAGATACAGTGGTTCTTGAGCACAGTGAAATCTCCTGTTACGGTATGTGGGCACAATACATGGTTCAGCAATCATTCCGTCGGCCATCCAGCGAACTTCATATCCGGAGAAGCAGCCTTGGGCACATGTGAAACAAGTCTCACGTGCAATGTGAACTTCCTTTCTAGCTTACAAAAAACTGACAGGAGGGGATACCTCTGTTTCAGAAAAGTGACTGGTCGGCATGGGGCACAGTCGGCGATCCCCGGTCAGTCTTTCCTCCCTCCAGTCTCTGCATCACATCCGCTCGACTGAGAGCGGTGGATGAAACAATCGACAGTTTATCGGGTTGTCAGTCAGAGGGTGAGCGATAACCACTGGGCCAGGAATGCCTTGAGGAAAAAGCAGCAGCAGCAACTGGCAGCATCGCATCTGGTCTAGACAGCCATAATTTTTACGTTGGATGCAGCAGTGGAAAGATGCGACGATTTGGGGCGTTTTCCCCGAAAACTGTTTGGTTTTGCAAAGGAAAGCACCCGTTTCGCCGTCTGACGACAAACCAGACGACAATAATTGTCGTGCAGACGATAATGATCGACACAGCGACAGGAATGAGGATGAAGTATATCGCGACTGGGCCTTGGTTTGTAATCAATTTGGACTGTGTGACGTCGTCGATATGGGAAGAATCTCCTAAGGAAGTGTACGTCTCATCTGAAAAAAAAATAAATAACACATTCGCTGACTACATGGAGAGGCTAACAGTCAACGCAACTTCTGCTGTAGTAAAAACCGACAGTGTTTACAGTCGCACTATGCACTGACACACTTACACGCTTGAGCTGAAGTTTATGGGGGGGCGCTTCTTCCTGATTTTTTTTTTTTCCACAAAACATGACCCAAGATACAGCACGTAGACATATAAATACTGCATAGGCCTAACTGCTACAGGAACATTCAACGTTTCCACAAAATCTATTTCAAATATGTGACGGAAAGAACGTAGTTTTCATCTGAGGAGAGGACCTCTAAAATAACTGTGTTTAAAAAACACGCAGACACGCTCATACATATCATGCTCGTCAAACACGCGCGCATGCTCTTTTTGGTGTGTGTGCATCTCTACGTGCGAGCTGGTCCGTATACAATACACCATGTCTCTTAGGAGACGAAGCAAAAAAGTGACGGGGAGGGGGTGGGAAAGGTATGGGGAGGGTTATGCCCAGGACTCAAATATGACCTACGCATAAAGCCCCAAAGCATAAGTACGGCTAGCCCCACACCCCTCCCAACCCTCAAATTTCCAGCCCCATCCCCCGCCCCTTTCCCCTCCGACTCACACACCCCCCCACCCCCCCCCCCCCCCCCCCCCTCTCCCTAACCCACAACCCCCCCCCCCCCCCTTTTTTTTTTTTTCACTCACCCTTCGTCTCCTTGACCCATCTCTACAGACATGTACATCCAAATTTAGACACACACGCACGCGCGCGGCGCGCACGCACACACACACACACACACACACACATCACACACACACACCACACACACACACACACACACACACAAGTTTACCGCATGTAAATATACCACACACACACACACACACACACACACACACACAACGCACAAAAAAACATTTACCGCATGTAAATATACCACACACACACACACGCTCGCGCGCCGCCGCCGCCCCCTCTTCCTACACACACACAAACACGTGCACATGCGTGAAGGGACATATCCTCTTCCCCCCTCCACCAAACACTAGGCTTTCTTGTGAAAGTTTTCTTTCCAGACCGGTGTGAAGTCATACACATACACACTTTCATTCTTGTAGATCTAACGTATGCATGTTATGCCCGCACACATATACACACTCGTTTGAACAAATATACGCACACACAAATTAAATGAGCATACAGTATTCGCCTGCAGCACATATTCGATAAGCGCGCGTACGCGCAAACACACACCCACACACACACACACACACACACACACCAACACACACACACCACACACACACACGCACACACACACACACACACGCACACACACACATTCTTCCACTTCGGCAGCAGGAAGTGGACAAAATATTTCGCACGGCTCAGTGGCACGGATGACTGCCACATTAATTTGTACGGGCGGTGCTGGACTTTGTTGCCAGCAGGGAACACACCACACACACACACACACACACACACACACACACACACACACACACCACACACACCACACATGATATTGCCTGCTTCTAGGACGAAAGGCCTAGGAGCAGGCAAATAGATCTGTCTTCGAGGTGGGGGGTGGGGGGGGGGGGTACAATGGTTCCCTCGGTAGCTAGGAGCTAGTGAAGTGAAGTTTCTCATATTTATACTATATTCCCCCCATTTTCTTCATCTACATTTTAAAAAAAAAATCAAATCTTTGCCAAGTCACTACTATAATGACTGCGAATTGTTAGCCTGCACACTTGTTTTTCTTCCACTACGTAAATTGTTCAGCATTATATATATATATAATATATATATATAATATAATATATATATATATACATCTATATCGGATATCATGAGAAAGAGAGAGTAAGATCCAGACTGACTTGCACATTGTTTTTTGTGTATCCGTGTTTTTCTCTCTCTTTCTCTCTATCCTTTCTCTCTCTCTCTTCAATGTAGGTGTGTGTGTGTGAGAGAGAGAGAGGAGTGGGAGTGCGCGTGCATGAGAGTGCGTGAGTACGTGGGTTCTCTCCATCTATTTCTCGTGATTCTGCGTAAGTGTGAGTGAGTGAGTGATTGAGTGTGTGTGTTTGTGTGTGTGTGTGTGTGTGTGTGTTTGTTGTGTGTGTGTGTGTGTGTGTGTGTGTGCATGTGCATTTTTAGGAGGTTCGTTAATAAGACATGCTAATGTACAAAAAGGAAAACACTAACCATCGCGGTCCACGAAATGTTTGGTGGCATAATCCAACGGTCGGCACTGCCATTTTTCGAGCGGCTGTCGGCCAGCATCCCTCCTCCTTCCCCCCACCCCTCTGGATGGTCAGGGTAACAGTAGGAGCACCTTAGGCAATCTCCGACTCTCCGCATCCCACACAAATAGCCTGCAACAACCACAGCCCCCAAAAATAAAAGATTATCTGGTTTGGACACACACCTATTTACAACCATTAAAAACGAAATGAACAAGCAGAAATACACGTGTTATTCTCTCAGGCAAAGCACATGCCGAACCTATCCCCGTAGCTGATGAAGTCGGATACCCAGGCAAACCTACCCGCGAAACAAGACAAGACACACCGATTCCTCCTTGCTAAGTATAGAAATATACTCGAAAGTACTCCCCCACATGGGCCATGACTAAGAGGATAAGTGTCGGCACTTCTGCTGGGCAGAGTTTCACCGCACCATCGCACACAATGGAGGCATTCACCCACCACCGTCCTGTCTGACCTGACTGTCGCTGGAGACAGTCTTTGTCAGGCTGGCGCGATGGACCAGTTTTGAGTTGAGGCTTCCAAATGCCAAACGGTTTCAGAATGGGAGCGGGCAATAGGATAATTGGTAATCAATAGAGAATGCATGAAGTCCTCTATCTGTGCAGACCCTCAGACTGCTGATGGAGATCGAAGCTATCGGGTAATTACTGACAGATGACAAATCGGCTACGGCGTAAAATTTCTTAAATCATATCTAACGGTGAGAACTAGTGAAGGGGAAGCATATATTCAACTCGGACTCCGAGCACCATGTGTTGCGTACCTGTGTCAGGTGAAGGTGTTAAGCAAAACGAAGATACAGTCAGCCCGTGGACCTGTCACTTGAACTTGAAGAACAGCATTCCCATCTATGTACGAACTGGTATTGTTTGTTGCGGTGATGAGCGGAAGCTGTTTGTCAGGCTGTTTTTGGATGTACACGCAACACAGTTGTGTGGCTGTCAAGTAAATAATTATTGAACGAGAATGATTCTAGAAGTTGCTGAGTGAATCTTTCTTTTATGTCTGTTAGTCAGAGAAAATTACGAGGTTGATTGTTGGGGCCGCTCGTCAGCTACTCAGAAAATGTGTGCGTAAATGTTGATGTGCGGATGAACGTAGTGTTAAAGAGATCCATTGTGGAGGCTGATACAGCTTTTGAGAGACCCATCGTGGAGGTGGACATGGGGCCCAAGGAAGATCCTTTGTGGGAATGCCTGTAGAAAGTGTGAACGTTGAAAAAATACGAGACACACGACTCCAGAGAGACTGGAAGAAACAAGCAGGACGCAGGACGAAGCTGGTGGGAGAGGACAGAACGCGTTTTTAAGTCGAACACAAAGTGGGGCAAGTCTCTAACAAAGAGAGAATGCGCTGAGGGAGAGAGAGAGCGAGAGAGAGAGAGAGAGAGAGAGAATGGAGAGAGAGAGAGAGAGAGAGAGAGACAGACAGACAGACAGGACAGACAGAAAGACAGAGCGACAGAAAGACAGACACAGATAGAGAAAGAGTGAGAGAGGAGAGAGAGAGACAGAGAGAGACACAGAGAGAGAAGAAAGGCGGGGGGGGGTGAGGGGGGGGGGGGGGGGGGGGGGCAGAAGGAGAGAAGAAGAAGACCAAGTCCAAAACCCTGTAGGGGAAACGACAGAAGAAACCTTCACTCTCAGAGAAGAGAGATCCAGGAGATGACCTTAGGCAACCCAGTCCTAACCCTTGTTGCCAGAAGACTTAAGGCGTGACCCACCACCTGCTGGCCTGTCCAGAGAAGAGGCATTCTGTGGTGACTGTGTAACAGAGACAGAACTTCGGTGTGGTTTACAAGGTGTGTGTGTTGTGTGTGTGTGTGTGTGTGTGTGGTTGTGTGTGTGTGTGTGTGTGTGTGTGTGTGTGTGTGTGGCCAAGTTAGACCTACTCATAACATTTTACCCAAGAAGGTTTTGGCATCTTGTGTTTCTAATTCCATTGTTTTTGTGCATTTGAAATGTACACGTGTACGTTATAATCAGAGAGAAAACTATTTTTGTTTTAAATCGTATCAGATGAAAGCGAATTCCGTGACACTAAATTCCCAACTGGACTGGAATGTTTGGTGGGCGCATGAATGCGCATACGCGTGTGTGACAAGCAAAGATAGCACTTAGGGGTGTGCCAAGTGTCTTTCCACAGCACCAAATTCCCTTAATCAGTACCATCACGATTTCAACAACCTGAACAGTCTGACTGCTGTTCGATGGTTGGCTATGTGTTCACCACTGACGCGTCGAGTTTGAAACCACACACGCACGGTGGTTGTACGCAGGAAGAAGCAATGTGCAGGCAGGGGGCCGACCCTCGCAGAACAACAACAGCAACAAAAAAAAAAGGAAGTAAGAAAAAAGGAAAAAAAAAAAAGAACACACAAAATGTGGGCAAGAATCTGGCACACGAGATAACCACGAGGGAGGGCCATCCCAGCCGCCTGAAACAATCCTCTTACTGCGCGCGGTGATTGTGGTACCCGGAAGTGGTAGTGACCTGCGCAAGTGAAAGGGACTCCAACGAAAACGAATGCGGGAAAGTAAATCCGGGCACTTATCCTCTCTTTCTTTGACTATGTACTCTGGAAAACACGCCCCATAATACATCATCAAAAAGACAAATATAGCAGTAACAGCGTGCCTTGGCAACAAAGCATTGCAACACATTCTACCATGATCAAGGACAAAATTAAAACAACCTTGTAAAGTAGCTTGCTGTCCCCACACTCTCAAAATGCTCTTACAATGCGTTAAGACGAGTACCCCTTACAGTGGATCGTGACATGCGCCTGTAATAATCCACCCTTGCATACAGAAACCTTGAACCGCAGACAGACCTATACATTTTGCATCGGATTTCTAGCTCTACTGCGCTCGTCTAAATTTGAGTACTATGCTTCATCCTCCTCTCTCACTCGCTGAACAACATTCTTGAGCACATTTCCTTCACTGATGTCTTGCTCTGTGTACTGTTACTATGATGCAATGCTATATACTATCTTGCCTGTTTGTCTGTCTGTCTGTCTATAGATGCAATGCCTATATACTAATCTTGCCTGTCTGTCTGTCTGTCTGTCTGTCTGTCTGTCTGTCTCTCTCTCTCTCTCTCTCTGACAACGCCTCCATGATCAGGCCAGACAAAAAACAACACGAACCCTCTTGTCTCCCCCAAAGAGCAGCTACCTCTCACACAAGCCTAAATCTCACCTGGACGACACTCTCCACAGCGGACATTGCCGTCAGCCGTGCAGGGCTCCAGGACGGCATAGGGCGGCCGGCACGTACTGCACGGCAGACAGTCGGCGCGGGAGGACCGAGGTGGGGATGAAGGTGCCTTCTCCGCAAGGTCGGCACAGCGTGGTCTCTGCGCCGGGTGCACTTCCGCCAGACGAACATCCCCCGGGGGACACAGGGAGCACTTCCGGCAGGAGAATCCGTGTCCGGGAGAATAATACCCTTCGTCACACTTCCTGCAGCGTGTGTCTCTGTTCAATGTGCACTCGTGCTTCGTCTCCTTCCCTGCCGGGCAGAACGTGCACGAAAGGCAGCTGGTGCTGCCAGGCGGAAGGAACTTCCCATGAGGGCAGGGGCGACACTCCGTGTCGGAGTCCGCGGAGCATAGGGAGGTCACGCGCCATCCTCTCGGGCACGAGCTGCAGCTGACGCACGTCTGCCATCATCGCTGGAGAAGGTTCCCTTCGGGCATGGGGAACATGTAGTGTCATTTGTGGTCCGTGCACTCTGTTTCTTGTACGTCCCTGCGCCACAAACGTCACACTTCTTGCAGTCCAAGGACGAATGTTGGAAGAAGTACACCCCCGTGGGACAAGGGAAGCAGACCGTGTCCTTGGTTGATGTGCAACTGGAGACCATGGTCTGTTCTCCTTACATACGGAGCACGTGCTACACGGGGTAAGCCCTCCAGGAGAATACATACCTGGAGGACAATCCTCGCACACTGCGTCCCACGACTTGCTACAGGCAATGGTCTGCCCTGTGCCTGCAGGACAGGACAAACGTGTGCAGTGTGGACAGCTCTTTCCCGGAGGACGAATAATGGTTTTCTTTACAGTCTCTGCACATCGTGTCGCGCTTGTTAGTAGTGCACCGTCTCTTTTCATACTGTCCTTCAGAGCACGTTCTGCATGGGGTTGCATGTCTGACTTCCTATCTGACGAAAGGGGAAAATGTTCCGGTCTTCACAGGGCACACACACAGCGTCCGTGTTTGCTGAACACGGCGGCGTTTCCACGTAGGTCCCCGCTTCACACTTGCGTGTGCACCTAAGACAAGAGCTTACGTTTCCGATCGGCTGAGAATACCGGCGAGAAGTACCCCTCAGCACATGCACCGCACTGAGTGTTGGCGTCTGAAGAACAAGGGGGCCAGGACTTCGCAAACCAGGGGGACAAGTGTCGCATTCGGGGTTCTGCACACTGAAGCGTTTGCTTCTGAAGAGAGGCAAAGAATCCTGAAGGACACGCTGCTTCTGTGGTGTGAGCCTGCAGACCAACAGAACACAGCAATATAACAGCGCTGTGTTTTTATATGGTTCTTTACCTTCACGGTACCTGGCCATCACCTAGATATGTTAAAGATCTTACAAGATCATAAATACATAAACTGAAAATTTTAGGCATAATTACCCGGTCACATTCAAAACTTACATCTTACAACATTAGAACTGTATATAACTGTATTCTTGTGCACAATGTCCAGATTATCATGGACCCGAATGACCCGAATCTTACAAGATTACTTCTATAGAAACTCTGCTATTTGGTGTAGCATCGAGTCACAATAACGACCCAGAGATTTACAAGATTACAATGGTATGGAACCCTATTTAGTTGGCCTAACACCTGGTCATAACCCAGTCCTGAATCTTACAATAATGCTAATAAGTCTCTTGATAATAACTCTCGGTTACACAGATCCACATCTCACAATGTGATGATATGTAACTATGTTCCTAGGAGGCATGTTACAACACCCGGTCACACCGATGATCCACATTTTTATAAGATTACAGTGAAAGCAACACGCGACATTGGGCCCCCCAAACCCTGCAAGATTAAGAACCTTCACAACGAAGTTACACAAACTAACAATTAAGATCACGAATGAAAGTAGTATGCGACAGAGGGACCCCCACCCTACAAAAACAACACCAAGTCACAATAAAGAATCCACTTTTAGCAAAGATTTTATCAATCTATGTGTGAGAAAGCTTGGGAAGCAAACCTTGCGCGCGCATGCGGTATTCCCTGCTCAAAAGCTACGGCCAAAGCATGGAAAACCGGTTTTGCAAGATTACCCCCACATCCCGTAACCCCCCCCCCCCCCCCCCCTCCCCCCCAATCTCCCAAAGGGCGCATAGTTCGACCACGGTAGAGGTCTCCGCTCTCCCAGCGAGCCAAGTTCTTCCTGGTTCTTTATCTCCTCTTCAACCTTTTGGTCGTCCTTTCGCGGGTTCGCGCAAACGATTCCAACAACTCCTCCTGCTTTTTGGACTGAGCGACGTTGACCCGAAGCACCAGCACATCACCCGAGCTTGGTGTCCTCGAGATGAAAATAGCACCACCGCAGTCGACAAAAAAGCTCAGCAGCAGAGCTCCCGAACTTTGGCCTGAGACCAACGTTGAGTGGAGTTCGACACAACTGTCGAGGACCCATGACCAAAAAACTGCCTGTTTACAAACGTGTTGCTCCCTTTTGACAAACGTGCAGACCCCATCCCCCACCGCTCTCTCCCTCCCCCTTTGACCACTCTCCTGGATCATCCGTAACTTAGGACGAGTCGAGTCATCCATCACCCAAGTTCTGACGTTTATTATTTGCAGACATTCAAGACCCTTCCCCCCCTCCCTTTTGAATTACTACCAATAAAGTCACCAACAAACGCCCGCCCCCCCCCCCCTCTCAGCTCTCCCTCTCTCCGCCCCCCCCCCCCCCCCCCCACCCCCCCAACCCACACACACACACAGGGGCTTGGGCGGCTCTAGCGTCTCTCTCTATCCTCCTGCTGCTGCGTTTAATCAGTGTGCAAAATTTGTAAGAGACAGTAAGGCTGTAGGAGTCTAGACAGATTGGGGAACCCAAATGGCAAGTGGGTGTTAGAGACTGTGGACAAGGCTGGTAATCTCTCACAATATAAAAAAAAAAAAACAGATTGTTCGCACAAAATAAGCCAAACATGTAACGGGTGGTGTCGATCATGATTAAATTACATCCGCCACAAAAAAAAAACAAAAAAACAAGGCGTCGGAATATGAAAGCATGAGGAAATGAAATATCGCCGCCACCCATAGCTATCGCCAGACACCCCCGAACCCCGCACACACGCACCAATCAAACCGGCATCGACAATGACAAAACCAACCCCCACCGGCATGTCCGCTGCCCAAGCGCGGGCGGCGAGTGGTCGCGCGCGCTAATCGAGCCCCACAACGGCACGGACAAGGGAAACGGTCACGGACACAGACAACACGCACACACACACACACACACTGAAACCCCCAACACAACACTGACACAAGTCAGGTAGTCACAAGCGGAAAATGACGCGCATATACACAGGTTGGATAAGGTTGTTCACACAAACATTATTATTATTCAGGCTAGTTGACGTAGATAATTATCTAAAACGTTTGGATAAGCCCACGGTTGGCTAAATTCGGCCAACTGGAGCGTCCAGTTGCGGTTGCTGTCGATGGAGTGAATGCGCAACATGAGGGACAGTATATGGGTTGACGGTCACACTCGACATTGGCAACACGGTGATCATTTGAAGAACCACAACCCCCCAAAAAATCCACAATAACGGCATATCGAACAAACGTAAACAATTGACAAAAGTGGGTAGTGAAAAACAAACAACAAAAAAAGAAAAGAGTGGTAAGTGCGCAGGGAGGGCGGGGCATGTGGTGGTGTGTGTGTGTGGGTGTAGGTGTTGTGTTGGTGTGTGGGGCGCGGGTGCACGGTGGGCGTCTATGCGGGGTGGGGACGGAACGTGTCGGGGCGTGCAGGTGGTGGGTTGTGTGATATGTGTGTGTGGTGTGGTTGGGACTGAGGTGGGGGTTGATTGGGAGGGGGGCCATGGGCATTGCGGGTGGTATATGGTGTGTAGGGGGGGTGTGTTTTATGGGGGGTGTAAGTTTGTGTGCGGGTCTGTCACGCGCGCAAGTCGGCGGGGTAAGGTGTGGTGCCATAGCGAGGTGTCACGGGGTGGGGCATGATCGCGGTGGTGCGTGGCGATATCCAAGTGGGTCGCGGGATAGGGTGTGTGTGGCTGCGAGCAAGCCAAGGGCGTCCGTAGTTCGATAGAGGTTGAGTGTGAACGAGAATCGGTCGGGAGGTGGGGCTGTATACTATGAGGTGGGTGGCACAGCAAACGCAGCTAGGCAGGGATGTGGTGCTTTTGTGGTGTTGGTGGTGGGGTTATTGTTGGGGTGGGGGTTCACAGAAAAACGGGAAGCGGGCGGGAAGCAGGGGGCGTGTGGAGGCGCTCGTCCGGCGCAGGGGGGTGTGGGGGGGGGGGGTTTGCGCCGCGCCGTTCATTCCCATAAGGAGTGGGCGTTTGAACAATGGGAATGACGACCCACCCGGGGAAAAAAGGGAGAGCTAGTGGAGGAGGGGTGTTGGGATAGGGCCGGGGCGAGGAGGAAGAACCACCAACGCAGACAGACGAGGGGACGACACAACAAGGTGGAAAACTCTTGAGTACGGGTCCCCTGTTTTCATGACGGTCGCTTTTGGTCCACTAGCAATGCCATGGACAGCAGTGGGCATGTGGAACGACATTACTGGAGAAGCAAAAGAAGACGCGGAATAGAGGGAAAAGATCCGAGAGGAGAATCCGACGCATCCCTATTCACAAACCTGGCGCAGGTAGTGTAGAGGCGCGAAACATAAGAATTCCGTAGTACGGTGCGGCGGGACAAAACTAACAACGTAGTCTCTCGGCGGGTCCCCGTTCCTGTCACTATGTGGAAGATACTAGTTCACCGCCCAGGACCACAGAATAACGGCCTAGCGGAGGTAACATGAAAGACCTTGTTCACGCTAAATGTACAACCCGGTGATGTGTCGGGGTGGGGTTGGGGGGGTTCTTGGAATGGGGCAGCAGTATACAAAGAGGGAAGAACCCGTCAACGGCGCGCGGGGATCGGAGCACTGGAGGCCAACTACGGGCAACAAGGGACCATTGGAGGTAACCGCCCATGTTGTTTTGGCCAGGATGTTATGATTAAGATGCCCATTAAATCCCCCCTACCTCTTCCCCCACGCGCCTGGGGGGGGACGAATATGTTGGTCCCGCCCGTCTGCCCTAGAATACGGGGCTGCGTTGGGGGTGAGTGTGCACGTAACCCGGGTCAGTGTGGACAGTTAAGTCACTGCACGTGACGCGGACTGCTTCAGGATGGAGTTGTTGAAACGGCAACCACGAAAGCGACGTATCATAACGCTGGGACACACGAGCGGTCAGAACATCCTTGAGAATAAAAGGTGCAATACCCCCGTACAGACGAGAACAGGTAAGGTCCTAGAATAAGAGTGGGCTTCGACTTTAATAGTTTCGGTTTTCCTGCTTAGAACTGTTGAAGGTTTGTATTCTTCGTTTTAGGCTCCCAGCATTTTGCTTCGGTGGCAAGGTCGTAGGGGAATGGGTGGGCTGCAGTAGTCCCCCACCCGCCTTCGCTGTGGCCGGTCTCCGCACCTTCTCCCGAGGCCAGCTGCTAAAATGCCACTTTAACCTGGCCAATGGTGTCAACAGGCGGAACTCATAGGGGAATAGAGGGTGTGTAAGGACGGATGGCTATGCACAAGCGCACGGGATTCACAGCCAACTGGCCAAGACAACCATTCATCGCGAGATGGGGACAGAGGCTCTCGCGGGTTACTCTTCCGGAAGATGGGCCAAAAGGAGTGAATAGATTGCGCCCAGTTCCAACCAGAATCATACCATACCCCAGGAATCCCTAGCGGAAACTAGTGGCGGCCCTGTTGTGGAGGACGGCGTTAAAGAGCGTCAAATCTTAGCGGGCCGGCTCGAGATGGTGGGAAAACAACAGAAAAATATAGGCGTACCGGATGGGGTTGAACAAACAAAAGAACATTAGACCGCTGGTCAGCTTCGAACTGCTCTCACACCACGGAGAGGATGTAACCCCGGAGGGGGATGAGCCGTGGATCTGACCCCGGCCGATCTTCGCAGTCTAGCGGGGGCGAAACTGGATAAAGACATCGGGACAGTCCTGGTGAGGGGCGAGGGCTGTATTAACGACAACAGCCGGTTCTGTCTTTCGTCATGAAAATGGGGGTGGGAAATACTAATCGCGGGGCTGGCGCACCCCACTGGGGGGCCAGAGAGACAACTAAAACCACAAAATGAAACAAGGACAAGGCAAACCAGGGGCAGGTCGGCGCGAAGCATCAAGGCGCCGGATGCGGCGATCGTGCTCGCGGCCCTGTACCACAGAAGGGTTGGGCTTGTTTAGCTGAAACGTTTGGGCGGGTAACGGATACAATGGTATAAAAATCATATCGGCGCGAAAGCCGGACATAGAACGTTGGAGGCACGCGCCCCCCCGCGCCGCCCCCCCCCCACCCTCCCGCCCCCACTCCGTACACTATTCCATATAAGGCTAGGAGAATTAGCAGCCGCGAGTAGAGCAAACCGTCGATACGGAAGGGGAGGAGTGGTAGGTGTGAGGTGGGGTAACAGGGAACTGGAGAGGTAGGAGCTCCCTTGGGAATGAAAAGGGTTAGGGGGGGAATGAGAAGAGGAGGGGGTGAGAGTTTGAAAACGTTACCAGATAGGTTGGCAAGAAGCGTTTGCTGGTGCCATGAGATGTGGAGAAACCGCCACAAGCAGCGAAACATAAAGACACGCTTGCTGCCTTCCTGCCGTGCGCACAACGGGCGTATTTTGGAGGGATAGTGAAGGGTTCCTGACGTCGACGTTGAAGTTAGGCCTCGCTAACGACATGCATGCGTGTTGGGTGTTCCGATAATGGGCGCCTCGCAAAATGTGAGTTTCTGTCTCAATCTCTCTCAGCCCCTGAATCTCTCCTCCCTCGGCCTCATCGAAAAAACAGAGATCTCCGTCTCCGCGCTTCTCCAGTCTCTCTCATCTCCACTCTCCAATACTTCTCTCTCCTCCCGGTGCGTGTGGTGTTGGCGTCGGTCGTGCGTCAACGCGCGTTGTTGTGTTGTTGGGGGTGGGGGGGAGTGCGCGCGGAGAGAGAGAGAGAACGGAGAGAGAGAGCGAAGAGAAGAGAGAGGGGGGCGAGACAGACAGACAGAAGAGACATACAGACGACAGTCTAGACTGACAAACACAGCGAGAAGAGCACAGCCACGCACACACACAGATAAAACACACACCACACACAACACCAACCAGAAGAGAAGACAGACAAACAGTTAATACAGACAGTACAACTACACAGACAGACACATACAAAACAACAGACACTCGGTGACCGTCTAAAGTACCTTTTTGTGTCAGTAGCGTTTTATTACAGTGGCCAGGTCTACAATTCATGTCTGTTTCACTGAAACGATCATGGAGCAAGTGAGAAAGCGACCAAGGTCTGAACATTGATGATCGACACCACGGCAGCACTAATGAGACCATTATAAAAGAACCTTTATTTCAGAGTAGCCGAGATTAAGCCACTATATATAGCACAGAGAAGTAAGCGAGCACTGTTAGAACAAGGGAAGCAGCAAAATAAGTACCCTGTTGTCCGCTCACTGCAAGCTAACGTTATTAGTTGTGGTTGAACCGGTCCAAGTTCAACGGGACGATTAATGGTTCGTGAGGTGTTCGGGGGTCCACGTCTCGATTATGTGCTGATCTGAAGCCTTAATGTTGGTAAGGTTAATTATCTCTGGCTTGTAACCGTTTTGTTGTGTCTGGATCGTAGCTTGGGTTATGAAAAAAAAAAAAAGGAACACAAAAAGAAAAACAACTGGTGTCCTGAAGCTGTGCCTTTGTGTGCCAGAAAAACCGGTGCCAGCCCCCCCCTGCACCCTACCGCCGCCCCGAGCGCGCGCCGGCCCCCGACGCCCGACTGCCCCCCCTCCCCCCCCCCCCGCCCCGCCGCGGCCCCCCCCCCCCCCCCCCCCCCCCCCCCCCCCCCGCGGCGAAAAACCCCCCCCCCCCCCCAAACCGACCCGCGCGGCGGCCCCCCCCCCCCCCCCGGGTGTGGTGGTTTGTGTTGATGTGTACGGTGCGCCCGTAAAATGGCGGGCGTGTCGAGGGGTGTAAACCGCATGCTTATGCGTGCTGCGTGAGGAAAAAAGATTCGCATGGCTATGGGCATGTAGGGCCCGCGCGGCACTTGGGTGTGCAGGTTTTATGTATTCGGGGATGATGGCACTCGTACGACGCACGAAAGAGCGTCCTGTATGTTTGTGGGGTATATTGATGATGGTGGATTGTGTTGTGTTGTGTGTGTTTTGTGTTGTGTAGTGTTAGGTGTGTCACGCACCTTCTGCATCCCGGCGTGCGGTGTGGGTGTGCTGCGCTACGCAAAAAAGGGGGTGGGAAGAAAAAAAAGGGACAAGGAAAGCGGGCGGCGGGTGGGTATTATGGGGGAGAGAATTTGTGCGTTGCGTTGCCGGGGTGTGGTGATGGTGGGGGGGTTGGGGTTGTGTGTGTTAGTGTGGTGTGTGTGTGTGGGTGAAAGTGTTGTTGTGTGCTGTTCCGGGCAAGCCAGTTCAAATAATGTTTCAGGGTTAAGGAGGGACTGCAGCTTTCCACCGGGTTTCTATTCTGCCTGTCTTCGCGAGAACAGTAGGAGGGGGGGGGGAGGGGAAGGGGGTAAAAGGAAGGTAAAAAGGACACGGAAAGACAGGATACACAAACTGTCAAGGACGTCAGAACGATCAAACCATTACTTTCTAAGGCAGGTAGCAAATTATCATACACAGGAAACTAGTGGCACGTGAGTAGCGATAGTACAGCATTCTTAACAGCCACAAACACAAATACAGCATGGCAAAAACAAAACACCAAATAAGGGAATCAGTAGAGAGGCCGGAATACGATAAAAGGGGGGGGGGGAAATAAATAACTACAATTTAGTTCGGAAAATTAAACACAGCACCGCCTGGACAAGCAAGTAGAGAGAGATAAAGGTAGGGAAAGATTGGATAGAGATGAGTGCGTTGTAGAGAGAAGGGGAAAAGAGAGAGAGGAGAGAGATAAATAGAGAGATGTTAGACACAAAACGTGGAAAAATGCCGCTATCCTCTGTTTTAATACTTCATCACCTGTACAAGGCTTCTAATGAGCTAGAAGGTCTTTGGAAGCCCATTAATTTCACAGTAGCTCATGCATGTCGTCACAAAGAAAAGTGGGCTACAAGAGACTTTTGTTGCACTGGGAACGTCACTCGCAGTATGTGTGTGGGTGTAGTATGTTGTATTGGTGGGTGTTGTAGCGGCTAGCGTGCAAAGTGCACGAGTGCGGCAGATGCTGTGCATGACGTGCGTGGCGCCGCACGACGCATGCGCGCGCGAAAGCGTGTTGTGGTGGGTGTGTGTGTGAGGGTTTCGTGTCGGTAGTGTGGTGTGTGTGGTGTGGTGTGGGTGAGTCACATCTTTGTTGCAGGGTCACTTGTCGCCTCAGCACTACGACGTTGTTCTAACGTCACACAGTGCTATGAAAGTGGACTATAGCTCCGCGCCAGTGTAGTTAGGTATACGACATAGGCGACTATTGTCTCTGGAGACAGGGAAAAATACATAAAATTAAAAAAAAAAGGGGGGGGGGGGGGCGGGGTACAGAAAAAAAAACGAAGATAAAGCCATTACGTACAATATATAACGCACTTCACGTGACGCTTCACAGTGGACTCTTCTCGAGCCCACAATGGGGGAGACGCTGGGCTGTGCCTTTTACGTGGACTTTAACCACCTTGACTGTTGTAATACTGAACCCTTGACTGTAGCCTTCTGTTGCTGGCTGAACATTTAAAAAACAAACATCAATGTGACTGAGATCTATGTTTACAGGGAGGTTGATGGCGGTATAGTCCCAGTATCACAGCATCGACGTGTCACTGGGAAAACGTGTCCGTCGGGAGGGGAAAAGTCTGAAAAACCCGAAAAGGGCAATGGAATTGGGCGACCGAGGAACCTGAACTCGAATGAAGGGGGCATTCTGCATGTTCCCGGAAAAAAAAAACCCGCCCCGGGGAAAAAAGACCCCCCACCCCCCTTTTTTTTTTTTTCTTTTTTTATTTAAAAAATAAATGTTTTTTACTGTCTCTTTGGTTTCCTTTCTAACCTCACCACCACAGCAATGATCAGTCCTTTCAGTCTTTCTTGAATCTCTCTTGAACTCTACCCCCCCTTTGCACACAATGCATGCGATTCACCACGCTCCCTGAAAATTACAAGACACAGTGACAAGCGCTGCAGCTGCTGGCACGCGCCCGCGCACGACCCTCGCTCTCGTCTCGTCGTCTCTCCTCTCTCTCCCGCCGTCTCTCATCTCTCACACACACATACCAAAAAGAAGACCATACAACACGGGGGGGGGAGCGCTCAACCTCTCTTCCCCTCGACAAAAATCCGCGGCCTCACAAAAGACCCAGGGTCTCGTCGAGGAAGGCAAAAATACTCCATGCGTCTCAAGAGAAGAGTGCCTCCAAAACCTCCTCTCGGGGTACAGAGATCGCTCAAAAATGCTAAAACCGTAATTCTCGTCCTCTATGCATGGCTCCTCTTCTGGAAAAAACTCCCATCTCAGATCTCCTCCAAAACCTCGTCATATCCTCTCTCCCTCTGTCGCTCTCGTCAGGGGGGGATTCACTCATCGTGTTCTCGGGCTCATCACACACACAGAAAAAATAAGCACACACACCAAAGGCACACACCCGACACATCCACTTTACTCCTATAGTACCAACGGATATTAATTTCTGTGTGCAATAGAACCATGCCTGAATGCAATCCACAAGTAGTCCAAATGTGAACACTATTCATAAAACTCCACGAATTCAACTGTAGAATAAAAACTCGAAACCGGGTACGTGCATGCACAAAACAACTGCTGCGCGTTGCACTGTATATGGGGTTGTTCCTACCCGGTCCGCCCTCCCCGCTTTGTCAGCGGCTTCAAACTGAATAGACACCTGCATACAAAGCATTGCGGAAGCAAAACCACATACACACGCGTGCCGCGCTGGCGCGGCGCGCACGCCACACACACACACACGACAGCAACTGTGTGTGTCCGCCAAAAAATGGCGTGGGGCGCGCGCGCGTGTGGGCGTGTGAGTAAGTTTGTTGTTGTTTGTGTTTGTTCCCTCAGTGCTTGTAACGAGAACAACACACATACACACACACGCGCGGTCTGCGCTCGTGCGCGCACACACCATGGCCGTGGATATCTCGCACATACGACCCAGAGACCAATCGGTCACGGTTCCACACACACCCCGACCCACCACGCAGAAAAGGGGGGGGGGGGGGGGTTGCCGCGCTGCAGGGGGCCGCACAGCGCAACGTGGAGAACCCGGGCCGCGATCACATTAGCTACAATGACACACCGTGGGGAGAAAGAGTAGCAGAAAACAAAAAGAATCTATTACACAACGGCCTGCAAAAACCACCTGGTCTGACTAAAAGCACAACACTTACTACTCTATTCATTGAATTGTCCATGCCATTGTTTACTCTCGGTAGACGGTGAAGGCCCAGCAACCGTCCGCGCCACCACAAGCCGCCAAAGCACGCACGTTCCCTCAAGCGCCGAGAGATGTTTACGTGCAAGACATGCAGCCATGTCTTTATCTTCGCTTTTCCTCATCACAGAGGCTGCAGATGTGCCCCCAGGCTTTGTGTCCCAAGTGCCAGCTCTTGGATTCCTGCATAGCACGGCGAACCTGGTCCAAGCCAGACCAGCCCTGATGCCGAGGACTTGTCCACCTTTGCGAGCTATGCCTAGAAGCGAGCTAACTGGCACGCATCGCGAAGCGTGGCAACTTGTCAACTTTAGAAAAAGATTTGGCAAAGCCACTCTATACGCTTCCCCAACGTTCTAACCCCCACCTTTCCTCTCTCTCCCCACTCTTTTAGCGCTCATCTTTTGCACACGGGTGTTAGATGGGTTTAAGGGCAATTTTATTGTTTATCCCATATGTTTCCTGCGTAACGCGTGGGTCTATTTTTTCTATTCCGTCCTAATGCCAACAGCCAGACCAGTTGGCATTCCACGGGGTGAATGTATTAAGGGGACCTGCTGGCTTAAGCGGGGGGTCTATGGTTAGTAGAATTAAGCCGAATTGTAGGGGTCAGGGGGGGCGTTCGTGCAACAAGCAGACATACTTTGGTATATTGATCTTTACAATTTATAAAACTGATTTAAGATTTGAAGCCACATTCAAAAATCGTTTTTTAGAGGAAGCCTAAAATTTGCCAGACGCTTTTGCGTCGTGGTGAGGGTTGCCGCATTGAATATTACAAGCAAAATTATGCAATGCTAAAACTGTTTCTAATGATAACAAATTTGAGACATGTTAGCGTGTATAAAAAATACTATCATTTATAAAAAAAAGCTTGCTGGGCCTTATTTTATTTCTTTAAATTTTTCACCAGACTTTGTAGACCCGCAGCGTGGGAAAGCAAAATCGCGCGTCGTAATCGACGTGTGCAACGTAATTTGTCCGTGAAAACTCGTCTTTAGAGGTTAATTATGAATTACAGACAAGCTTCTTCGATAGGTCTTGAAATTGATCGTTCTATCATTTAAACAAAAATTAAATAAATTTGTGATGCGGTTCTGCTTGTACAATCGCTTTTACCTTACATTCCTTTTACCAACTAAGGTTGCCTATAATAATAAATATATGTGTGTGTTTACGGTCGGCGGCGCCGCGGTGGGGCACATCGTGTGTGTATGCAATGTGTGTGGTGTAATTGGAAAAAAAGAGAAACTGTCCGAGTGTACCAACCCGCCATTTCACCAACCTCGAGGAAAAAGAGAGCCAGGGGATAGATGGAAAAGACCAAACAGGGCAGAGATAGAGAAAAAGAGGGGGGTATGTGAGTTCTTAAAAATGTTTGCAGGGGGCCCGACACATGATAGTGTGTAGCAAGACAAGTGGAGAGTGTTATATGAGTTATAAAGTACTTGAAGGGGCCCGTTGAAGGGTGTGTAAGGGGGAATAAAGTATATATATATATAAGAGAGGAGATCTGTTCACCCTGTATATGTTCTATCAGTATGCACAACACCTGGAGGTGCACCTGGATGTAAGGGATATAGGTGTTGTTTGGTTATATAGGATATGCTCTATTGTGATTTAAGATATGCTATATATATATTAATACATGGGGTTGTTGCGCTAAGAATATAAAGATGATGGCGGATTGGGGGAAGGGGGGGCATGCTATGGTCCGAACATGGGGTCGGTGCTAAGAAGTATCAGGAGGTGGGCATGGGGAAAGTTTGGGGAGAGGGGCGATGGAGGATAGGCTGTCAGGAAAAGAAAAGAGCTGTTATGATTCAAACTAATTGCCAATCAATCACATCTTTTCCTTTTTCCACCTCCCAACTGCATTATCACAGAACACACATCACAAAACACAACCAATGCCACCAAACATTATCTCCTTATTTACAAAACTGACATCATCTCCTTATTACTGTATAGCTCACTTATTTAGGTGATTATCATCCTCAGTCATTGATCATTATCCTCTTTATTTCCCCCATCTGGCAAATACACATTCCACGTTTGGGTAAATGAAACCAATCTCCCAGCACTATACTGTGAATTAGACTCACGACCATGACAAGTGATCATCATCCATCAATCAATCATTGTTTAACCAACCACCTTAACCCTCTCCTTCATTTCCCCCATCAACCCATACTACGACCACTTGCCACACATTACTCAACTTCCAATGAATCGTCTACACATACTGTGTGATCGGTCAAATAAATCCATGATCATCCACCCAGTCATCCGTAACGCCCGCCCCAGGGGCTGCCAAAAGCCCCCCCCCATGCCACCCCCCTCTCCTGAACTGGCAGTATCCATCCTAGTACCCCGAAAGAGGAACCACATAGTGCACTATCACACTGACCATCAATCCTATCAGTACTCACGTCACTTAGGACCATTATCACCACCGCTCCCACCCCACCCACATTGATATCTTCCCTTTATTCCCCCACTGGTGGGGTCACGATTGTAAACCAATTCTTTCAGGGGGTTATTCCACCTACAACACCTGTCCTGACAGTGACCCTGGCGGGCCTACTAGAGTACTGCGCGGATCCCAAACTGTATCCCCTCCCTCAGTCCACTGGAAATACTGTCCAATCCATTATCACCGTTCATACTACGCAATATATATGGCACCTTAGTCGCAAGCTGACCACTGTTGTCAAAAGGAACGAAAACAGCAGGCCCCAAATCTATTACCAGGAAGTCTCATTTGAACACTCAAAGTATTATCAGGAGAGCAAAACCACAAAGAGGCAGATGGCCTTTGAGCAAGCTACCCATACTTCGCCAAACGAGCGCCTGATTGGACAATACCAGATGCCCAGATCAGCAAGACCATTTATACTTCTGTGAGACTGAGGACAGGGGCACGTCTCAGCAAAGGCCAGGAGACATCACTATCTCCACCTATATCTCAACACAATGGCACAGCTCCTTCAATATCATTGCCATGCAGTACAGCCCACGCGACCTAGCCTGCCCAACACACGGATAGAAGGGAACAATCCCCTATTGACGCATCTGGAGGGTCCCTTCGCCAGTACAGCAGCCTTCCGCCAATACCGTGTCCAGGGTTCCCCTACCTACGTGGAAACACGTAAGCCAGACCATCTAATCAGTACTGTTGATCCTCTAATGATCATCCAGCATCTTGTACCAACACCCCCCCCCCCCACCCTCCACCACTCCACTCGATTATTATACTACTACTGCCCACCTACTGGCCACCCAACATCAATCCACCACCTGTGACAATTATCGCACCCCCACGTAACCTTCTACTCCGCAGTTATGATCTCCAGTCACAACAACTGATATATCCACCTTTATCACTGATTGTTTATCATCAATGACCATCACAACCAGTCCATCAGCATTTCCCATTTTTTGTTCAATTTTAAATAACAAGAATGAGCAGGTCATCCTGTAGCCCGGTAGATGGTGAACTCAAAGAAAAGGTCTCATACCAAATAAGCTTTATTTTCATTCTTTATATATTGGTATTCAAAACTCCCTTGTGTTGTGTGTATGTTGTGCAACCGGTGTGACCGTGGGTGAGGTGATGTTTGTGTATATATGTGCGTATATGATCTTATGATGTGTGTGTGGTATAATTTTAATGTTTGGGTGTCTGGATGTGTGGTGATGTGCTGTGTGTGTGCCGCCACGCCCGCTTAATATGATGTGTTTGATGATAGTGGACTGAGTTTTCAGAGGGACCGGGCTATGACACAACGGATCCACACTAGTGTATAGCAGTATTGATCATTGATCCAATTTTCTTGCGTCAATATAATACCAGTGTGTGAGAATTGTGTTGGTGGGTGTTGAGTGCTGAAAAACTCGCCCACATTATTAGTTTACTATAGGGTTTGACCATGTATGCAACATTGCACAACCAGAAACGTCCTCCCCTCCGGGGCTCTTCCCCGCATCAGCCCAAACCCCCCCCCCCCCCTCCGGGAAAGATCCCCGCTGCTTCGTCCCCCTCCCCAACCCCCCCCCCCCCCCCCGCCCCCCCACGTGCCCCTTTGTTCCCCAACAAGACACTATATTTGCAATGAAATTTCCTCTCACCCCCAACACTCAAACACCCCACCCGGGCCCAACCCTGCACCTTGCTGGGAGGAGAAGATGAAATTCTTTCTTCTCATCGTAGAAGGCGCGGGGGCCCTCGCCCTGTTACCCTCTTCCACCCCGCTTTCCATACCCTCTTCCACCCCCCCTCCCATATTAGCTTCTGTCGCCCCCAACCCCCCCGTCTAGTGCTCTTTTCCCCTTCCTACAAATGTCGGACCGAAGTACCACCCTTGAGAAGTTCCTTCTCGTTCACATCTTACTACATGAACCCCCACCACCCCCACCCCCGCCCCCGGGCCCAAAAAAAAAACAAAACCCCCCCCCCCCCCCCCCCCCTCCGCCCCGATACGACTGGGAAACCCACACAGAATACAGCATCACCATCCATTAAAATTGTTCATCCTTTATTATAGGTACCCTATGTTGATTCGTTTAGGTTATTTGTTTTTTTCATTTATTTATCTTTTATTTATTAATGGTACCTTTTAATTTTAGGTATTTTGTTTTTTTTCCCTATTTTGGTGTTATGGTCTGAAAATGAATGAACTGTAACCAAAAAGGCATAGGCGACTATGGGGGAAAGAGTCCCGTTTTGGCCTGGCGCCATCTTGGAAAACATTGCTCAAATACACAAATTTGCCCGGGCCTTTTTTTGTCTCCCCCACCTGTTTTGCGGGCCCCCCATTTTTTTTTTTTTAAACAGACCTGTTCTTGATTATGTTTTTCAAAAAGGCTGAAAAAATTGTCCTCTCATAACCCAGCCAAATAATTGGTGGTTTTTAGCCTTACAGAAGGAGTAACAATGGAGATATTGCAAAATATATTCCAATTTTTGTTGTCTGCCATTTTGAAAACCCCAAAAAACAGGTTTTATGAACACCTTTTTCATGGTGGCTCTAAAAATCAGTGTCGTTCAGCAGCCGATAAACTATCTCGGCGGTCAGATCCAAGTGCTGTGCATGTTTCATGAAGTGCATGATTTTTTTTCTCGACATGAACCGGGGCGCTGCTATAGGGGATTCGTAAAAAAGTTTCCATTGCTTTAGTTATGGACTTTGGGAATCTTAGTATTGCGGAGGTATTTGACGAAATGTCCAAAAAAGAGTTTTCTGCTGCAGGGTGTATTTCACGCACACGGGGTTGGCTTGTGGGTGAGGTACACTAGTAAAGCCTAATTGTGTGCGAGGGGAGATCCAGATCGAACATTCAGCGGGGAGAGCGATTCAAATGAAATAAAAATGTATACAAACCATAGATAGGATCACTAGATTGCATCGCAATTGTTTTGCTGGGGGTGCTCGCTTCACTGGAAGTGTGAAATTGTGGGGCATTTCCGTATTTTTTTTTTTGCATTTTTCAGAGTTTGCCCCCCTTGAATCTTTGCACTTTCATGGGGTAAGAGTTTTTTTTTTGTTGTTTTTTTTTTTGTTTTTTTTTTTTTTTTTATTTTTAAAGCTTCGATCCATACAACAGCCAACATGGCAGTGGTTATGTTACCGAAATGTCGAATGCCATTTCTTCTGTGATTATATCCACTTTTTCTGACTTCTATATCCGTGATCCAAACAGTCTTCTACGTTTTTCCTACAGATCATGAAATTGAACCTGTCCCCAACTATTTCAGCATGCGTCTTCATGCAGTCTGATACGAACGTATTAGTTGCAATTTGGCAGGTTCAAACATGAAGCTAAGTTTTCAGGATCGCATAAGCACCTTTTTTTTTTTTTTTTTCATTTCTCGGAAGTTTAGTCTAGTGCTGTAACAACGCTCATTGAAAATCTGTCAGTGGGTTCAAGTCATTATTCACCAGATATCTGAAACGTTTTTTAAATGTTTTAGTGCCTCTTAAATATATGCAGTCATTTCAAGATCCGAAGGACATATAACATACACGTACGCAAGTGTTACGGAGGCCAAAACACACGCAATACTGGTACCAGTCTGAATTATGCTCTCTCCAAGCGTCAAACACATCATCCTGGGGACCCTTGATTCTGTTACTTCAAACCTCTGGACCAAAAAGTGGTTATTTCTAGCCTCAGCAAATGGATACTCAGTACAAATGCTTTATACAAACACAACACACAAAAAGTTTTCTTTTCTCTCAGAAAGGAAAGAGGTCTTTTTTTTTCCATCATACCTGCCAGCTTTGGAGCGTCATTCAGCATCGGTCCCTGCGGAATGATAGTATAGCGTTTTTCATCAAGTTACACCCAAAGCCTGTACATCCTCCATGAGTGCTTTATTTGCCCCGCTTCTCTCATGAAACATAGTGACTGTTTTGGTATGGGCCGGGGGGTTG
>JADBJO010000868.1:0-20000 GCA_016801955.1 Conus betulinus
TGTAAAAAAGAAACAAAGTGGACGGGTTTAGACACCTGTATCTTGCGTCAGCTTTGTTCCCTATTCACGTGCTCTAAATCTTCGACACAAACAGAGAACTGTTATTAATTAATAGCAAGGGGTAAGATGTATAATAATTGAATTTTGTAATATCTTATATTGTTAGTCTCAGAGGGCGAAAGAGAAGGTGTGTGTGTGTGTGTGTGTGTGGGGGGGGGGGGGGGGGGGGGGGCAGATTAGAAGAAACATAGACAGAAGAAATGCGTCACTCTTTTGTTGTAAATGCATCCTCATTCGCCACACTTATGTACGTTTGATGTGCATTTCTGATGCTTCTACAAGCACATATTCTTCTTTCTCTTCCTCTTCCTTTTTTCAACTTTGCATACGTATTTTCATCAGTAAATAGAACACACAGACCTACGTGGGGGGGTAAGTGCCGACGAAGAAAAAAAAAGAGAAATAAGAGAGGCTGGCCTTATCGGGGAATAGCCAATTGGTAAGAAATCTTACATACATCTCTACGATGCCTGTTATGCACAATATGTGACCACTGCACGAAATGTTACAATGACATTTTGTGCAGTTAATAATCACAATCTGCACAAATTTGCACACAATATCACAATTGTGACCATTTGTGCACGCGTATGCCTTTTCTTTGTTTTTTCTTCTATGAATTACTGCTGCACAAATTGTCACAACTCTCTCTCTCTCTCTCTCTCTTCTCTCTCTCTCTCTATCTCTCTCTCTCGTCTCTGTCTCTCTCTCTCTGTCTCTCTCTCTGGGGTGTGTGTGTGTGTGGGTGTGTGGATGGGTGAATGGATGGATGGATATACTCTATGATGTCCACGGTGGTTTTTGTTGTTGTTTGTTTTGCTTGTTTTGCTTTTTTTTTTTCGCTTTTCAATTTGGCTTGCAATTTATGATCTTCAATCTTATATATAATATATTCGTTTAGTCTCTTTCGCTGCACATGTTTACGAGGTGACAGGTCAGACGAGATGGCCCATGTTGTTGGTTGATGAGGCGAATAGAAACAACACGATTTGTCTTGATTCGCATGCTCATCTCTTTTGCACTTTGTTAGTCTTGAGCAATTGTTCTCATATACATCCGTACTATGCAAAGTATGTATGTAATTTTCACATGTGTTTATAATTGTCCATTTTTTCTTATACAACTTTTGATACATTTCGCTGTTTTCTCCATTTAGAGTGCACAGAATTTTCTTTATTCTTCTAGCAGGGGAGCAGGTCCTCCTCCTCCTCCTCCTTCTTCTTCTTCTTCTTTCTTCTTCGCAGTCGACATCCTGGTCTCGTCACCTCCTCCTCCTGTCATGCACGTTTGCTTACTATTGAACAAACCATTTATAAGAATTTGATGTAAAAAAGTTCCACACTACACTATAACCTCGACCTTTGACTTTTGACTTTGATGTCAAGACCAGTTTTAGGCAATGGCAAGGTACATCTACGATGTAAATATGGTGACTCTACGTGAAACTGGTTCTGATATATTTATATAAAAAGAAAATACTGGAAATAACACACTGAAACAACATTGCTTTTTTTAACGTTGCGACCTTGATCTCTGACCAGTGACCCCCATCTTATTAGAGGATCTAGAGTTTCAAGATTCCTTCCAAGTTTTGTTTTGATGTGTTTAACGCTGCCTGAGATATGTTCCACAGACTGACAAAGGCGGTAAAAACAGACTGACAGAGGGTAAAGTAATACACACTTTGTGTGTATAAAAACCATACTGACAGAGGCTAAAATTTTCCATCTCAGTGTGCATAAAAAAACCAACCAACCAAACAAATCAAGGCTATCGCTGAGTTCGGCAATAAAGTCCGCCACTCAAATGTAGACCAGCTCTTTATCGTTTCTGTCCTTTTCAATCCGTCACGGCGACGCAGAGAATTTTGGTATTTATTCTTCGATTGCATTCAAATTTGACGCAGATATGTCCCTTGGTGTTTTTCATCTCTGTGCCAAATACGAACCTGATAGCTCCTGGGGCTAAAGCGCACTGTAGTCTCAAAATCGTGACAGGGGGCGTGCAGTGTGCAGTGGCGCGCAACGTGAACTCTCAAGGCATCTTGTATGGTGGGAGGGTTCTTAATAACTTTGTGGACTTTGTGAAAGAGATCGCATCTCACCTGGTGTGTGTAGGGTATGGTTAGTGGTTGGACTGTACAGGCTACACACAAATGAGTCTGCATCTGACAGTACATTCTCATCAGGAAAGTCCGTACTTTCCAGGTTTTCAAGAAGATGGGAACTGTTTGTGAAGACAGGCCGGGCAGACTTCTTGCCAATGCCAGCAAGTTGGCTTGTGGTATCTGATCCAGTAATCGCACGGGATGCAGCCCAGAGGCCCTCTGTGGGTCCGTGAGATTGATCAGATGCACAGGGATAACGTGCTTCTTTTCGAGGTGCCCCAGATTGCATCCAGACAAACTGAAATGTGGCGGATGGGCAACAAGAAGAACAAGGACATCAGTGTCAAGGATGACGACGATTTGGGAGGAATATCCCTTCTCACTGGCTTTTTCTGTATGGAGAATCATGCGCGTGTCTGTCTCTTCATGCACATCTGAGGACAGCTGTGAAACATCTCTCCCTGGTGATGACCAGAGCTTTGAAGCATCAGTGACTCCTCCACCCAGCACCAGCTCTGTGTAGCCTGGGTCCCTCTGGAACCTTTCTGCCAGTTCTGTACAGAGAAGGTCTGCCAGACTGGCTTTATTTTCACCATAGGAGATAAATCTATCCCGCTGCTCAATTGCTTGACTTCTAGACAGCACATTTCTTCTGAATGCTATCCTGTTGTCAGTCCCCTAGCTCTGAGTTGATGATTTGATAGTCTGGCGATTGAAACTGTCACATACAAGGTCAGCCCTGATACAGGAGTTGGAGACGAGGTTATTCACACAGTCTACAACGCCATCATTCGATTCCCTGGGTCTTTTTGCTCCTGCCTGATTCCCCAAAGCTTGCACCATTGCCATTTCATCAACTGTGATGTACGTTGGGTGTGGAGTGGTATTGCTATCTGTGGCAGATCTTTCCGCAGAATTTTGCTCAGATCATATTTGTTTTGAGGCAGTCGCAGTCTGTTGTCAGCAGTTGCCAGCCAAAGAGGCACTGGACAAAGCTCTTGTTCTAACATCTTGTTGATGTCAACAGGTCTGCCTGCTTCCATTGCTGTTGTTACTCGCTTGAACAAATCTCTGTCTGCCTTTAATGACTTCAAAGGTGTTCAGTCGCTCGTTCGTGATTCGCTCATGAAAACTAGACGTCTTCTTGGCAAGTCTGCTCTGCACAAACTCTGAGATGACACACTTTCCAGTTTCTTCCACTGTGAGCAAGTCATGAGTCACAGCATCACTGGCTACGTCACCAGTTGTGAGTGGAATGATCTCTGGTGATGTGCAGATGAAAGGAGTGAAAGTTTGAAACAAACATGAGTTTGTAAGGATCATCTTGGTCCTGCTTTTGGTCTTTTTCCCCCAAAAAAAAACTTTGTATGCAAAATCATGTTCATCATCTTCATCGTCACCACAAATGTTGAACATCTTCTTGGTTTATTGGCCAGTTGGGCCCATCATTAAATGTGACGCATCATCTGTCCCTGCTGTACAAGGCCACCAGCTACCTTTCCTGCCTAGGTGATATGCTCCATGGCCTGATCATCTGGTAATTGATTGAACTTCTTCCTTCTCTCTTTTGTCACAAATTCTCTGGCCATAAAAGCCTGGTACATCTCAGGTGCTGAGGTAACATCTTCATGTCTGCCAGGAAAACAGTTCCACAGCGAGAGCAGTGGTAGTGGTCAAAGGCTCCAAACCAGGGCAGCATCTCAGCAAATGATGACAGGAACACGCCTAATCTCCAATACGGACAGCGTACGTGAACCTCAGAAGAATGGCCACCAGTTTCATGTAGGTCCTCCAGTATCGAAAGGTGGCATTCTCTAAACAGGACCCTTCAAACTTGTTAAACAAATCTGTGACTTTTTTCAAAAGATGGCAGTAAGTTCTCCACAGCAGACTTCATATCATTGTCATCTGACATCTTTATTAGATGACAGTAAATTCTCTACAGAGGACTGGATATCTTCGTCCATCTTTGCATGCGAAGCCCACATCACCTCTGCTGGCTGAGGATTTCACTGATCATCTTCTCATCCTCTGTTGCCGATGTTTGGAAACACGTCCAAGGAACTGACCAGAGCGCTAGAAAAGTGAGCTTGTGCACAGGGATTGCACGATTCCATCCCTTTCCCTGCATGGTATCTTCTGCTGTACCTTCACCCAGGACTCCACTTTCTATCCAGATACTTTCAAGCTGATGAAGCCATGTACTCGCCCAAGACTTTGCAGAAGTTTGTCTGTGTGTGACCCCCCCCCCCCCCCCCCCCCCACCCACCCACCCACCATGATGACAAAATTCTTGCAGGTCTCTGGCTTATTCCACTGAAGTATTCTTGCTTTGCACTACACTACAACTGCTCATCAAAAGTTATTACAGTGTATTTCTCTCCAAGCTTCTTGGTCACTGCATCACAGTCTTGCAATACTGTCCCAACTGTAGAGAACTCATGAGCTGGGGCACTCAAAATTGGCATTGGACCCATTTCTGGCAGTGGCTGATCAGAAGTACACATCTTCTTGGTTGAAACCACTCCGTCATGGGACAGCCTGATCAACTGGCTGATGCTGTCTGGCTAAGATCCATGACAAGTCCTTTGTGTTTGCCTCAGCAATCTTCTGCTCACTGGGCAAGTACTATGTTTCTTGCACTATCTGTGCAAACATTGGTTCTGGCTCTGAATTGTTCAGGCTGACATCTTGAACACTAGTCATCTTTGTGGGTGCATGAAGAACGTTTGGCTTCCACATGGTCTACTCCTTGTCGTGGTGTGGGAACTTGTGTACCTCTAAGACCCAGAGAGCTATGCCAGAGAGAGTGTACGCTCCTGGTAGGGCCAACCAAGCTAGACCGGGTAGAGGTCAGACTAATGTAGACCAACTCTCCAGGAGGTTAAATGGGTTTGCCTAGGACTGACACACCCTTTCTGAGAAAAAAAAAGCAAGTTACAAAAAGCATCAACAACATCAAACCAAGACATTCACCTGGGAGAGAAAGAAAGGGTCTCCATCCCCGAGACTCATGACGTCAGGCAGTGAAAGCCGAGAGGATGCTGCAAGAGTGACCCCCCTTCTGACCCCCAGGAAAACACCAAGGATAGCCACCTGGAACATCAGGACACTGTACGAGGTGAGCAGAACCATCCAGATAGCAAGAGAGATGAAGACCTACAAGATAGGAGTCCTAGGACTGAGTGAGACAAGGTGGCTACAGACAGGACAGCAGAGACTTTCATCAGGAGAGCTGCTGCTGTACTCGGGACACACAGAGGATGGAGCCCCCCCCATGCAGAAGGCGTGGCACGCGTATGTACGTGCGTGCGTGCGTGCGTGCGTGTGTGTGTGTGTGTGTGTCAGTGTGTGCGTGAGTGTATGCGTGTGTGTGTGTGTGTGTGTGTGTGTGTGTGTGTGTGTGTGTGTGTGTGTGTGTGTGTGTGTGGTCATGTGTGTGTGTGTATGTGTGTGTGATGAAGGTGTTTTTTTTTTTTTTTTTAAAGAAAAAGAATAAAATACGGTCATGTGTTCTTGACATTTTTTGTTCTGAGTGCAGCTTGTTGTTTGGCTTCTTGTTTTATTGTCTTTGACGTAGTCAGACATTCTTTTATTTAATATTTGGAATAACATTTCTCAGTGTACTGCATTCTGTATCCTTCTACAATTGTTTGGGTTTAAGGGATCGCCGCTTTATCATACGGGCCTATTGATTCCTGTTTTCCAATCTTCAGGATATGTACCTAGTTGTAGGACTTTCTGAAATAGCGTTTGGATGATGGGGAAAAGGTAGTGAGAGATGGTTTCTGTGGTTTCATTTGTAATTCCGTTGATAACTGGTGATTTCTTTTCAACGATGTTTTGAGGCATTGCATGCTTCTGTAAGTGTGATTAGGAAGTCCAGCTACGAAGTGAAGAGATAATTATTATTATTTTTTTTTCTAATTCTTCATGAGCTTTGGTGTTAGCGATTGGCTCTGCATTACATGTTTGGCGAGCAGCATTCTAGATAGTTTGATCCATTTTGTAGCAAAGATAGTTCGACGACTTGGCTGTTCGGGTTTTTCTGATTGTCGGAATAATTCAAGGCTTTCCAGAGGCGAGCTGGGTCCTTTTACGTACGTTTCACTTAAGCTGGTGACTGGCTGTTGTTAGTATGGTTTCTTTTTGAATAATATGTAATATCCTTGGCTCTACCGGAACTATTTTCTTTTATGTGGCGTTTGTGTGGATGTCTCTTAGCTGCGTTTCCTGAAGACTTGATTTCGCGTTTTGATACGTACGTAACATTCTTGATCTAGCCATATTTTTACTCGGGAGTCTTTTTTTTTTCAGCTTATCAACGATTGTTTTGAGGCCTAAGGTTAGTTTTGATTTTCAAAACGGAATGACTGAGGGCGAAAATGAAGCAAAATTTGGAAAGCGCGGGGATTTGTCACCGCCAAGGGACATAGATAACCCCCTCTCTGTCTAAAACTTAGTTTGGATGCCATTCTAAACATGTTTGTGAATTGTGTATTGATCTGATCGAGAAAGTGTGTGTGTGTGTGTGTGTGTGTGTGTGTGTGTGTGTGTGTGTGTGTGTGTGTGTGTGTATGATACTGTTTTTACTCTAGCATGCATGGGATGGTTGTAAGGTAGGGAAGGAATGGGGGAGATGAACAGGAATGGGAGAGGGATGGAAAGGACAGGATCACACGCTGCAAGGAGAGGGTTCGTTCTCCGATGGGGTACCTTTCTCTTTACCGCCCTTTCACTCAAAATGGCACATGGGCAAGCACAAACCTCATGCAAGTGCACGTGCACGCATTTTCACTTTTATTTGTTATTGAGTGGGTGAGTGAGTGAGTGAGTGAATAATGAATCATTGATTGATTGATTTATTCATTCATTCATTTATTCATTCATTCGTTTACTCATTCATTCATTTATTAATTGATTCATTCATTCCTTAATTCATTCATCGTTGATTGACTAATTGAATGGTTACTTGATTGACTGATTCACTCACTTATTCATTCATTCGTTTATTTGTTCTTTCTTTTTTTCATTTTCATTTTCCAGCTTGTTCATTTGTTTCGGCAGATAGGTTTCGGAGAAAAATGCTTCACAATACATAAAAACGCAAACGGTGGAATCTCCCGAGTGGATGCCCAGAGAGAGTGCCAACAAAACGGAACCTCTCTGGTCAGATTAGAGACTGCTTGGCAGATGGTGAACTTTGTTGACATTTTCACACGCATCAGTAGTAAGTATGGCATCAAGAGTATGTGGACTGGTCTGACAACTACTGAGCATGGCCGAGTGGAGTCACGTCAGAACGCTATGTAAGGGTCCCTCTTCAGATTGGGGTCTTTGCTTCATATCAAATGCCTGCTCAATGTAACCTTGTAAAATGTACCCATCTCAGCAAATGTCAGTGGTTATAATGACGACATTTGTTTGCTTTTCTTTGTTTGTTTGCTAGTTTGTTTTCCTTGTTGTTTGTTTTTGTTTTTACAGAACATAAAATCAAATCGCACACGTGTGTGTGTGTGTGTGTGTGTGTGTGTGTGTGTGTGTGTGTGTGTGTGTGTGTGTGTGTGTGTGTGTGTGTGTGTGTGTGTGTGTGTGTGTGTGTGTGTGTGTGTGTGTGTGTGTGTGTGTGTGTGTGTGTGTGTGTGTGTGTGTGTGTGTGTGTGTGTGTGTCTGTGTGTGTGTCTATGTCTGTCTGTCTGTCTGTCTGTCTGTGTATGTGTGCGTGAGAGAGAGGAGAGAGAGAGAGATGAGAGAGAGAGAGAGAGAGAGAGAGAGAGAGAGAGAGAGAGAGAGAGAGAGAGAGAGAGAGAGTGTGGTCGTGACTGGTCTCTGACGTTCCCTCACCTTATTAAGATATGGTTATCATAATACCTAGGGATACAGGAGGTATGGACAGAAGCATTTACGTCTTCACAACCAAATTGCACTCTCGCATAGGCACATGCACTCTGTCACTCACATCGCGAACGCCAAAAAGTTGACAGAAAATCAATAGCATTCCATACAAAATGATCAGATTTGATTTGATTTGAATCAAATTTCATTGACGTGCTGTTTGCATTTTTGCCTTGACATTTCCCAAATGACGTAGTCTGGAACAACTCTTTTTGCCGGTGTTGAGGTTTTTTTTAATGCTAGACTGCATCTTTCGCTTTGAAATTGGGTCTTAACGAAATGTTCATTGCCCAGGTTCTCTTCTTCTTCAATGATTGATCATTATGTTCGGTGTCACTATAACATACATTAAAAACATGGGCAGAAAACGGCCATAGCATTGCTGACAACTGAGACCACAGTGAATGACAGTGTCCCTGTTAACTGATGTGATTGTTAACCAAAAACAATTTGGGATCATGAACTGAATCGCAAACGTTTTTTTTTTTTTTTTATTTTTCATCATACTTGCATTTCTCGGACTTCTTCACGTGTGCGTACTCTCTTCTCCATTTTCCATAGTCTTCTTTCTTCTTTCTCCTGTTACTGACTGATTTACATATTTAAAATCTGTTCAAAGTCACTTTCCCTTTTTTTTTTCCCCAGCTGATGCTCTTTATTAAATCAGTCATTATGATCATTTCCTTTTTTTTTTTTTCCAGTTGTCTGTACTACGTAGGCCGCCACCTCGCACAAAGCTTTTGTAAATAGATCACCCCCACTATTGACATCAGCTGCTAACATCTGGCCAGCTTTAGCTATCATCTCCATAAACTTGATACTGTCTAGCTCTTCTTAATATATATCTAAGCTATTTCATTATTCCACAGAATTCGTTTTTTCTCCCACACTTGCTGCTTTAATTTCCTAGTTAGAACTAATGCGATGACCATTCACTCATTTCATTACAACTGGCGAATGCCAAGAATATAGAGTAACTGGTGTGTGAAGGTTGTTATATTTGCACAACTCTCAGAACAAGAAACCAATCAGGGATACTTTGTTGCTGTGGAGATTAAAAGAGGTAAATGTATTATTGATATCACTGGTACAATCTCCATTCAAAATGGTCAGATCAAAGAGAAATATCTCCACCTTCCTCAGTCTGATCAGAGTTAAAACCTGGCACATTGTCTGACATGTTCTCCGCCTTTGTTCAATGTGATCTCCTGGATTAATGTCACCACATGAAGTACAAATCCTGTCTTTTCTAACGCACTGCGATACGTGGTCTTCTACAATTACGCTGCTGTCTTTCAATTCAGCTATTGATAAAAACAATATATCCTTTAGGTGTGCAACAGAGCAAGCAATCAACATTACATTGTTATCAACACTTAACACATTCTCTCCTCGTTTCAGTTACTACGGTGTTATCCACTTTTATTTCTCTTACATACGTAGTTTTCAACACCATTCCTCAAGAGTATTGAGAGACCTCCTGAGTACCTTGATAGGAAAATTTATGAGCAGGAGCTTTTGGGTATCATGTTAGAAAAAAAAAAAAAAAAAAAAAATTATAATCACAATTTGAATTACAGAAGATTTCTGCAAGACAATGTCAAAAGAACTAACATACTTATTAAACGACAACATTTTAAAAAAAAATTTCTCATCAATTTCTGTAAAAGCCCACTCGAATGGATGGTCAGGCCTGTCCTATTGCTCTCCCCCCCCCCCCCCCCCCCCCCCCCCCCCCCACACACACACTCACGCAATGTCCCAACGCTGCCACTGTCAACAGTTGGGGCTGACCTGTTGGACTGGTTTATCAACCAGCTGTGTAGTCCTGACTGTCTTCCCGTCACCTGGCGGAACGTGAATCCCGTGCACTGTTGCTGTGTCCGCTGACGTCACGGCCTGAAGTCCCTCCACTGCCCGAAGGTTGACCGGTACATCTCTGCTGATGACGTCAGAAGACACCAGGAATGAAAGGACTCCTCAGCCAATCCGCTCTGCCGCAGGGAGCTGACTGACGTCACGGCATTGTCATTGGCAGGGGACTGCACTCTGCAATTCTGATTCACGTTGGCTCTGATCTCCTTGTCTGGTAACTGAGAGGTTGTTATCTACGCGCCGTGTACCCTGGTGTCACCACTTTGTTGCCATTGGTGCATAACTCCTTGGGTCGGGAGCTTTGGTGCCTACCACCAATATCCCACTTCAAGCATTCTCGCTCTTGCCTCCTTTACTGGCCTATAAGATAGTTCGATTTTGTACGTGAATGAAGTCGTTAGTGACTCGAACATCGTTTTGTTCTATTTAATGTCGAAAATCACGAACAGTCAAAATAGTCATTGCATCTCTCCATCGAGAAACATGTATACTATCTATAGGTTGTCCTTGCTTGCTGTATCCAATTTGTTGAGCTCTAACAATGCTGTCAGGTAACCAGATCCTATTGTCTTTATCTATACTGTTCAATTTGTCGAATACAGTGAAAACTCGTGTGTCATTCTGCTGTATCCAATTTGTCGTGGTCTCACAGAGTTGTCAGGTAATCAGAACCTATTTTCTTTCTCTTTACTATTCAATTTGTCGAATACAGTTAAGACACATGTGCCATTCTGGTTAATGTGAGAGATAACAAACATGCAAAGATGTTCTCTTCTGGGATATTCTCAATTTCACACTTAAGATGTGAACATCCCGTTTTATCCCCTTTCTTTTTGAAAACATATTTCCTTTCGGTTTCTTTACAACTAAAAGAATTTCGTTTTCTTCTAATTATATTTCTTTTTATCTGAATGAACTAACAAAAAAGTTCGACAGAGAAAGGAGGAGATATCAAAACAAAAAACACAGCAGAGAGAGAGAGAGAGAGAGAGAGAGAGAGAGAGAGAGAGAGAGAGAGAGAGAGAGAGAGAGAGAGAGAGCTTTCTCCTGACGCATTTTCCCAGGTACACAAATACTTTATGCTGGGAACGTGGTGCCGTCGTTTTCTTCTTGACCGACGAGATGATTTCTTATGCACCGCAAGAAAATTTGTGTTTTATATGGGGGGGTAAACGTATTCCGAGACTGTCCCTGTGATGCACTGGCGCAGGGATTTGTGTGTGAAGACCCTTCTTCCTCAGATCATGACCGTAATCTTGAACCTGTCACACTGCCTGTCCCAATCAACACGACTATGTCTGATGTTCATCTCGAAATCTGCCCCATGCAGCACCTGACTCACCAACTACTGGCCTGTGACGTGAACAGTCAGTGCAGGGGACTGGAGAACACTGAGGCATGGTACAGGGCGACTTGCAGTATGCCCCAGGGACTGGCACGACCCTATTTTATTGTGATACATCAGGAGAGTTTGTGCCATACAGTCTGGTGTGTGATTTTCAACGGGATTGTTTGGATGGGCGTGACGAAAACTTCTGTGAACGTCCCATGTGCGAGAAGGAAATGATAGACTGTGGACACAGACAGGTGCGTGTTATGTTTCCAAGGACTCTGAATCCCTCGTTACTGTTTGTTTCTATAAATTCTGGTTGGTCTGTGCATGTTACGGATGATGAGCGGTTTGTGTTTTGCTGTCTGACTCTCACCTGAAGACGTTTTTATGCGTGTACGTCTTTTTCCCTACACACACCAACACTTTACGAACACAGAACATAATTATACATCAAAGAACAATTTCCGTTCGTCCCTTTTTTTTGTCAAGAAAAAAAAAAGTTGTTTTTTTTTTTTAATCTTTCTACAACAGGAATCAGAATACATTTTGGATAATTCATGTACAATAGTTTTCATTGCTCACTTCCAGAGCTCACTTTACACTCACATCAATATAATATTTTAGGGGAAAAGATAAACAACAGGTTTTTTTTTTTCAATAATACATTGATTTAACCATCAAATAGTATGCATTTTTTTCCCATCTACTCTCCATCCTTATCCACTTTTTGACTCACATTCACTCACTATAACTTCCTACTGACACCCTATGTCTCGTCAAATCACAAGATATATATGAAGGGGACAGTTAGATATTTCAGGCCTTTACGAAGAGTTGGAAAGTACCGAACCACCCGTAAAAAAAAACAACTTCATTAGTACAAACCCCTAACTTTAACTATTGGAACATACCTGACTACCAGCGAGGACCTGCCTTCAGTCTCCCTTCAGCTTTTCTGGGTACGTTGCTCGGCCGGTAGCTCTTTGGAGACTGAAGGGAAATCCTCGCTCACCCGACTTACACAAAACACAGGTGAACAGCTGTCAGGTTAACAGGTCAACCAGTTTTCAGGTGTACCTGTTCCGATTCCAACCTGTCCCCGAAATTGGGGATCAGACAAAATACGGTCCGCCACAGTGCACCACAAAGATACGTAAACATGGCTCTTGATTCTGAATCTCTACATTTTAGTTCTGTGCTTCATCCTCTATGAACTGTAAGAGTAATCTACTCCCACCACTTTTTTTGGCGTGACCCAGGGGCACGTCTAGCTCTGCTTCTTGTCTTCCATGTCATGATCCACGTTCATGACAAACACTTAATTACTAGCCAAAAGCATGCATGCAAGGAAGTTTTTTTTTTCTTTTCATTTTCGTCCTACAGTAAATTTGCAAGGACTTTAATGAGAATGAGAGAGAGGGGGGGAGAAGAGAGAGAGAGAGAGAGAGAGAGAGAGAGAGAGAGAGAGAGAGAGAGAGAGAGAGAGAGAGAAGAGAGATGGTGAAGGAAAAGAAATATACAATCATTTTGATATCTGTACGTCTCTTGTAATGCAAGCTCCATAGCGGGTTTCTTTTAACTTTGTTGATTTACTGACAATTTCATTTACTTGTGTGTGTGTGTGTGTGTGTGTGTGTGTGTGTGTGTGTGTGTGTGTGTGTGTGTGTAAAATATGAAATTGTGTGATCGAATCATTAGCCTTTACGCAGTTTTGCATTGCGTCGACGATGTCAGCAATCATAAATGCTGCGATAAAACCACAAGTCACTATGCTGCGACAAAACCACAAGTCACTATGCTTCGACCAAACCACAAGTCACTAGCATTGCCTGAATGGTCAGGTCCTCCCACAGGATAAGTCGCCCACTTACTTAGGAGTCACATTTGACCCCAGGATGACTTGGAAACACCAGAACAACAAGTGTGCAGAAAGAGCCAGGCTACGTCTGGCATTAATGAAGAAGTTATCAGGAACTTCCTGGGAAGCCGACCACACAACATCCAGAAGAAACTGTACTAGGATGAGTGAGACCTGTCCTACAATATGGTACAGCTGCCTGGGCCCTGGACGAGTGAGACCTGTCCTAGAATATGGTACAGCTGCCTGGGGGACAGCAGCCAAGACCAGCCTCGGCAAAGCTGCCAAGGTCCAGAACCAGGCGTCCAGGATCATCACTAGCGTTCTCAAATCAACCCCGATCCAAGCCATGGAAACTCTGACAGGTCTTCAGAGCCTTGAAAGCAGGAGAGATGCCATAGTCCTCACCCAGGCTGCCAAATGCAAGAGGATGAAGAATCACCCCATGAACAAAAGAATGTCAGAGCCAACCAAGTGCAGACCGAAGCGCAGCAGTTTTGTGCACAACGCTCGCAGACTCGAGAGACAGGGCCCTGAACTGCTACAGCAAGGGAACAAGCAGATCCCAACACACGGCTCTGTACAATCCCAGGCATTCTCACAAAGGGCACACAGTCAGAACCAGAGAAGAAAGTATTAGCCCTAGACCATATGGAACAGGCACATCTCAAGGAGCTGTAGACGTATGCATACACGGACGGCTCAGCAGAGAAGGCTACAGAAACAGAGGTGGAAGAATATTCCTAACCTTGAAGGATGGAACACACGTCCGACAAGCCATCCCCACTGGCAAATTCTCTACGAACTACAAAGCCGAGGCAGACGCGCTGCAGACAGCAGCGGAGACACAGTGTGTGAACAGAGAGGCCATACATCCCAAAGTCGTCATCTTCTCTGATGCACTGTCAGTACTGAACGCTGTCTAGAACCCAAAGAACAAGGACCTCAAGCCCCTTGTCTCTGCCCTGCCAGACTGCAGCATGCCACTGAACTAACCATCATTCAGTGGATACCCTCACACTGCAACATAGCAGGCAATGAGTAGACAGACCAACTGGCGAAGGAGGGAGGGCAGCAGCCACAAGAGGAATAGGAAATCTCCTATGAAGAGGCCAAGACGATCATCAAGGAGAAGCAGAGGAAAAGATGGCTTCAGCTACATCCAGAAGAAGAAGAAGAACTAGCATTGCCTTGCTGATCTTGCTGTCAAGTTTCAAAGTGCATCACAACTGGTGGAGAGCTTTCAGCACCATTCCTACAAACAGCTTTCTTCACGGTGCTCATGGCTGCCTGTGCTGTCTACTGATGTGCTAATTTTAATGAGAAATAAAGAACTTTAGTGTATTGTATTATACTTGATGGATACCTGTACCTGCTCTCTTCTCGACAGTGTGTAGATGTTTCCAAGCGATGTAATGGGTTCAATGACTGCATAACGAATTACGACGAGAAAGGTTGCGGCACCAGGCCCTTCATATTTGCAAAGGTTGTACCCCCAGCTGTGATCAACTTTGACAAACCCGGAGGGTTTAGTGTGACCCCTCTGCCAGAAGCCAGCACGCAGTGCCCAGACACTCATTTCCAGTGTCATGACGATGGCTATTGTCTCCCTGTGTATGTCAGGTGTAATGACATGATCGACTGCCCACGCCATGAGGACGAAGCTGACTGTCAGAACTACAAGACGTGTCCAGGGTTTTATCGATGCCGTGACAGGTACAAAACAATCTGTGTGTGCACGTGAATCACCTGTGTGATGGTCTGCCACAATGCCCACGGCACGACGATGAACGGATCTGCAGCGCTCCTTGTCCTAAGGTGTGTGTTTGTTATGGTTTTTTGCCTTTTTCTGCAACCACACTTTCCCTCTCAGCTCTTTTCCACAGCTACGCTACCTTGAAGCTTCTGGTAGTGGAATGCAGGTGAGTGATGCTACTCATAATACCATGCTCATCCACTTGGGTGTGAAGGCTTGTGGACTAAGGAAACTGACAGAAATCATTTTACTCAATCTTCACAGTGTGGATCTCAGTTGGAATCAACTTCACTTCATCAACTTCAGCCACTTTGCTGGAATGCCACAGCTTCGGATATTGAACATGGCAGGTAATCCTGTGGCTGGTAGTTTTTCTTATGTCCAGAACCTGTATGTACATCCTTCACTGGTGATCTTCAATATTTCCCATGCCCAAGCTGATTCCCTAAATATGACCACATTGTCAGCTCTCTTGCCAAATTTGCAAGTTTTTGATCTGTCACGGAGTAAAATAAACATTCTGCAGGGGAAAGGGTCGTTTCCTGATCTTCACACCTTTGATTTACAAGGCTGTCCTGTAAATGACTTCACTCCAGATTTCATGAAACAAATGACAAAACTCATGTACATGTCTGCAGAAAACTTCAAATTGTGTTGTGCTAGTATATTACCAGACACTTTTCGAGGCCAATGCTCAGCCCCATCTGATGAAATATCCTCATGTGATGACTTGTTGAAATCTGCTGCTTATCGTTGTGCTCTTGCAGTATTTGCTATGTTGGCTGTTCTGGGAAACTTTGGCGGTTTTGTCTACCGTATTTACTTTATGTCAAAAAGGGTCAAGACTAGTTTTGTGTTGTTTGTTCTTCATCTGTGTGTTTCTGACCTTTTCATGGGAGTGTATTTAGTCTTCATTGGTGTAGCAGACTGGATTTATGCTGGTGTTATATTTGGAAGGAAACTGCGTGGGAAAAAGAGCTCTACTTGTAGCATTGCTGGGTTCATATCCTTGTTATCGAGTGAAGTGTCAGCATTCCTTATCTGCTTGATCACTTTGGATCGATTCCTTGTGCTCCGCTTTCCTTTCAGTCAGATCCGGTTTGGAAGCAGATCGGCTTCTGTAGCCTGCATTATTGTTTGGACAATGGGAATTACGCTGGCAATCGTGCCTCTGCTACCTATCACTTCACACTGGGAGTTTTTCCACCAGAGACAGGTATTTGTATTCCGCTGCCTGTCACCAGAGCTGACTTCCCTGGTCACAGTTACTCCTTCAGTATCATGATCATTTGCAACCTGATCCTCTTCCTGACGATTGGTGTGGGTCAGTGTCTTATTTACTGGTCAGTGAGGAGCAATGCAATGTCTAATACGTTGCCAAAGACCAAAGACGTTGACACACACAGTGCCCAGTCGAAGGAGGCAACTATCGCCAGGCGTCTCCTGTCTGTTGCAGTGTCCGATTTCCTGTGCTGGTTTCCTATCGGTCTGTGTGGGTCCTGGCTGCCAGTGGCGTCGTCATTCCAGGGGAGGTCAACGTGGGAATGGCCATTTTTGTGTTGCCACTCAATTCGGCACTCAATCCGTTCCTCTACACTTTGAATATCATCCTGGAGAAACGGCGCAGAAAACGGGAACTCCGATTTCTAAAACTGTTACGTGGTCAGCAATACACACCGAACGCTTGATTTATTGACAAGAGTGACACGTGTGGTTTAGATCCACAGAGCTGGTCATTGTTTTTTTATTTCCACCGTATTATTTCTTAGTCAGATTCACTTGTCTTGGTGTTTATAACATGGTGGCGTTATAGTGTGGATCTTAAAATCTTTTTTTTTTTTTTTTAATTTTGTAGTTCAAATTTTGGTTATGAAGACAACAATCAACAACAGCGCATTTGGAGATTCAGTTTTGTTACACTGTTGCACATGTTCCTTCCAGGGGGGGGGGGGGGGGGGGGGGGGGGGGGGGAGGGAGGTAGGAAGATAAAGGGTCCATTCAGCTCTTATTCTCTCACCCACCCGGGCCATTATAGTGGTCAACAGTATAAACTTGTAAAAGGAAGCACGTTTAACTGTTCCATACAAACTCTCATTCTCTCCCCCGTTACTGGCCGCTGCAGGGGTGCATTATACAAGTCGGAGCTAACAGTATAACTGTTTAATGCAAGCTCCCATTATCCCTTGTGCCTTACTGTTTAATGCAAGCTCTCGTTGTCCCTCTTGTCTTACTGTTTAATGCAAGCTCTCGTTGTCCCTCTTGTCTTACTGTTTAATGCAAACTCTTATTGTCCCTTGTGTCTTACTGTTTAATGCAAACTCTTATTGTCCCTTGTGTCTTACTGTTTAATGCAAGCTCTCGTTGTCCCTTGTGCCTCACTGTTTAATGCAAGCTCTCATTGTCCATTGTGCCTTACCGTTTAATGCAAGCTCTCATTGTCCCTTGGAAATTAATATTTACCACTAGACGAACACATAAAGCTAACACTTGCCCAGTATGAAATGAAGTGTTCGACGCCCATAGGTGTGAACGAAAATGATATTGCTATGAACCTGAATCTCATTATCCAAATAGATATTAGACTATTTTGTCATATTCTTCCACTGGTTCTTATTCAGAAAATCTTTTGACAAAGTACAGTCAATTTTAAGACATTAGCAAAGGTGGTCTTGATTTTTCTTCCAGCGTGGGAAAGAAAAGGGGGGGTGTGGGGGGTGGTGGTGGCACATTTTGATCTTGATTACACTGATGTGAGCAAAACTGACCAGCCAAAACTGTTGTCGTATTCTGTATGGATGCATATGTGATGGTGTTGGGAGGGGTAAGGGGTGTGCAGGTGAAGACACAGGCAGATGATGATGGCAAGGTCAGGAACCAGGGAGAACAGCCAGTCAAGAAGGCATAGTGGGCGAAATGGAGTTTTCTCCTCTTTATTTTCCCTTTTTGGCATGGGGCTCAAACCAGGAACACAGCCCTGGGAGCACTTCTCTCCCTCTCAGCGCACTGAGCACTCTCTCGGGACACTCTCTGGTCACACTCGGTGACACTCTAACACTTTCGGGAACACTGCAGGCAACATTGCTCGCACTCAACGCAGCGCCTCAAATATACAGCTTGCCCGGACCGCAAAAGAAGACCACGCAACGCCGCACGCAAAATGAGCCTCGCGAGATAGCAAATGACAAAATTTGTGCTATCTGTCGCAGCTTCTGCGTTGTCTAGCTCGCCGTCCGTTCAAAGTATGCAAACATGTTTGATATTGATGAAAACGTCAGAACCCAAGGAATAAAATGCGATAAGTCATATTTGACAATTCTGCAGCTGTGTAACGTTATTGGTGATTAAAGTCCGAGATTGAACCCACTTTTAACGAGTTTACGTCATATTTTCCTCTATTTCGATGAAAAATACCGAACAGCATGAAATGATTTTGTAATGAATGAATAGCTGGTATTTCCCTTTTTTTTTATACATATAAATTTCATTATCCAAGATGCCGTCCAAGCGGAGAACTTTGCGTTTAAAATTTGATAGAAAACACAACTTGCTTATCATCACATGGCCGTCGCCATGTGCTTTTAACACGATCTTCAATAAAATATTATTCTGTTGGAATGGTCCATCGGATGATAATTTTTGTATATTTTAGGTTGCTTCTATCATAGAAATGGAGTCATTAAAAAGATTTTGATTGGGAAGTCCGAATTTCATAAAACAACAATTTAGATCAAAAAACCGACAATCAACAAAGAAGGTGACACGCTCAAGAGACCGGCGCCGTCAGTCATTTTCGTATAGTCGCAAGCTTGTACAGAAAGATCATAGGCATGCGAAATACGAAATGAGAGCTCATGGACTTTACTTTCAATGCACATTCATGGATTCTTTGGATTCTCTCATACTTTTTTTTTTTGTGAAATCAAGAATTATTAACAGTTTGTTCAATTTGACAATTCAAAATGGCGCCAAGATTAATTTGGTCGAAAGACCAGTTTGAGGGTTAAATATGGGCTTTTCAGTCAACACGATTGTAATGAATAGAATACATTAATTTTTGTAACTTCAGCGACGTATTAGCAACTATGTAGTTTCTGAGGTATTCACGATTTAAAGAATTTACACAATTAAAAAAAATCAGATTCAACCAAGGGAGGTAAGGGGGAAGATAACCCATGAACAAACTATCTCGCTTACGACGGGTGACCAAGAAACATACACTGTTAGCACCCGGCTACACATATACAAGAGAAATATCCTTAGCATCTTAAAAGTTCACACAAATGGTTCAGTATTGTGAAACAATTAATCAGGTTCTGCTTTTGTTATACCATACAATGACTGTCGTCAACTGCCAACAATCCGCAAAAATCTCTCTCTCTTCTCTCTCTCCTCTCTCTCTCTCTCCACGTTGCTCCCATCATCCTGTCCGTCCATCTCCTTTTCCGTCCCCTCTCCCCCTCTCCAACTCACTCCCTCTCTCACCGCCTCTCCTCCCTCCCTTCCTCTCTCTCCCTCCCTCGCTTCCTCTCCCCTCCCCCTCCCACTCACCCGTTCCCCCTTCTCAAGACACTCTCCCCATCTCTCTCCTCCGTCTAGATCCTCTCTCTCCTCCCACCCCACTCCTCGCCTCCCTCTCCCTCCTTCTCACCTTTTCTCTCCTCTTCTCCTCATCCCTTCTTCCTCCATTTGCTCTCTCCTCCCCCTCTCCTCTCCTCCATCACACAGGCAACACCACACCACACACAACACACAACACATGTACACAACACAAACCACATGTACACCACAACAAGCACACACACACCACACAACCCATAATAGCACACATACAAAGACAAACACAAGACCACAAGAGGACATACACACACACACACACACACACACACCCACACACACAAACACACACACACACAAACACATATCACTCACATGACACACAACGCGCGCTCATCACTCGCGCACTCCTCCTCTCTCTCCTTCTCCATCTCGCTCCCAATCGGCTATCCTCTCCCTCTTTCTCTCTCCTCTCTCTCGCACGGCACACACCACACCCACAGCACACAAACACACAACACACACACCCACGATCTCAACAGTAGAAATACCCTAAAGGTGG
>JADBJO010000868.1:22500-25000 GCA_016801955.1 Conus betulinus
ACCAACCGAAATTAATAATCCATACTTTTTTTCTTTCTTATAAAATCATAGGAGTTTATCTCAATCAAAGGGAAAACAGGGATAACTGTACTACCTGTGCCAAAACATTGGTTCGAAATAGCTCGCAGAAATACTTTTGATCTGTTTTCAAACGCGAAACAGAATAGCAACGAAATACCTTCAGAAAGTAATCTGGAAATAAAGCAGATGACATAAGCTTATCAAAGACATCATCTGGGAATGCCTGTTGCGTCATTTATAATAAACAAAGCGTTTTTTGAATCTATATTTCAAACGGAAACTATTTTTGAAATTATCTTTACTGCTGTTAAAGATCTAGTTGCAAAGTGAGACGACTGCAGGCGGAAATCTAAACAAATCTTGATTCACCGCCTTCTTCTCCTTGCGCTGAACTCAGAAGCAATCTGAAGCAATCAAAGCTAAGTGCATTTTTCGTTATTTTGTTCGTCTTTGTTTCACCTGAGGAAGATCTAAGAGGTCGAAACGCGTTGTGTGTTGTCTTGTGACTCGTTTGTCCACGTTTCTCTGGGCGGTTCGCTGACATTTATTTAAGATTTGCTGTAAAAGAACTGATTTCACCGTAACAGCATAGACATTTTTTTTTAAAAAATTAAGTGTTGAAATTGCAACAACTTATTATACAGATTTGTAAAACTTTTGTGTTGACTCACGTAATGCAAACTGCACAGAGCAGTGTCTGGCTTGTCTTAAGTTGAAACACAGAAAAATGTACAAACAGGATGGACACACTGGTAACAGAAAAGACATTCACAGACATGTTCTATACTTTAAATCTGACGGTTGTGTGTGTGTGTGTGTGTGTGTGTGTGTGTGTGTGTGTGTGTGTGTGTGTGTTCGTGCGTTCGTGCGTGCGTGCGCGCGTGCGTGAGTGTGTGTGTGTGTGTGTGTGTGTGTGTGTGTGTGTGTGTGTGTGTGTGTGTGTGTGTGTGCGCGCATGTGTGTGTGTGTGTGTGTGTGTGTGTGTGTGTGTGTGTGTGTGTGTGTGTGAGCGCATATGTGCTTGCGTGTGATGAGAGTGTGCATCGAGTGTGATGTTCGTTTGGTGTGTGTGTGTGTATGTGTGTGTGTGTGTGTGTATGTGTGTGTTGTGTGTGTGTGTGTGTGTGTGTGTGTGTGTGTGTGTGTGTGTGTGTGTGTGTGTGTGTGTGTGTGTGTGTGTGTGTGTGTGTGTGTGTGTGTGTGTGTGCGTTCGTGCTTGTACTGGTCTGTTTGCGTGCATGTGTAGTTGCATGCCTGCATATGCGTGCATTTGTTTTTTTTTTTTTTTGTTTTCTTTCTTTGTTTTGTTTTATTTTGTTTTTTTTCCAAAATTGTATCCACGGTGTGTCGTTTTCCTCCGATGAAGAGGTATTTGAAGACTGGCGTGGCACATTTACCCTCACTCCTGGCTTTTTTGAAGACGAGGTGTCAGTCTCCTTCTCAGGTCACGCACCCTAGTCGAGAAGTCCTCTCCAATGAATGTGCTGGCTCCATGCACTGGAGTTTAGCTTTAAGAATGTCCAGCTTTTGCTGATTAAAAAAAAACCCAAAAAACACACACACATCTCGCAGTCATAAGGGAGTCCTGTCTGTTGTTTTAATCGATGTACCTGACCGAACTCAAATCCTGAGCGAACCCCAGTGTATCGGTGACGAGGTCCTTCAACACATTCTCGCAGTCCACAGAAGTCTCGTTTTTCCCGACGTGGCAGTCCAAAGAAGATGAGGTTTGCTCCGTTTAGATCTCCTCTCTAGGTCATCCGTTTTCTTCTCGAGCTCCTCCATCTTCTTAGTCAAGTCTTCGTCCTGCTTCCGTAGACTGGTGACCTCATCCGTAGCCCTTCAGCTCGTCCTGCATGGCAGCGTAGTACCCCTCACGAAAGGGCGTGCAAGTCCTGTTTCACGTCATCGAGCTTTAGCGGTCAAATTTACACTCCACCGTGTCCAGCTTGCTCATGATGTCAGACAGACAAGATTCCTTTTCCCCGCCGTGAGGGATGGCCAGGGTCATCCATACTGGCCCTGCTGCTGGCTGCCCCTCCGCTGGCGCTGGTCAGTCGGGTCTGCTGCCCGGTGCTGTCTGTGGACTGGGAGGGGTTAGGACCTGAGTTGCTCTCCACGTCACCACATCGAAGAAGCAAACTTCCCCGAGAACAAAGAGGAGAGGAGCGGTCCTAACACAGCACCCGTCACCTCTGCACTTCGGTCTTAACACGGCGACACGCGTTGCTGAGTTCTCTCTCTCTCTCTCTCTCTCTCCTCAGTCTCTCTCTCTCTCTCTCCTCTCTCTCTCTCTCTCTCTCTCTCTCTCTCTCTCTCTCTCTCTCTCGTCGTTCTGTTCTGGTTTCTTAATTAATACTAAATATGTTGTTAATTATGCATTTTGTATATAGAGTTATGTACCCCTTCATGAGGGGCAATGGCCTGTACATGAATAAACTTTCCGTTTTCCGTTTCTCTCTGTCTCTCTCTGTCTCTT
>JADBJO010000868.1:30000-35000 GCA_016801955.1 Conus betulinus
ATATATATATATATATATATATATATATATATATATATATATATAAACCACCAACTACTGTTCTGTTCACATATCTCACAATAGTAGATAATTGCTTACAGTTACGTCATGAAGAGCTCTAAATCCATTGGACCATAAAGGATATACACCCAATGATAGCATACGTACTAACAAATCAAATTCAATGCATACAAAGCCCCCCCCCCCCCCCCCCCCCCTACTTCCCAACCTCTCTCCCCCTGTGGACTTCAGGCCCACTACCCAAGCAGCGAAGAGCAAAGAGCGAACGTCAAGCCAGGTGAGGGAACCAGAAAATAAGCCTGAAGTCCATCCAACCAACGGACAGAATAAAAGTGGATTACAATGTATTACATTGGGTTTGTTAATCTCTTTGTACACGTCAGTCGTTCAGTAGAAAGTGTTCTCAGCCTCGCTACTACAATATGAAAGTATTTACGTTCATAACATGCGCATGGATGTCTGAATGTGTTCGACTGTGTAGATTTAAGACGTGTGAAGAAATATGTGGCTTATTCTGCCCTGGCTTGGTCAGAAGATTCCACAACAGATAAATGTCCTTCAGTGTACTGTAGACAAGTAAACCACAAAAAAAATGATTACATCGGGATTTATGGTTGATACAAACCGTATACGAAAAAAATCAATGTTAGAAACAAAAAACAAAAACAAACCTCATTAACTTGCCAATTGTCGTAGAAGATATTGTTAAGTCCTTTGATTTAGCGGTGGTGCCATATTGCGCGTTGATTTCGGGGCAACGTACACGTCCTTTTTTCTGCCCTTTACTCATCAATGAAAGATGACACATCGCTGTTAAACTGCTGACAATGTGAAAGAATATTGACACAAATTCCATATGTTACTATCAATTTTCCTTATTGACTTCAGAATCGAATACATTGACTAGGCCTATACACGGAAGACTCGGATATCCATGAATCCATGTCTTGCAATGAGTAGCTTGAAATGTTAACATTCTGATAGAGAATGTAAAGAACAGAATCCACGAAGCACTTGAGACATAGTTATTATCATAACGTGTAAGCGTTCTGTTCTTCTCAGCTTTCTTCAACCTACATTTTCTAGCATTTTCTATGTCGCCTATATGAAACGATCGGCCCACCGGAGTGACAGAAACGGAGGCCATTCACGCCTTTTGAAATTTTGTTTGTGTATTTTTTTTGTTTTTTTTTCTCAATCAAAACATATTTCTGCTTATATAGAAACCTGTTGTCATGTCTTGAAGATCGGCTATAATCAAGAGGATGTAACTGTTCTCAAAGAACACTCTGCTGCATGTATCTAACGACGAAAGTGAAATGTGAATAAAGCAGAAATACAAATATATAAGCCTCTTGTGTGTGTGTGTGTGTGTGTGTGTGTGTGTGTGTGTGTGTGTGTGTGTGTGTGTGTGTGTGTGTGAGAGAGAGAGAGAGAGAGAGAGAGAGAGAGAGAGAGAGAGAGAGAGAGAGAGAGAGAGAGAGAGAGAGAGAGACGCTTTAAAGCAGTACAGCTTCCTTAGCAATTCGATTCGATCCACCATGACAGAAATAAACTTGTACATGTTCGTCTGACATGGGAACCATGACAAACTTGTCCTTTTCCCCAACACAGTTCTGACATATTGATGTCACTGGTAAGGCACTGGTCACGATGAGGAGAGAGAGAGAGAGAGAGAGAGAGAGAGAGAGAGAGAGAGAGAGAGAGAGATTCAGATTCAGATGATTTATTCATATAACAGGCCAAGGCCCCCTGATGAAGGGGTGTGTGAACGTACAAGTACAATAGTTACATGAAATCAAATTAGGGAACGAATCAGGAATAATTGAAGGGCAATTTCAAGAAGTGAAAATTTCTATAAAAACTTAAAGGCCTTGTACAAAAACAAAGAAAAATTCTTAACAACTTCTGCAGAGGTAGATGAACAAAGTAGGCTCAGTTTTAAACAAGGATGGCTGTCTGTAATATTTGGGCTTATAAACACTTTTCTCTGATGCTTATGAGAGCTGGACAGGACAGGACGAAGTGTAATTCGGTTTTTCACTGATTTTTTTTTACATAAAGGACAATGCATATCATAATCATTACATATGAGATATCCAAAATAATGAGTGGCCAGTGCAGATATTCCTAATCTGAATTTTGCTGTTACATGTTTTAGGTGCCTCTCCATATCTAATGTTAAGTACGTTCTCAAGTCATGAACATCACAAAAGTTCCTGTATAAATCAAATCTGTCACTGTTATGAATATGATCAGTCCATTTTTCTGCCATCTGCAGTCAACCAACCAAACACATACAACTCTTTTAGTATTACCATCCCCTTGATTCAGCAAAAAAATTCAAATCCGTATTCAAATAGACAAAGGCGCACTTTGGACACCCAGTTACTTTTGCCTTTAGCATCTAAGTCATACAACATTTTGTACGCCTTACGAGGAATTCTAAAGTCTTCCATTTGTAACAGTTTCGCCAATAGTGGATACATCTGACAGCAGAGGTAATGTAAATGGGAAATCGATTAGTCACACCGTAAATTAGATCATTTGGAGTCCGTCTATCTACACCAGAAACCTTTTCAGAGCAAACATTTGAACAGATTCACAATAGATAGCCTCTTTTTCGAGTCCCCATAGCTCAAAGCCGTACTGTACAATTGGTTGAACCTGAAAATCAAATAGCTTTATAAATAACATGAACGAAGAATTATTAAGAACATGTCACTTCTTCATGATACAAAGCGCAAACATTTTTCGCTTTACTTGAAAGGTCTTTGCATGCACCAACAAAACTCAAGCGTGTTGAGAATAATATTCCTAAATATTTATAAGCATAGACAACTGGCATAGGAGTGCCATCGTGTACCCATCTTTCCCTTACACTTAAATAACCACCTTTACGAAATACTATGAATGAAGCGCCAGCTGGCAGCTCTTCAGTCGGCACTGCCCAGGTAGGCAGCCCGTTGTGTTAACGAGTGTGGATTGTAAAGCGCTTAGAGCTTGGTCTCCAGTCGAGAATAGGCCCTATATAAGTATTCATTATTATTATCATTATTTGCTTTTTTCATGTTGACTTTCAAACTGCAATGATCTAGCGGCACGTTGCAAGCTATTCAGTTGTGTTTGCAACCCTATAACAGTTTCAGACATCAAAACAACATCGTCGGCCAACAGAAGGATAAACAATTTAAAAGCGTCGAGCGATAATAAAGCACCATGTTACCATTGTTGATTACATCAAGAGCTAACTCGTTAAGAAACAAAGACAATAAGATAGGGCTGCATGCATCTCCCTGCTTGACTCCTCTAGAACAATTAATATAGTCAGTAAGTTTCGCTTCACAACGGACTCTGGTTATTACACTATCATACATACTTCTAATACATCTATGGAGTTTACCATTAATACCATTTTTTTTGTCAAAATGGCCAGAGGAGATTTCTATAAATGGAGTCAAACGCTTTTTTCGAAATCTATGAAAGCTACGTATAACTTCCTATTGTTAGAAAACTGCTGCTGCACAAGAGCAAGCAATGTAAACATGTGATCAATAGTTGAGTGGCACTTCTTAAAGCCTGCTTGATAAAACCTGTGATATGATTTTCCTCTACCCATTCTTGCAGTCGATTATTTATAATTGTCCCAAAGATTTTTACCACTAATATCACTAATAGAGATCCCTCTGTAATTGTTGGGGTTATTAACATCACCCTTTTTTTGAAAACTGGCAAAATAACTGATTCAGTCCAGTTTTCTGGAAACGTACCTTTATAAAATCATATATTAAACAATTTCAGAAAGAATTGCATTACCTGATCAGAAGCATGTTTAAATAGTTCACCAATAATGCCGTCAGGGCCAGCCGCCTTGTGATTTTTCAATTTTCTACACGCTATTACTACTTCGTCTTGCGTAAATGGTCGATTCATATAACTGTCGTGTTGTTGACATCAAGTGTGTGGTCAACACACACGTTACTAACGACAGACTCTAGTAGAGCCTGGAAATGTTTGAAACCATGTTCCAATACTGATGTTATTCCTGGGCTGTTTTCTTTTGAAAGAAATCCTCTGAATAGTATCCCAAAATTCCTTTTGACAGTTCATAGATGATACACGTTTTTGAACTGAAGAATTGTTGAAGTCTTTCTCTTTTCTCTTCAATAAATGTTTATATTCTCGCCTAGCAATTGAGTAAGCGTTTTTGTCCTCGATCTTTAAAGTGCGACGACTGATACGAAGTAACCTCCTGGGTTTTTCTTTTACTAGCATCACATTCTTTATCGTACCAGTCACCAGGTACTTTGTTACTATTGATATGAATACATCTTCTCATGCAGTCTGCACTTTCCTTCATGTCATCATCAAACATGTTTAGCGCATAATTTATATCCACATCTAATAATAAACTTAGAGCACATCTATCTTTGTACGAATTACATCACTACATGATGTACTACGAAACAAACTAGCGTGTTCATCATTCCAGACGAGTTTTTTTTTTTATAACAAATTTTCTATCTTGTTACTGGCATGTACAGTATTTTCTTTAGGAAAAGCAATAGAAAGCGAACAGGTTAAAGGTCAGAATCTATGCGTTCTAAAACATTAAGCATACATGAATCATACAAAAGAACAAAAAGGCCTTTACAAAATATAAAATAATCGACAACACTGGCACCAGTATCAGACATGTATGTATAGCGACCTTCAAGGTCACCTTGACGCACGCCATTGAGAATGCACAGATCTACAGCAGTGCACACATTCAGTAGCTGTTTACCATAATTATTCACTGTACCGTCTTCGGAGCGTTGATTAATACTCAGAGGCCGGCTATGGAAATGCACCTCAAGAACATCGTTCACAGGTATCTCTTGTGAAATGTCTGAGGTTCTGCTGTTGAGGTCACCATTTAATGTAACATAAACATCCCTAGGTAACAATAAATCAACACGACATTCTTCAAGTAAATT
>JADBJO010000868.1:40000-57500 GCA_016801955.1 Conus betulinus
AGGCACTGTATGCGGAAATCTAAACACATTTTAATGTAAGTGATAGCATGCCGCCCAAAAAAAAAAAAAAAAAAAAAAAAAAAAAAAAAAGTAGACAAACGAATCACAAGACAAAGGATGACGCGTTTCGACCTCTTAGGTCTTCTCCCGGCAAGATAAGAACCACTCAGGACCAAAAACATGAACGAGCAATCATTTATGTTCATCCACTTCGATAAACATAGACGTTGAATGAAAAAAACAAAACAAACAAACAAACAAACAAAAAAACAAACAAACACAAAAAACACAAAAAAACAAAACAAACAAACAAAAAAAAACCCGTGCTGTACATGCTTCCTATTTCAGTATAATTCCAATGGTCATTATCAACTCATTACTGTATTCATAATTACCTTTGGGTTTGACACAGGAGGGAGGTATGAAGGGCGGTTCACCGGATCTGCGACAGAGCACACAGTCCGATCAACAGAAATAGGCAGTACGCTTCATTAACCCTGTCCAGTACATATCGATCCCATACATGGGTCAGAGAACGTTCAACCGACCTACACTCAATGGAAACGGATCAACAGAGTGTGACCGTTCATGCTGAAAACGAATATTCAACGCAAACAACTTACCTAAATACCGAAAGTCATGCAAGAAGAGTGTAAGTTAACGCCGAAGAAGTATTATTGTACACTGCTATCACACACACACACACACACACACACACACACACACACACACACACACACACACACACACACACACACACACACACACACACACACACACACACACACACACACACAAGATAACTGTTGACTATTTCGCGTAGAAATCTGTTAAGTGACAAAGAATGAAATTCAAACGGGCTTCTTCATTTTCAGTCCAGACGTGGTCAGCAGCAGGGAGGCAGCAGTCCTACACATTTCCCCTCAGGTCGCCGCTGGCCTGGTCCTTCATCCACAGGGTGTGGGCATCTGCCTAGCGTGGGCTGTGGCCGAGCAGATCGTTAACTGTCGCAGTGTGGACATACTGCCTGTCGCGGACTTTCGCTGAGGGGGTCGTGAACTGTAGCAGTGTAGACATGCTGCCTGTCGTGGACTTTCGCTGAGGAGGTCGTGAACTGTAGCAGTGTAGACATGCTGCCTGTCGTGGACTTTCGCGGAGCAGGTCGTAAACTGTAGCAGTTTAGACATGCTGCCTGTCGTGGACTTTCGCTGAGGAGGTCGTAAACTGTAGCAGTGTAGACAGACTGCCTGTCGTGGACTTTCGCTGAGGGGGTCGTGAACTGTAGCAGTGTAGACATACTGCCTGTCGTGGACTATCGCGGAGCAGGTCGTGAACTGAAGCAGCGTGGACATCTGCCTGTCGTGGACTATCACGGAGCAGGTCGTAAACTGCCGCAGTGTAGACATACTGCTGTCGTGGACAATCGCGGAGCAGGTCGTAAACTGTCGCAGTGTAGACATACTGCCTGTCGTGGACTATCGCGGAGCAGGTCGTAAACTGTCGCAGTGTAGACATGCTGCCTGTCGTGGACTTTCGCTGAGTGGGTCGTGAACTGTAGCAGTGTAGACAGACTGCCTGTCGTGGACTTTCGCTGAGGAGGTCGTGAACTGTAGCTGTGTGGGCAATCTGCCTGTCGTGAACTATCGCTGAGGAGGTCGTAAACTGTAGCAGAGTGGGTGTACTGCCTGTCTCGGACTTTCGCTGAGGAGATTGTGAACTGTAGCAGTGTAGACATGCTGCCTGTCGTGGACTTTCGCGGAGCAGGTCGTAAACTGTAGCAGTGTAGACATGCTGCCTGTCGTGGACTTTCGCTGAGGAGGTCGTAAACTGTAGCAGTGTAGACAGACTGCCTGTCGTGGACTTTCGCTGAGGAGGTCGTGAACTGTAGCTGTGTGGGCAATCTGCCTGTCGTGAACTATCGCTGAGGAGGTCGTAAACTGTAGCAGAGTGGGTGTACTGCCTGTCTCGGACTTTCGCTGAGGAGATTGTGAACTGTAGCAGTCTGGACATGCTGCCTGTCTTGAAACTTCGCTGAGGAGGTCGTGAACTGTACCAGAGTGGACATACTGTCTGTCGTAGACTGTCCATGAGCAGGTCGTGAACTGTAGCAGTGTGGACATACTACCTGTGTCGTGGACTTTCGCTGAGCAGGTCGTGAACTGTAGCAGTGTGGACATACTACCTGTCGTGGACTTTCGCTGAGGAGGTCGTGAACTGTAGCAGTGTGGACATACTACCTGTCGTGGACTTTCGCTGAGGAGGTTGTGAACTGTAGCTGTGTGGGCAATCTGCCTATCGTGAACTATCGCTGAGGAGGTCGTGAACTTTAGCAGTGTTGACATACTGCCTGTCTCGGACTTTCGCTGAGAAGGTTGTGAACTGTAGCTGTGTGGGCAATCTGCCTGTCGTGGACCTTCGCTGATGAGGTCGTGAACTGTAGCAGTGTGGACATCTGCCTGTCGTGGACTTTCGCTGAGGAGGTTGTGAACTGTAGCAGTGTGGACATACTACCTGTCTTGGACTTTCGCTGAGGAGGTCGTGAACTGTAGCTGTGTGGGCAATCTGCCTGTCGTGAACTATCGCTGAGGAAGTCGTGAACTGCAGCAGTGTTCTGCTGCTTTCTAAGGGGCGTGACTGCAGGCGGACATTGAGACATGAAATCAACCACAGGATTACTGAGCCCTACAAACCTGGTGGGAAACAAACAAATCGCAAAACAGGCACAGCGCGTTTCGACCCATTGGGTTTTCTTCAGGTTTCCTGAATGTTGTTGGTCCTGTCTGAAGAAGAATCGATGGGCCCGAAGTCGTTGTGTCTGTTTGTGTGTAGTCTGTATATTCCTTCGTTTAGCCGCTGGGTCATTCTGTTTTTTTCTTTTTTTTTTTTTTTCTTCTTAGTTTTCTTTTCTTTCTCTTGTCAAGAACGCCTTATTACATAGGCGCGTCTCTCTGACGGACCGCACATCCTCAGATTGTGATTGTGTTTGGTGCCGAGTTCAGGATCTGAACCCACCACAAAGAACACGGTCAGTTTCACTCAGATGGAGCTAGGCCTATGTGGATCCAGCTGCCACTGGATTCCTGCTGCTTCCATTATTTCTCCTGCTTCCAGTTTTTTTTCTCCCTCCCCGTCAGCACACTCATGGCAGAGTCAGGGTGGGCGGAACAAAACGAAGGAAGAGGGGCCCCAAGACCCGCTAGTAAGGGCACACACGGGTATACACATATACAGAGGCGCGCTCATCCGCACTGGCACGAGTTGATGCTTAGACGTCGGCACGCACGCAGTGCGCAGATCACAAACAACACGTCTGAACACCAAGTCCACAATGATAAGACACAACACTGCACAAATACACACACCGGAAAAGCTCACTCCGTATAGCACCGGACTCGTAATCTTGGTGATCCTGGGGTCGCGGGTTCGAATCTCCTCCGGGCCGATTCGGTACAGGGGGATTTCTTCCTGGAAGCTGACAATGGTTCTGACTCCGTTTCCCAAAACAGCCCTTCGAATGGGACCATAAACCGTGGTTCCGTGTGTGTGAACGCACGCATAACATCTTGCACACATGTAGAACCCCTTACAATTTTCGGAAGAGAAGGCCAGTTTGCCGATGGTATGGATGACACGTTACACATAGCATTTACCCTGCGTGAGACATTGGGGAAAAAAAAAATGAAGGACGTCATGAAGCTGAGTGAACAATGTTGACTTGGCGACACGGGGAACGACTGAATGCGGCGCCGGCAAGCAGACATTCAGTCGGCACTACCCAGGTAGGCAACCCGTTGTGTACACTAGAGTGTGGATTGTCAGCGCCTAGAACGTTTGGCAAGGCGCTATTTGCAGGTCATGCTATGATAATGACGACGACGACGATGATGATGATGATGATGATGATGATGATGATTACTGTTATCATTATTACTAGTAGTAGTAGTAGTAGTAGTAGTAGTAGTAGTAGTATCATTATTCTTATTATTACTATTGTCATTAATACTATTTTCATTAGTAGTAGTAGTAGTAGTAGTAGTAGTAGTATCATCATTATTATTACCATTATTATTATCATTACACACACACACACACACACACACACACACACACACACACACACACACACACACACACACACACCCATGCACGTGCTCGCGCACATTTACGGGTAATAACGAACATAAGCAAAGATAAGTGCAGGGTCAAAAACTCTCACATACAACAGCATCACAATGCATGCATGGTATGAATAAATAACCAAAGTACAAATAACTGAGTAGCTACAGCATTGAGTGACTGTTCATTTGGACTGGCGAGAAGCAAACTCACAAACATACGTTCGAATGAAGTAGCGGATGTCTGAGTTTCAGGTAAAATACCTTTATAAGTATCCCATTATGACAGGTACCAAAAACTAACCTGTCAGTTGTTTTCAAATGTAGTGGGGGTTATCAAATAAAGAATAAGGAATCAACCATTAATTCACGCATACATACATACATACATACATATATGCATGCATATACATACATATACATATACATACATACACATACACATATATATATATATATATATATATATATATATATATATATATATATATATATATATATATATATACATATATATATATATATATACATATACATATATACACACACACATACACACACACAAGGAAAAAAGCAAAAGGAAACAATAAACCTCATACCAAACACAAGATCTGATCATTACGTGTCATACAACATGTACCTGCAATAAGGGCCTCATTGCAATGATTCCTCTCTAAGTTTTAAACTGTAATATGTATACATTGCCAGCCTCCTCTGGAAGTTACAGCATGGGTTTTGGAGAACATGGGTCAAAGTGATATCGTTCAAATTTATCAACTCTGGGACATACTTGAGAGAATGTTAACGTATTTTGAGCATATAAAGATGAAGTGAAGTTCATCTTCCAGCATGCCGGGACAAAATGGACAGAAACGATTTGTATCAGCACTTTGAAATCTCTTATTTATGCCAAGCTCGTTTAAACCAAGTCGTAGTCTTATCAAGGTATCTCTAAAGCGTTTGATTGTAATGTTATTAAGATAAAGTTCGGAGACAAAAACTGTTTTGAAAGATCGGTAGGCAGAATACCTATCACTGCTGTAATGTTTTGCGAACCAATCTGTTTTAAACGTATCTATCATTTTCTGTTTAAGAGACTTTAGGAAAGCTATTTCATTTGTAGTGCCCTGATTTGCCCAAACATCATGAAAGGCATACAGTTCCAAACATGCTTTAATTTTGCAGAGCCAGTTATCTGATGCGATGTCATTCCTATCCAAAGCTTTTTTCATCAATAACTCGGCTTGCTTCGGGAAGCGTGTGGACTCCATCTTAGTTATCTTTAGCCAATAGCGGATACTTAAATAGTAGTGGATTCTATATACAGAGGGTACCTGCCAGTTTCTCCATAGATCATGTGATTTGGTGTTTTGCTTGACACATTAAGCAGTCTTTTACACGCAAATAAAAATGAGCTGATTCGATACTATATCTAATTTGTTCATACCCCAAATCTCTGCTGCATAGAGGAGCATCGGTTTCACTTGTGCGTCAAACAGTTGAAAAAATACTTTTGTGTTTAGATTGCCAAGTGCCCACATTGTCTTCAAGATATCAAGAATTTTACCTTTCGCTTTGCTAGCGAATTCTTCACAGGCACAAGACTCTGACACATTTTTTGTGGTAAGGGTGAATCCCAAGTATTTGTACTTATTCACCACTTCAACAACATTCCCGTCATAGGACCATTTTTCTTTGGCAGAAGCAAATCCTCCTTTTCGAAAAATCATTATTTTAGTTTTGTCCAGGTTTACCGTAAGATCCAAAGCCTTCGAGACCTTTTCTAGATTGTGAAGTTGGTTTTGTAAACCACCTGGAGTGGATGAAAGTAGAACAATATCATCAGCAAATAGTAGAGAGTAAATTTCGCTAGAGCCAGGTAGTACTGTATCCCATGTTTTCCATATTGTCTCACAAAATCTGCAACTTCTGAGATCAAAAGAGAAAAGATTACTGGACTTAGGAGACAGCCCTGCCTAACCCCTAGGGGGCATCTAAAAAAACTCAGTTAAACATCCGTCCCATCTCACGCATGCTTTAACAGAGCTGTACATAGCCTTAAGAATATTGATTAATTTGGTAGATGATTTTGCCTTTTCGAGTGTCTTCCAAAGTTTGTTTCTGTCTATCGTGTCGAAAGCCTTGCGGTAGTCTATAAACGCAGCATATACTTTACCTCTTGTTTTACCGTACAGTTTATTTCTCACTATTGTTGTCAAGGTAAAAATATGATCAATGGTCGAATAGTTTCTTCTGAAACCTGCTTGTTCCATGCTAATTTTGTTTTTTTTTCTGCCCAGTTATATAATCTTTTATTTAAAATGGCTGTGAATGTCTTTCCTACAACACTAAGTAGTGCTATACCTCTGTAGTTATCAGGATTTGTTTCGTCACCCCTTTTTAAAGATTGGAACAATAACTGATTGACACCAGCTCACAGGGAAGTAGCTTGCATCGTATAGCTGTTGAACAGCTTTGTTAGAAAGGGTGTAACGTGATCTTCAGCACATTTGAGAAAATTCTCCACATATATCATCTAGCCCGGTTGCTTTACCTAGCTTTATATTTCTTATTGCATCTCGAACTTCTTTTTCGGTAATAGGGTTGTCAAGCTCTGGGACAACTGTTTCTTCTCTTTGATGGTGCATTGTGTCCCCCTGTGGCTGAACATCCACTGCATTTTCACTGAAAACGGTTTCGAAATGTTTTTTCCATGTGTCAAGTTCTATGTTTGGCGGGGTCTTTTTGGTATAACGAGCTTTTCGAATAGTGTCCCAAAATTTACTACTGTTTTTTTTTCCTGTTATTCAGAAGACTTTCTTGGACTGACTTTTTTGTGCAACTTTTTCTTTTCTCTAGTCAGGGTTTTATAGTATGACCTTAGTTTTCTGTACTTGTGTTTGTCTGGGCCAAGTCCAGATTTCGGTATATATCCAGAGCTTTACGTGCCTTTCTCTTCCTTTGTAAACATTCTTTGTCATACCATTTATTTGTGGGAGTTGGTGGACCTGATTTAATCCTTTGTCTCATACATTCCCCTGCACGGAGAATATTCTGGATGAATATTTCAAGGGCTGATTCAACGCTTATTTCTATCTGGCTGAGAGCTAGTTGAAACATACTTTGAGAACGATTGTTGTTTATATTTTCTAAGTAATCTCCTTTCTTCTCATTATTCCATTTCATTTTGGTCACTTTTTCTTTATCTTTCGTTCCTTTATTTGTCTGATTATGTGGCACTATAGATCTGCAAGGTAACACAAGATAAACAGGAAGGTGGTTGGATTCAACCCGGCTGTCGACTTTAAAGAAGGGATGAGATGAAAAGAAAAGGTCAGCTGACATAATAACATAATCAATGACGCTATACCTTGATCTGCTACAAAAGTAAATTTGCCATTCGCGTCACCGGCGGCATTCCCCATTAATGGTAAGCACCGGAAAGTCGTGCAGAAATCAATCAGAACCTTTCCAAACTGATTTATTATCTGGTCTTCAGACTGCCTGTAGATTTGGGTGTTAGCGCTTTCGTCAGTATCACACTCCAGATTCCACTGCCCAATGCGGGCATTTAAATCTCCCATAATCATGAGGTGTATGTCAACCCCATTCTGTAGAACACTAACAAGGAATTCCTCAAGCAAATATATCGAGCAGTTCACATCAGTTTTCATTTCATAATACGGGCTTTTGTATGGAGGTACATATACGAAAATACATAGAATATCTTTATCACATCCAAATAACGATTTTGAAAATTTCAAGCAGATCATATTATCATGTTTACAGGCTATTTGCGATACAAAAGGCATACATGATTTTTTGACCAGCACTACCACCCCTCCTGATGGTCGGCCCCGCCTGGACACTTTAACAGCAGGAGTTTGAAAACAACAATAGTTCCAAAATGAATACTGCCATCAAAAGGAAATGTTGCAAATGTCTCTACAGCGCAAAAATACATCAAAGGACTTCACAAAACTTACAAAATCTGATTCGCCCAATTTAGCTGCTAAATTTTCAACATTGTATGAGGCGAAAGTTATGTTAATTTCAGAACTATCTAAATGTGTGTATGGGCGTCGGCCAATGTCCTATTCTTTCTCTTTTTCGTTGACACGGGGCACATGCTGAAACTGATCCAGCAGGCTGGTTTGGCGTGACTTACTTCGTGTCTTGGGTCCATTGTGGTCGTGAGAGTCAATTGTAATGCCAGCAGTTAGATCTGGGTGCGCCTCATCCACCAAAGATGTTTCATCGGACACATTCAAGTGTCCAGTCTCTGCTGAATGGATGTGGCCTGGCTGTTGACAGGTTGTGAGGAAGTGACGAACGTCACCAGTGGCCGCACAGACCCTGGCAGTGAAGTCACTGCCTCTGTGCCGGTCACGGTGGTGGTGACACTCTGGGAGGAAACTGGATGTGGAGAAGCCATGGGCGTTGCAGACATAGTGGTCGCTTGATCGGTGAGTGTCTGAGTAGCAAGTGCCTGACCAGAACAGGCAGGCGTTGTGTCTGGTGCCATCTCTGTCTGCGATGTGACGGCCTGTACAGAGGTGGTCTGGGTGATCACAGGCTGAGTGGAGACTACAGTCATGGTGGGTGACTGTATGGTTTCCGTTTGTGTAGATGCTGCAGTTGGAGGGTCCAGCTGTGGAGTGGCTGCGTCTCTGTAACTTGCACGGAGGCAGTCTGCACACCGGCCGTCTGTGTAGATGCTGTTAGAGAAGTATCTGCTTGACCAGAAGATATCTGAACGACAGGCGTTGGCACAAGAGCTGCTGCCTGTGCGGGCCTTTCTGCGTCATGCTGGCCTGCGTGGTTGCTGGCTGTGGTTCGGACCGTGCTGATTCACTGAAGGTGTCGTCCTGGTTACCTGTGCTTCATGGTCTTCTGGACAGGACGGCAGCGAGGAGATGGCTCAGTTCCCCAGTGAGTTGTGTACTCTGTGGTTGCTCCGACTAGAGAAGGCACGCAGATCCCTGTGTTTGTGTCTGTTTAACAGTGTCGGCCACTGATTACAGTCGCCTATAGCTGGGAGGGGGTGGTATTGTGGACTGGATAACCCTCCCTGGTTCCAGAAGTAGTAGTCATGATGTTGATATGGTCCCTGGTTCTGATGGAGATTTTTCATACAGAGCTGCTCCTCTTGTTTCAAGAGCAACACCTGACTGGTTTGAATCAGCTGTGCAATGTTGCGGTACTGCGTTCAACTGTCTCCGTCCCCCTGCAGTGTGAGATGCTTGGAAAAGCTCTGGATGTATATTAGAACCCGATTTAGGTACGTTGATTCCGTATAAAACTCGGTCCCTGTAAGACTCGCTTGCGGAGTTGGAAGAATGTGGATCATCTTCTTGACGGTTGACTTGTGAATCCGTTTGGTGGTTTGCTGCAGAATTCCAACTGCTGTGAGACTGGCTTGTGCCTTTTCCATTGCCCTCCATCTTCTACGTGAAGCCTGCCATTAAAATAGTACGCTATTTTGCCTTCACTGCGTAGTTGATGGAGCGTCTCGCGTTGGCGCGGTGACAAGTCAGCTGACACTCTGATGTCCGACTGCCGTAGGTTATTTCTTAATTCTTGGTCTCTAAGGATGCTTAGTCTGTCGTTGGCGTTCCGGAAGGTCACGATCAAAGGTCTCTGCGATGACTTATTCCTTGCCTTCTGACCGATCCTGTGTGCGTGCTCAAAGTCGCTGTTTTTCCAGACCTGTCTCGTGGAATGAGTATTCAGGGTCGCAGTAATTTCGTCGATGTCGCTAAAACCTTCGTCTGGATCTGCCTCATAGAGACCCCAAAAAATTTAAGGTTTTTTTCCCTCGTGTTATTATCCAGTTGATCCATACTTCGTTCTAGCTTGTCAATGCGTTCATGAACAAAAACGCTGTCTTGTTGGAGTTTACTGATGTCTGATCTGTTGTCTCGAATGTCCACCTTCATCTGTTTCATATCTTTTCTATTTTTCTCAAAGAACTGTCAAGACTGTTGAAGTGATCTAACATTTGTCTACTAAGACTGGTTTCTTGCATGTGTACACTATGTAGGATCTGTGACAGCCGTTGTTCAAGATTTGATGTCGCTGCTCGAACTAGAGTTTCATCATCCACAGGCCCAGGGTTGAGTTCAACGTCGTTGCACTGCTTCAGCACAACAACGAATAGACAGTAGAGAGCAGCGAGACTTATGCACATGAACCATGAGAACAGCTCTCTCTTTTTATACACTGTTTCATGCGCCTGTGGTCATTACGACTGTCTCTTTTCTTCTCCAGTTTCTTTCTGAACATGTCCACTGCCACAGGATAAAAAAACTCCTGTCACAGTCCTGTGGTCAAGTGCCGTGTTAGGCATGGTGTAGAATAATATGCACACTGATCTTGAAATTTGAAGAGAGAAACGGGGGATAAAGAAAGGAAGGTAGGTGGTGGTGGGGTAGGACAAAGGAGATGGTCAACTTACTGAGTTGAAAACAGGATTTCCTTTCGCTTCCCCCACTTCCTTCAAAAGCAGACTACTTTACAATAACCATCCGTTTATGTACAGCTGCGGAATAAGTTGAAAGCAGGATTTCCTTTCGCTTTTCCCCACTTCTCTCAAGAGCAGACTACCCGACAGCAACCATCCGTTTATGTACAGCCACGGGATGAGTTGAAGCAGGATTTCCTTAAGCTTCCCCGCACTTCTTTCAAAAGCAGACTACATTAAAGCAAACGTCCGTATATGTACAACCACAGAACGACACAGCGTTTAAGCAGTTAAACAGTTTGAGGCAACGATGCTGGTGGTCGAAGTCCAAACTTGTACTTAGAAAACATTTACTGGTAGATCGGAGCGATGATATGTTTAGAGGAGGGTGTCCGAGAATATCCTACCGTTCACTGGCTTTCTCTCTGTCTCTCTGTAGCTCCTAACTTTCACAGTAGGAAAATGTTGCTGATTCTACACACTCCACAAATCGTAGAGAATTTTTTTTTTTTTTTTTTTTTTTTTTTTTTAGTGGAATACAAGAGTCCTCACATGGGGCAAAGCGCTGTACACTGTTTAGAAGAGACTGCCTGAGATGAGCGATTGTTGCATTATACTGATCACGAGTCTGTAATGCGTCACTGTCAATAACAAGCATCGATAAAGGCAATCGCCGAATATATATATATATATACATATATATATATATATATATATATATATATATATATATATATATATGTGTGTGTGTGTGTGTGTGTGTGTGTGTGTGTGTGCGCGCCATAAAAAAAAAAATAAATAAAAAATTCCGGGCTTCTGTCTCTGATACATGGGAATGCGCCCTCTGAAACGTACATTTCTTCGTCTTTAAGATTTTCAGAGAGTGTTTGAAAATGTTTACTCTAAATCGTGGGCTTTTTTGAGTACTCTACGATTACTTTCTTACGTTTCAAAAGGAGTAGGCACGCAATTTTTGGACTCGGCGTCTGCTGAAAACACGATGGTTTTTGGCAAGAGATATCCCCCGGGTGGTTTCTGGACTGATCAAACTTTGGAATTCGTAACTTAACTACCTGACAAGTAATGTTTATTCAATGAAGGGGGTTGCATGGAAATGATATCGTCTGGATCTGTGTCTGATAGTGCAGGCAAATTCATTCAATTCGCCTAGGTCTTAATGAATCACGCGACAAAAGAATGCCTGTAAAAACTTTGCCCTCCATCGCGTCATTTTTGGAGGCATCGCATTTCGTTAAATTTTTTAACTGAACTGTTGATTTAACGAAAACTCGGGTGTTTCCTCGTGCCTGGATTTAGTGATCGATAGCGTCAAGAAGGCGTTTCATTATGAAATAAAGTCGATATCCCTATCTTTTTCCCGTTTTTTGTTTGTTTTTGCATTTTTTTTTTTTTTTAGAATGACCTGCATTTTTTTTTTTCAGTTTCATTTTAGTTGATCACAACGTAGTTGCTAAGAAATGCATATCCAGTCATCGATTTTGAGCTTTATCACAGACTACCTGCTAAAAGGAGGAGGATGGAGGTAGCGAGGAAGGGTGTGCCGTGTGTCTTTTATTCATTTTTAGTTTTTGTTTTAAGGTTATGGGCTTTTTATTTTTCTTAAGAAAATGCGTTATTTTAGATGATTATCACATGTATACGAGACGCGTTATCTTTTCTTTGGTTGTAGGTTTTTTTTTTTTTTTTTTTTTTTTTTTTTTTTTTTTTTTGTCTGGAATACCAAAAAAGTTTACAGTATTTTGCCAATCATATATTAACGAATGAAGTTTTGGAAATGTTGTATTCCATTCATGAAGATACCTGAGGCGAACTCTCCTTGTGATTTTCAATCTTGTCTGTTCTGGGCGTCTGTTTGACACTTTCGGGTTTTCCTTGATTTAAAAAAAAAAATTCCTGCTTTTCTTCAGAGGCTTTAGACCTGATCATGACACTGCAGTTGCCAAGAAATGTGTACAAAAGAAATTGGAGTAAATATGCTCACACAGGAGAACAATACACAAGACTGGTACATCCATTGTCAGGGGATTTAAAGGGGGCCGTACCGAGAGGTTCCACTGTACAGAACAGGGTTTGACATGTCTGTTATATAACAGGCACTGATCTGAACAAAGATAAGATCAGGGTATTAAACTACACAACAAACGTAAACAGATGAACACAATCGTTTCGAACAGCAACGGGTCACGGACAAGATGGCGACAAGTTTGTGGCAGCTCGGTCGCCATTAGCTGGTAGGCGTTGAATGCTTGTATTCAGAGCCAGGAGTATGTGTTGAGTAATTCATATACGACATTGTTTTTAAGTAGCATTTTAAAATGGTTGAGTCATGTCCGTGGAACGCCCGAATCGGACTTTTTGTGCTTCAGTGAGAGCTGTGAAATGTAGGTCATGTCGGTATTCAAAGGTCAAGGTGGCCGGATGTGACAGCGTGTGATATTCTGTCCAGTTGGATTATATGCTGTGATTTGTCACGGCCGTCATTCACTGAATCAGCAGTTAACACCTCTTACACTTCATCTATGGGTTACCTGCCTGTGTCTGTGAAACCAAAACGAACATGCTCAGGTACGACCACTGACGTCTTGATCATAACTAAGTACGCCAGCACCAACCATTTCTGCATGTGCCAGCCTTTTCTGCTGTCTGTGTCTTCAACAACGATGTTGTGTGTCACACTCGCCTCCTCCTCAGCGGTGATGCTGAGGAGAACCCAGGACCAGATCGTCGTGGGGAGAATCATGAGAATGCGCAGGGGCTGTTGGTGAAGGTGAGTCTGGTTTCATTATGTGGCCGTCAAAGAAATTCTGGATGCGATCAGGCAGCAGAGTGAACAGCAGACAGAACAGAACGCTGCAAACCAGGAAAGACCTAGGTGACATCACGACCAAACGTACCACTGTAAAACAGCAATGTACAGAGATCAAGTCAAAGATGTGATGGCCTGGAGCGAGAAAATATCAGACTGTCGTCAGTAGTGTCAAAGCTAATACAAGGGCCGTGTGACTGAAACACAGTGGACAACTCTGTGAGCAAGAAGCAAAGACACCTTCCCATACCCCTACAAACTCGCACAGAGAACTTAAAAGCTATGGAAATAGAAAGAGACAGACTTGGAGGCTTTTCTAGGCATGCTAACTTGTAAATGTTTGGCAAACCATAATTTCACGAAAAAGAGGACTCCAACATGCATGCCTCTTCAGCGCTGTCAGTTGTGAATGGTGTGGATAGCGACAAGACGTGGACACAGGAGGACCATCATTCGGGAACACGGTGTGGGTCAGGCCAGAACGAACGAACCCACCTCGACCGATGATAGTTCACTGGAAGGACAAAATGTACATTCTTAACCAAGTAAGGTTACTGGGGTAGTTAGATAAGCAGGGGTAACGTGCGGCAAAAGACCTGTCACGAAGGCAAGCCAGTACTGCAGAACAAGCCAGAAGGGACAGCGAGGCAGTTTATTTTGCGAGGGAACAGCTGACCATTGGACCACGGGGACCATATCCAAGGTCCTACGCTAAGGCAACAGCGGCAGGGATGACAACACCAACAACGAGCATGACTGTGTCAATCCTTTCTCTGCGAGCTTACGGATCGACAACCGCGTGTGACATGACAACAGGACACGATCAGCCTGGCAGGCGCGGCAGCGATGGGGATCCATCCCCCCCCCCCCCCCCCCCCCCCCCCCCGCGCCTGTGGCAGTCACGTGACGGACTCATCCAACCGGCAACAAGCAGCACACCGCAACGTACAGGATAATGCGAGGTCACGGACGACTTCTCGCCCCAGTGACGTCAGTGCGAGAAAGAGAGAGAGAGAGAGAGAGAGAGAGAGAGAGGGCAGCCAGCCTCGTGGTGCACGTGGCGTGCAGATGGGGTGTGAGTAGAGCACAACAACTGTCTTTCACCGTGATCACGTGCTAAGTGACAGCAGACACAGTTTGGTGACAAGAGACAGAAATCTGCGCTCGTCATGGAAATGATAAGAAAAACACTGTCAGACGTCTGGTTTTCAACTTCTTAGATTATATAACGATGAAAATGTGCTTGATGATTGAAATGATCTTTCCTTTATTAAATACGTTAGAGAGAGAGAGAGAGAGAGAGAGAGAGAGAGAGAGAGAGAGAGAGCATAAATGGAAATCGGCACTTTCTGCATTCGTCCTTTCAAGAGCAAAGACAGTCTCACAGCACCAACGTCAGGTGGGGCATGTCAACAGTGAACTGATGGTCACACGCACCTGCGATCAGAACGGTCGCGAAAGAAGGGTCTGTGACAGCAGAAACGTCGGGCACAGCAACAGATGCGACCGGCCATGTAGAGCCCCAGAGCAAGCAGGACCAGCGAGAGGACGGCGATGAAGAAGAGGCAGACCATCCAGCCGGTCGTGGTGTACCACGCCGGCGTGTCGTGGTCGTAGGGGTGCACGGCGCAGAGGCGGAAACTGTCCCACTCGCTGCCTGGAGTACCAGACACATGAATAAAGAGAAGACAGAAGCGCGCGTGCGCGCGCGCGCGCGCACGCGCGCACACACACACACACACACACACACACACACACACACACACACGCACGCACGCACACACACACACACACACACACACACACGCACGCACGCACGCACGCACGCACACACACGCGCGCGCGCACGCACGCACGCACGCACGCACGCACGCACACACACACACACACACACACACACACACACACACACACACACGTCGGCTATTTCAACAAAGAAACGTTCACGTCTAAGCAAACATTCGCGCGCATGCACGGATGGCTGTATCATGCACATGGAAATCATTCAAAGTCAGAGAGAGAGAGAGAGAGAGAGAGAGAGAGAGAGAGAGAGAGAGAGAGAGAGATGCTCAGATGATTTTCGGTAAGGTCAACGCCTGTATGAAGAAGGGCGGTTGCAGCGCTCAGCAAGTATCATTATGAGAGTTAAAGCAAAATGCACATTCCATTAAGAGCTTGTGTTACAGCAGAAATAATAGAGAAGAGTTTGTCTCACCTGAAAAGATTATGCAGATACAATTCTAATTCACGTACTATTCATTCCTCTTTCGATGTCATAAATAGACAAAAATCGAAATAAACATGGATTCGTACAGCATTTCGCTGGGATGAACTTCACACGAAGATCGGTCAGAAGAGAACACTTTGGAAGAAAGTGAGGCTCACCTGACTCTCTACACAATGGACATAGCTCATTACCATAAACAGTTTTAAAGCAATACAAATGCGCACAAATTTCAGATACAGCAAATCTTAGTTCAGTAAACAGAAATCGAAACAAAAAACCGATAGCAAATAAGACATATACCTTCACCAAATGACCAGAGGTATAACTTCTCTGCATGTTATGCCTTTCAGTTGATTCTATGACTTTCCAAGTCCAACCATCTTCGATCGATGAAATCTCTGGCGTAGAGTTTGCACAAATATAAAACATTTTCTTTACCAACACCTTGACATTTCAATACATAGCAAGAACCAAATTCATCAAGAAATTATCGAATGCTTGATACACAGTATGTTTCCCCTTTTGATCCTGAGATGTATAACACAGTGTAAAAGTTCCTCGGCGGTCGATCACTGCTCATTTTCAATAACTTGAACGAGTAACCAATGTGCCAAATTGACGAGTTTGTGTACACTGGGTACCTGAATTTTCATTCCATACACTTAGTCATTAAGACTATTCATATCCACTCGTAAAACGTTTTCAAGGCTATATGAGTGAACTGACTGACGATGCTTACCTGTTTTTTCTGTCCAGTCCCCACAACTCTGAACCATAGAGAATAATCAGTTGTATGAATAATCAGTTGTATGAAGGTGCCAAAAATCTTGACAACAAGCTCTAGAGAATTGTCTTTATGAAAGTATAGTTTTTTTTTTTCCTCAAAATGTGTAACGAACGATTCTTTGCTCTTCAGAAAGATCTCTCCAAGCAGCTACAAAGTTTAAATGAGCAGAAAGGAAATCGAGATACTTGTAGGCATTAACTAATGGTATCGCAATTTCATTGTATACCCATCTGTCCTTGGCTGACAAGTTCCCCCCTTTTCTAAGAAAATATCAAATTACTCTTGTACAAGTTAACATTTATTGCAGCTGGTTGGCTGAAGTCTTCATCTATTCAATTGCATCTGCGAGCCAGTAGCTGTTTCTGATGATAAAATTATATCATCAGCAAGCAGTAAGATGAACAGTTCCATATCATCTGCAGTAAATCTAGTACCATGTCTTCCGATATTTTTTTTTACTTCTAGAGATAGCTCGTTCATAAATACACAGAACGGAATAGGACTGCATACGTCTCCCTGTTTCATACTCATGGTGCACTTTATGTAACCTGTGAGTTTTGCACCATACTGAATTCTTGTTTGAACGACATTATACATGTTTCTAACGTATTTAAAGAGTGTTCCACAATCCATCATTAATAGAATATGCCACTTTGAATTTCTATCGATTGCATCAAACGCCTTTCTAAAGTCATAAATGCTACATACAAATTGCGATTAAAAGAAAACTGTTTCTGAATTAGAGCCATGAGAATAAAAGCATGATCGATAGCTGAATATCCATGCTTAAATCCTGCTTGGTGTTCACCAGTTATGTTACTATCCTCCACACATTCTTGTAGTGTTCGGTGAATAATGCCGCTGAATACTTTATTACTTATATTTGACAGTGAAACATCTCTACAGTTACTGGCATTATTTACACTACCCTTCTTATACAGCGAGAGGGTCACAGACTCACACCAACTTTCTGGAAAAGATACCCGCATCAAATAACGCGTTAGACAATTGTACTACAATTTGTACAAGTTTTCAGAAACTCCTCCGATTATTCCATTACATCCAACAGCTTAGAAGAAAA
>JADBJO010000868.1:62500-65000 GCA_016801955.1 Conus betulinus
GTGGTGTTGTCTGTCTGTCTGTCAGGAATGACGCGGTGTTGTCTGCCTGTCAGGAATGACGCGGTGTTGTCTGCCTGTCAGGAATGACGTGGTGGTGTCTGTCTGCCAGGAGTGACGTGGTGTTGTCTGTCAGGAATGACGTGGTGTTGTCTGTCTGTCAGGATTGACGTGGTGTTGTCTGTCAGGAGTGACGTGGTGTTGTCTCTCTGTCAGGAGTGACGTGGTGTTGTCTGTCTGTCAGGAATGACGCGGTGTTGTCTGTCTGTCAGGAATGACGCGGTGTTGTCTGTCTGTCAGGAGTGACGTGGTGTTGTCTGTCAGGAATGACGCGGTGTTGTCTGTCTCTGTCAGGATTGACGTGGTGTTGTCTGTCAGGAGTGACGTGGTGTTGTCTCTCTGTCAGGAGTGACGTGGTGTTGTCTGTCTGTCAGGAATGACGCGGTGTTGTCTGTCTGTCAGGAGTGACGTGGTGTTGTCTGTCAGGAATGACGTGGTGTTGTCTGTCTGTCAGGATTGACGTGGTGTTGTCTAGCTGTCAAGAGTGACGTGGTGTTGTCTGTCTGTCAGGAATGATGTGGTGTTGTCTGTCTGTCAGGAGTGACGTGGTGTTGTCTAGCTGTCAAGAGTGACGTGGTGTTGTCTGTCTGTCAGGAATGATGTGGTGTTGTCTGTCTGTCAGGAGTGATGTGGTGCTGTCCGTCTGTCAGGAGTGACGTGGTGTTGTCTGTCTGTCAGGAGTGACATGGTGTTTTCTAGCTGTCAGGAGTGACGTGGTGTTGTCTGTCTGTCAGGAGTGACGTGGTGTTGACTGTTTGTCAGTGGTGACGTGTGGTGTTGTCTACCTGTCAGGAGTGACGTGGTGTTGTCTACCTGTCAGGAGTGACGTGGTGTTGTCTACCTGTCAGGAGTGACGTGGTGTTGTCTGTTTGTCAGTGGTGACGTGGTGTTGTCTACCTGTCAGGAGTGACGTGGTGTTGTCTAGCTGTCAAGAGTGACGTGTGTGTTGTCTGTCTGTCAGGAATGATGTGGTGTTGTCTGTCTGTCAGGAGTGACGTGGTGTTGTCTAGCTGTCAAGAGTGACGTGGTGTTGTCTGTCTGTCAGGAGTGATGTGGTGTTGTCTGTCTGTCAGGAGTGACGTGGTGTTTTCTAGCTGTCAGGAGTGATGTGGTGTTGTCTGTCTGTCAGGAGTGACGTGGTGTTGTCTGTTTGTCAGTGGTGGTGACGTGGTGTTGTCTACCTGTCAGGAGTGACGTGGTGTTGTCTACCTGTCAGGAGTGACGTGGTGTTGTCTGTCTGTCTCAGGGGTGACGTGGTGTTGTCTACCTGTCAGGAGTGACGTGATGTTGTCTGTCTGTCAGGAGAGACGTGGTGTTGTCTGTCTGTTAGGAGTAACGTCGTGTTGTCTTCCTGTCAGGAATGACGCGGTGTTGTCTGTCTGTCAGGAGTGACGTGATGTTGTCTGTCTGTCAGGAGTGACGCGGTGTTGTCTGTCTGTCAGGTCTTTGTGTTCATTGTTCCGAATACTGTTTGTCTTGCCCGAGGAAGACGTAAGAGGTCGAAAACGTGTCGTGTTTGTCCTGTAATTTATGGATCCCAGTTATCCGGCGGATTTATTTTGTTAAAAGGAAAATGTATCCTCCAGAGCGCATCACACTTGACTGTGTAGTGGTCCCTGTCTTGCCTTCTGATCGTCCAGATATTTGACAGACAGGCAGGGGAGACAAGAAGAGAGGGCACAGATAAAAAAAAAGCAATAAAAGAAAGGAAAACACACACACACACACACACACACACACACACACACACACACACACACACACACACACACACACACACACACACACACACACACACACACACACACACACACACACACACACACACACACACACACACACACACACACACACACACACACACACACACACACACACACACACACACACACACACACACACACACAAACACAACACACGCACACACACACACACCACCCACCCACCCCACCACACACACACACACACACACACACAACACACACACACACACACACACACACACACACACACACACAAGAAGTCCACCTCTAAGTTGTAATAAATCTTCGTGAAAGCCGGGCGGTTATTGTTGTCGAGGACGTAGATGGTGACACTGGCCGTTGACGTCAGAGCAGGACTGCCACCGTCCACCGCCAGAACCACAAATTCCAACGGGTCGTTGTTCTTCTTGACGATGTCCGCTTTCACCTTGATCACCCCCGATGCCGACACCTGCAGAGAAACAGATGCGCGCGTGTTGTCTATATCTACCCTCCGTAAACGGTAATAGCGGGGGGAAACTTGATTCAGGTAACGACTCGCTTCGTTTAAGAAAACAGCTTAAGTGAAAATGCTCTTCCATGCTAGTTTCACACAAGCTGGCTACACTAACTCAAGCATCTTGTTTCCGAATCATAAGCATCAAGTTCTTTATCAAAAAACCACCAGAACGGTGAAATCA
>JADBJO010000868.1:70000-77500 GCA_016801955.1 Conus betulinus
TGTCCCCACGCCGTCCCCTGTCCCCCCACACCCACATCGACCTATCCCTACAACCACACCGTGCCTCTGCCCACACCGTGCCTATCCCCACACCGTCCCTGTTCCCACACCGTCCCTGTCCCCACACCGTCCTCTCTCCAAACACCGTCCCTCTCTCCACACCATCCCATTCCCACACCGTCCCTGTCCCCCCACACTGTCCTTGTCCCCACACTGTCCTTGTCCCCACACTGTCCTTGTCCCCACACCGTTCCTGTCCCCACGCTGTCTTTGTCCCCACGCTGTCCCCCTGTCCCCACAAATGCCCATGTCCCCCCACACTGTCCCTGTCCCCACACCGTCCTTGTCCCCACACCGTCCCTGTCTCCACACCATCCCTGTCCCCACACCGTCCCTGTCCACACCGTCCCTGTCCCCACACCGTCCTTGTCCCTACACCGTCCCTGTCCCCACACTGTCCATGTCCCCACACCCGTCCCTGTCCCCACACCGTCCTTGTCCCCCCACACCGTCCCTGTCCTCACACCGTCCCTGTCCTCAGATCGTCCCTCTCCCCACATCGTCCCTGTCCCCACACTGTCCTTGTCCCCCCTGTCCCCACACCGTGCCTGTCCCCACACCATCCCTGTCCCCAAACCGTGCCTGTCCCCACACTGTCCTTGTCCCCCACACCGTCCCTGTCCCCACACCGTCCCTGTCCCCACACCGTCCCTGTCCCCACACCGTGCCTGTCCCCACACTGTCCCTGTCCCCACACCGTCCCTGTCCCCACACCGTCCCCTCTCCCCACACCGTCCATCTCCCCACACCGTCTCTGTCCCCACACCGTCCCTGTCCCCACATCGTCCCTGTCCCCACACTGTCCTTGTCCCCACAATGTCCCATGTCCCACACCGTCCCTGTCCCCACACCGTCCCTGTCCCCACACCGTCCCTGTCCCCAAACCGTTCCTCTCCCCACACACCGTCTCCACACTGTCTTTGTCCTCACACCGTCCCTGTCCCTACACCGTTCCTGTCCCCACACCATCTCTGTCCCCACATCGTCCCTGTCCCCACACCGTCCCTGTCCCCACTGTCCCCACACTGTCCTTGTCCCCACACTGTCCTTGTCCCCACACTGTCCCTGTCCCCACGCTGTCTTTGTCCCCACGCTGTCCTGTCCCCCCCACAAATGCCCATGTCCCCACACTGTCCTTGTTCTCACACACCGTCCCTGTCCCCACACCGTCCCTGTCCCCACACCGTCCCTGTCCCCCAAACCGTTCCTCTCCCCACACCGTCTCCACACTGTCTTTGTCCTCACACCGTCCCGTCCCTGTCCCTACACCGTCCTGTCCCCACACCATCTCTGTCCCCACATCGTCCCTGTCCCCACACCGTCCCCTGTCCCCACACTGTCCTTGTCCCCACACTGTCCTTGTCCCCAAACCGTCCCTGTCCCCACGCTGTCTTTGTCCCCACGCTGTCCCCTGTCCCCACAAATGCCCATGTCCCCACACTGTCCTTGTCCTCACACCGTCCCTGTCCCCACACCCGTCCCTCCTCCCTACACTGTCCCTGTCCCCACACCGTCCCTGTCCCCCCACACTGTCCCTGTCCCCACACCGTCCCTGTCCCTACACCGTCCCTGTCCCCACACCGTCCCTGTCCCCCCACCGTCCTTGTCCCCACACCCTTGTCCCCACACCGTCCCTCTCCCCACACACCGTCCCTGTCCCCACACCGTCCCTGTCCCCACACTGTCTTTGTCCCCACGCTGTCCCTGTCCCCACAAATGTCCCTAACCCCACACTGTCCTTGTCCTCATACCGTCCCTGTCCCCACACCGTCCCTGTCCCCAAACCCGTTCCTCCCCCACACCGTCTCCACACTGTCTTTGTCCTCACACCGTCCCTGTCCCTACACCGTTCCTGTCCCCACACCATCTCTGTCCCCACATCGTCCCTGTCCCCACACCGTCCCTGTCCCCACACTGTCCTTGTCCCCACACTGTCCTTGTCCCCACACTGTCCCTGTCCCCACGCTGTCTTTGTCCCCACGCTGTCCCTGTCCCCACAAATGTCCCCCATGTCCCCACACTGTCCTTGTCCTCACACCGTCCCTGTCCCCACACCGTCCCTGTCCCTACACTGTCCCTGTCCCCACACCGTCCCTGTCCCCACACTGTCCCTGTCCCCACACCGTCCCTGTCCCTACACCGTCCCTGTCCCCACACCGTCCCTGTCCCCACACTGTCCTTGTCCCCACACCGTCCCTCTCCCCACACCGTCCCTGTCCCCACACCGTCCCTGTCCCCACACTGTCTTTGTCCCCACGCTGTCCCTGTCCCCACAAATGTCCCTAAACCCCACACTGTCCTTGTCCTCACACCGTCCCTGTCCCCACACCGTCCCTGTCTCTACACTATCTTTGTCCTCACACCGTCCCTGTCCCCACACCGTCTCTGTCCCCACACTGTCTTTGTCCCACGCTGTCCCTGTCCCCACACTGTCCCTGTCCCCACACCGTCCCCTGTCCCCACACCGTCCCTGTGTCCCCACACTGTCCCTGTACCCCACACCGTCCCTGTCCTTACAAGGTCTTTGTCCCCACGCTGTCCCTGTCCCCACACGGTCTTTGTCCCCACGCTGTCCCTGTCCCCACACGGTCTTTGTCCCCACGCTGTCCCTGTCCCCACACGGTCTTTGTCCCCACGCTGTCCCTGTCCCCACAAATGTCCCTAACCCCACACTGTCCTTGTCCTCACACCGTCCCTGTCCCCACACCGTCCCTGTCTCTACACTATCTTTGTCCTCACACACCGTCCCTGTCTCCACACTGTCCCTGTCCCCACACTGTCCCTGTCCCCACACTGTCCCTGTCCCCCACACTGTCCCTGTCTCCACACTGTCTTTGTCTCCACACTGTCCCTGTCCCCACACTGTCCCTGTCCCCACACCGTCCCCTGTCCCCACACCGTCCCTGTCCCCACACCGTCCCTGTCCCCACACGGTCTTTGTCCCCACGCTGTCCCTGTCCCCCACACTGTCCCTGTCCCCACACCCGTCCCTGTCACCACACTGTGTCCCTGTCCCCCCCACACCGTCCCTGTCCCCACACTGTCCCTGTCCCCACACCGTCCCTGTCCCCACACCGTCCCTGTCCCCACACTGTCCCTGTACCCACACCGTCCCTGTCCTTACAAGGTCTTTGTCCCCACGCTGTCCCTGTCCCCACACGGTCTTTGTCCCCACGCTGTCCCTGTCCCCACACGGTCTTTGTCCCCACGCTGTCCCTGTCCCCACACGGTCTTTGTCCCCACACTGTCCCTGTCCCCACACCGTCCCTGTCCCCACACACCGTCCCTGTCCCCCCACACCGTCCCTGTCCCCATGCTGCCCATGCCCCCACACCCACACTAACCTGACCCACCACCGTGCCCGCCATGACCCCCCTCAGCCACTGTCCCTGTCCCCACACCGTCCCTGTCCCCACACTGTCCCTGTCCCCACACCGTCCCTGTCCCCACACCGTCCCCTGTCCCCACACTGTCCCTGTACCCACACCGTCCCTGTCCTTACAAGGTCTTTGTCCCCACGCTGTCCCTGTCCCCACACGGTCTTTGACCCACGCTGTCCCTGTCCCCACACGGTCTTTTGTCCCCACGCTGTCCCTGTCCCCACACGGTCTTTGTCCCCACGCTGTCCCTGTCCCCACACTGTCCCTGTCCCCACACCGTTTCTGTCTGTCCCCCACACTGTCCCTGTCCCCCACACCGTCCCCTGTCCCCACACTGTCCCTGTCCCCACACCGTCCCTGTCCCCACACCGTCCCTGTCCCCACACTGTCCCTGTACCCACACCGTCCCTGTCCCTACACAGGTCCCTGTCCCCACACTGTCCCTGTCCCCACACTGTCTTTGTCCCCACACTGTCCCTCCCTCCCCACACTGTCCCTGTCCCCACACTGTCCCTGTCCCCACACTGTCCCTGTCCCCCCACTGTCCCTGTCCCCACACTGTCCCTGTCTCCACACTGTCTTTGTCTCCACACTGTCCCTGTCCCCACACTGTCCCTCTCTCCCCACACCGTCCCTGTCCCCACACTGTCCCTGTCCCCACACCGTCCCTGTCCCCACACGGTCTTTGTCCCCACGCTGTCCCTGTCCCCACACTGTCCCTGTCCCCACACCGTCCCTGTCCCCACACTGTCCCTGTCCCCACACCGTCGCTGTCCCCACACCGTCCCTGTCCCCACACTGTCCCTGTACCCACACCGTCCCTGTCCTTACAAGGTCTTTGTCCCCACGCTGTCCCTGTCCCACACACGGTCTTTGTCCCCACGCTGTCCCTGTCCCCACACGGTCTTTGTCCCCACGCTGTCCCTGTCCCCACACGGTCTTTGTCCCCACACTGTCCCTGTCCCCACACCGTCCCTGTCCCCACACCGTCCCTGTCCCCATGTGCCCCTGTCCACACACATGCCCATGCCCCCACACCCACACTGACCTGACCCACCACCGTGCCCGCCGTGACCCCCCTCAGCCACAGAGAAGGAGTAAGAGCTGCTGCCCCACACGGGAGCGTTGTCGTTGATGTCCGTGATGGTGACGGTGACAGTGGTGGTGGCCGTTAGAACTGTGGGGCTGCCGTGGTCACTGACCTGGACCACCAGCTGGTAGGCTTGTGTGACTTCGCTGTCCAGGGGGTGTCTTACCTGAACATAGGATAAAGGGACTCAGGGGCAGGTGACCCAACCTGGGCGTCTGTATGGTCAACGCTTTGAAAGACGTTGCTGGATGAACAGTGATTTAGTCTAGTTGCAGTGGGAGGCGACTGCAGGCGGAAATCTAACCAAATTTGAAAAAAAAAATACTGATTAAGCTCCGCCGAAAAGAAAACAAAACAAAAAACGTGAAATATATTTGAAAAAATTTGAAACATTAATGATAAAGCTCCGCCGAGAAACGTTAACAGACGAATCACAAGACAAAACACGACGCGTTTCGACCACTTAGGTCTTCTTCAGGCAAGATACACAACACTCGGGACAACGAAAAATGATGAGCGAGCAATCACTTATTGTCATCCAATTCGGCGCACGATGGGTGTTGAGTGCGTTGATGTGTGTCTTACCTGAAGAAGACCTAAGTGGTCAAAACGCGTCGTGTTTTGTCTGGTGATTCGTCTGTTAACGTTTCTCGGCGGAGCTTTATCATTAATGTTTCAAATTTGTTTCAAATAATCCTGTCCTAAACGTTCACACACCCTGCGCCAGCTCTGGAGATCAGCACCCCCTCTCACTCTGCAACAAGATCCGGATTTTCAACACAAACGTGAAGTCTGTTCTTCTATACGGTTCAGAAACATGGCGGAGTAACCAACACCGACAAACTACAGACGTTCATCAATAGGTGTCTCAGAAACATCCTCAACATCAGGTGGCCAGAAGTTATCTCCAATGAACAACTGTGGGACACGACAAAACAAGCCCCAATAGAAACTGAGATAAAGAAACGGAAATGGGGATGGATCGGCCACACGCTACGGAAGCCTGTATCCAGTGTAACCAGGCAGCTCTGGATTGGAATCCACAAGGAAACGAAAAGTGGGTCGACCAAAACGGGACTTGGCGCAGGAGTGTGTCGATGCCGAGGTGAAGGGCCACCGGAATGACGTGGGCCCAGTTAAAAAGAGGACCCTGTCAAAATCGCGTGCGTTGGAGGAGTGTCGTCGCGGCCCTATGTTCCTCAGGAAATCAAGAGGCGTAAGTCAAAAGTAAGCCAAACGTTAATGACACTGCGAATGGGTGGCTAGTGTTGGTTAACATGTATTTATCACACTGCCTGCGGTTCAGACTGAAGCCCTTAGGATCGGACCATGAAATGATGCGACAACGCAAGAAATTAGGCTAATATGAAGAGAAAAAAAAATGAAGAAAAGGAAAAGAGAGAGAACACAGGAATAAGAAAATGTAAGCACACACACACACACACACACACACACACACACACACACACACACACACACACACACACTCACACACACACACACACACACACACACACACACACACACACACACACACACATACACACACACACACTCTCTCTCTCTCTCTTCTCTCTCTCTCTCTGTTGTATCTGCGCATGCGTGCTCACGTACAAGTGGGTGGGTTAGAGAGAGAGAGAGAGAGAGAGAGAGAGAGAGAGAGAGAGAGAGAGAGAGAGAGAATTCAGTATCTGTTCATTTATAGGACATCAGTGCAAAGGCGTGAAGATTACATCAACATCTCATTTTCTTACGTCACACAGCAACATCCACTATCGCAAATTTATTGTTTGAATAATTCAGATGTAAATGAAAGAAAAGGATATGTAACACATAATTATTGCTACTTTGTAATTAGTAGTTTTGATAACTGAATTCAGCACCGTTGAAATAAATCTGGCTTGCTGTGAGAGTGCAAGTGAGACATTGAACTGTCAAGTATTTGCCACAATGGTTTAAAACGACACATTATTTGTGCAGAACTGTTAGTATGATGAACACTTTACTAGTGTGTGTGTGTGTGTGTGTGTGTGTGTGTGTGTGTGTGTGTGTGTGTGTGTGTGTGTGTGTGAGAGATTGTTCTTCATCAGGTGAGAATCCTGCTGAATGTTCTTCATCGGGTGAGAATCCTGTTGAATGTTCTTCATCGGGTAAGAATCCTGTTGAATGTTCTTCATCAGGTGAGAATTCATCTGGTAAGAATCCTGTTGAATGTTCTTCATCAGGTGAGAATTCATTCGGTAAGAATCCTGTTGAATGTTCTTCATCGGGTGAGAATCCAGTTGAATGTTCTTCATCGGGTGAGAATCCTGCTGAATTTTCTTCACCAGGTGAGAATCCTGTTGAATGTTCTTCACAGGTGAGAATCCTGTTGAATGTTCTTCATCAGGTGAGAATCCTGTTGAGTGTTCTTCATCGGGTGAGAATCATGTTGAATGTTCTTCATCGGGTGAGAATCCTGTTGAATGTTCTTCATCAGGTGAGAATCCTGTTGAATGTTCGTCACCAGGTGAGAGAATCCTGTTGAATGTTCTTCATCGGGTGAGAGAATCCTGTTGAATGTTCTTCATCAGGTGAGAATCATCAGGTGAGAATCCTGTGTTCTTCATCAGGTGAGAATCCTGTTGAATGTTCTTCATCAGGTGAGAATGAGAATCCTGTTGAATGTTGAATGTTCTTCATCGGGTGAGAATCTGATGATGAATTTTCTTCACCAGGTGAGAAATCCTGTTGAATGTTCTTCATCAGGTGAGAATCCTGTTGAGTGTTCTTCATCGGGTGAGAATCCTGTTGAATGTTCTTCATCGGGTGAGAATCCTGTTGAATGTTCTTCATCAGGTGAGAATCCTGTTGAGTGTTTCTTCATCGGGTGAGAATCCTGTTGAATGTTCTTCATCAGGTGAGAATCCTGTTGAATGTTCTTCATCAGGTGAGAACCCTTTCACGAGTGTCGAGCCCATACACACTGGA
>JADBJO010000868.1:82500-95000 GCA_016801955.1 Conus betulinus
AATCCAGAAACCTATATTCTTATCCAAAACGTAGTGAGACTGCGAAACGGAGAGAAAGGTTCAAAGACACAGTCAGAATGCAGACAGTGCTAAGTCAGCTCATTCGCGGAGACGTGGATCCCCGAATCGACGTCCTACGCAGAGCAAGGCTCTTTTTTGCTGTATTGCGTCTATGTCCCAATTCTCAACATAACTTGAAAATATGGGATACAGTGTTGTTGTTAATAGGGTGATTTCTACAAATGGTACGATTTAAAGGTGTTTGGGGCTCAGAACTGCCGAAGGTAAAACCGTTCGCAAACAACCGTTCACGAGCACATGATGAAAACAAAACAAAACAAAACAAAAAGTTTAACCGCTCACTGTTGATTATCATTCTTAGTCAGCAAAAGGGGGCATCATGTGACTCGTTCTCTACCTAGGGGCGTACACGTGACTTGTATTCTACCCAGGGGCGTACATGTGACTTTCATTCTACTCAGGGGCGCACATGTGACTTGTATTCTACTCAGGGGCGTACATGTGATTTTCATTTAACTCAGGGGCGTACATGTGACTTTCATTCAACTCAGGGGGCGTACATGTGACTTGTGTTTACTCAGGGGCGTACACGTGACTTTCATTCTACTCAGGGGCGTACTTGTGACTTTCAGTCTACTCAGGGGCGTACATGTGACTTGTGTCTACTCAGGGGCGTACATGTGACTTTCATTCACCTCAGGGGCGTACATGTGACTTGTGTCTACTCAGGGGCGTACAAGTGACTTTCAGTCTAATCAGGGGCGTACATGTGACTTTCAGTCTACTCAGGGGCGTACATGTGACTTTCAGTCTACTCAGCGGCGGGCGTACATGTGACTTGTGTCTACTCAGGGGCGTACACGTAACTTTCATTCTACTCAGGGGCGTACATGTGACTTTATGTCTACTCAGGGGCGTACATGCGATTTCTGTTCTACTCAAGGGCATACATGTGACTTTTATTCTACTCAGGGGCGTACATGTGACTTTTATTCTACTCAGGGGCGTACATGCACTTTCAGTCTACTCAGGGGCGTACATGTGACTTTTATTCTACTCAGGGGCGTACATGCGACTTTCAGTCTACTCAGGGGCGTACATGTGACTTTTATTCTACTCAGGGGGTGTACATGCGACTTCTGTCCTACTCAGGGGCGTACATGTGACTTTCATTCTACTCAGGGGCATACATGCGACTTCTGGTCTACTCAGGGGCGTACATGCGACTTTTATTCTACTCAGGGGCGTACATGCGACTTCTGTTCCATTCAGGGGTCCTACATGTGACTTTCATTCTACTCACGTCTGGCTGGGCGAGGTCATCACCGGCGGGTGGTCTGCAATGCCCTCAATGGAGACGTGGACATAGCAGTGGAGAACAGAGGGGGACTGCCTCCGTCACTGACATTGAGCGTCAGGGCTGTAGCTGGATCGACTCTCATAGTCCACCTCCTGGCACCACCACCACAGGCTACAACCATGTGTGTGTGTGTGTGTGTGTGTGTGTGTGTGTGTGTGTGTGTGTGTGTGTGTGTGTGTGTGTGTGTGTGTGTGTGTGTGTGTGTGTGTGTGTGAGGTGGGGGAGGGGCAGACGTGTGTGTGTGTGTGTGTGTGTGTGTGTGTGTGTGTGTGTGTGTGTGTGTGTGTGTGTGTGTGTGGGTGGGGCGGGGTGTGTGTGTGTGTGTGTGTGTGTGTGTGTGTGTGTGTGTGTGTGTGTGTGTGTGTGTGTGTGTGTGTGTGTGTGTGTGTGTGGTGTGTGTGTGTGTGTGTGTGTGTGGAGGTGGGGGGGGGGGGGTGTGGTGTGTGTGTGTGTGTGTGTGTGTGTGGGGGGGGGGGGGATGATAGTGTGTGTGGTGTGGTGTGTGTGTGTGTGTGTGTGTGTGTGTGTGTGTGTGTGTGTGTGTGTGTGTGTGCTGTGAGCAAGTGTGGTTGGAGTGTGCTTGTGTGCGCGCCAGATATACACAGTCGGTCTGACTTTCATCCTATTTGACACAGTTGTTTACAGGGTCAGTATCTGCAAGTAATTCAACCACCAGTGCCCCCCTCCCCTTCCCTTTTCCCCCACCAAAACCACGTCCCCAGTCTAACTAACCCCATCCTTCAGTCACAGCACAGCGCACAATCGACGCAGTCAAAACCTGAACCACCTGCAACTGTTTAACGTGACTCTGCACAGAATAAGAACAGGTCACGACAGACAGCGTGCTCACGTGCACAATACATTGCGAGTTGGACAAAATTGCAGACGCCTTTGCGACACCACGCACAACACCATGACCCCCCCTCCCCCCCCCCCCCCCCCCCCCCCCCCCCCCCCCCACCCCCCCCCCCCCCCCCCCCAAGCCCTCCTCAGGACGCTCGTGAAAGAGCTTAATTGTCAGACCATTCCAAGGAAACCCTCGCTAACCTGCTGACCTTATGAAGAAGACAGCTGCACTGGTCAGATCTGCTGGCTTGATGATCTTGTGATCCTGATTGACAAGCCAGCTTCCGCGATGAAAGGCCAGTTTCGTTTGTCTTAAGCGCGCGCAGTGTTTGTGTCCTTTCTCTCGCGGCACCCGTTTTCATCGTCTGCTGCTGTTGCTCTGCTGCTGCTGCTGCTGCTGTCTGATGTTTGATTGCTCTGTTGCCATCATTCACGTCGGGCGATGCCTTGACGATTCTTCATGTGTTGTCATCGACTTCATTACCCGGTACTCGTGTGTATGGATGTGTGCCTCGGAAAGCCTGCTTCTTTTAATTCGTACTCATTGTCCATGTGCAAGGTGCAGTCATGAGGTGTCTTTTTTTTCATGCAAATGTCACTAACAGTAGAAATGGACATGGCTTCAAGTAACATATTTCGATTCAGAATGAGTCCACAAAAGGGAGGGGAAACATTTCATATAATGATATATTTTTTCATCTGTTATGTTGCTGCACAAGTAAGGAAACAATTGTGGGTTTTTTTTTGTTTGTTTTGTTTTTTTTTAGACTTACCGATGACCAGAATCCACTTTCGCTTGGTATATTGCAAGGAGATGTTCATTTCTTTAGTGAACGTGGTTGTTAGCGTTATGAGAACCATCATTTTTTGGTAAGTTTCAAAACAATGTGACTGACGGCGGAAAACATGAAGCAAATTAAAAAAAAAAAAGAGATGATATTAGTTCCACCAGACCATACAGACAAACAAATCTGTCCTGTAATCTGTTTGTCTGTATGGTCTGGCAGAACATTCCTTTCCAATCCGTACTTCCATTTTTTTTTTTTTTTTTTTTCATCATAGCATGCATGCATGCACATCGGCATAGCCAAACTATGGACACACGTGTCGACCTACTTTTTGCAGTTTGAGGTGGAAGCCCTCCATCTTGAACACGTCCCCTGTGTTGCCATCGGTGATGCTGAGGGTGAGCTGGGCGTTGGGGCTGCTGGCGTCGTCCTCGTCGTTGGCCGTCAGCATCAGGACGGAGGCCTCTGGAGCGGAGGGCTCCTGGATTCTGGCCTGCAACAACGGTGATCACAGACGTGTCTGAAACAAGCACACATCGCGGAGAAGAAGACAGCGTGTGGAAGGACCATTTTTTTTCTTTTTTTTTTTTTTTTTTTTCTGGTGGAAGAGGTGGAGACAGACGGAGCTGGGCAAGTGAAAGGAACCTGCTGGCATGGTGGCAAACACTCCCTTTTTTTTTTATCATACATGGCTCCACGGTTATACTGCTGTTCTGCAGCACGTGAGGACTCATGCACAAGACACGCGCGCGCGCGCACGAGCGCGCGAGCACACACACACACACACACACACACACACACACACACAAACCCATGCACACACACACACACACACACACACACACACACACACACACAGCAGGAGAGAGAGAGAGAGAGAGAGAGAGAGAGAGAGAGAGAGAGAGAGAGAGAGAGAGAGAGAGAGAGAGAGAGAGAGAGAGAGATTACAATGCTTTGCGATGCATAATGCTGATATGATGATGATGATGATGATGATGATGATGATGATGATGATGATGATGATGATATCATTAATGCAAAAAGACAGAGAGATTTTTTTTCTGGACTGTACAGGAATTCCAGATTGCAGTGGCGTCAAAAGGGACAAGCAGCAGCACTTCTTCTTGTTTAAACTTGAAGGGGGAGGGGCGTTAAAGGGGGGGGGGGGGGGGGGGTGCAGATCCATATAAAGTTTTCACTTTCCTTCATCACTCGTTCGAACAGACGACATTCAAGAAACTGGTCTTTTGAGAATTGAGGTTTGCCGGAAAAACATCGACATAGGTATCCACACCAACACCAACAGACCTGGTAGGTGACAGGGTGGCACACGGGTGCGTTGTCGTTGACGTCACGCAGGGTGATGACGACAGTGGCCGAGTCGGATCGTTGTGAGGATGGATCGCCTGGGTTGTCCGTGGCCACCACTATCAGGGTGTGTGTACTGCTGGTCTCTCTGTCCAGCGTCACTGGTGATGTTGTGATCTATCAGCAGTCAGAACCATAGTCATCGTTAGTTCCCCAGCCGCAAAAATAAGCCCAAAAGACAAATAGTACTGATACTGAAAATGGTTATAATGCAGCCAAACAAACAAACAAACAAAACAAAAAGTCTGGCCATACTAATATGAGCCCCACGAGATAAGATATCTACTGATGCAAAACGTTTTCGGAGTCACTGAATTACCGAGAACAAAAATAATTACCACGTAGAGGGAATTCGAAAAAGATGTTTCCCGAAAGTAAGAAGATGTTTGAAGTATTAGAGAGAAAAAAAAAAAAAGGCTTGCTGATGGGAGGGAAGTTGGGGGGGGGGGGGGGGGGGGGGGGTGGTAAAAGGGAGAACTTGACAGAGGTGAAATGACAAACGCTTTGAGCGTTTTTTTTTTTTTTTTTTTTTTTTTTTTTTTTTTTTTTTTTTTTTTTTGAGCACCGTTAACAGCTGATGACTGGAGGAGGAGAATGAGGAATACTACAGAAAGTGACCACACTCAGCATGATGTGAACACAGGCATAAAGCAATGGTGAAACACCATTGTGGGCAGAACTGATGATGGGTGACGACAGCGACAGGGGGGGGGCAGGGGAGGGAATGGGGAAGACACGAGGGGCAGGGGAGGGAAATAGGGAAGGTACGAGGGGGCAGGGGAGGGAAATAGGGAAGATACGAGAGGCAGGGGAGGGAAATAGGGAAGGTACGAGGGGCAGGGGAGGGAAATAGGGAAGGTACGAGGGGCAGGGGAGGGAAATAGGGAAGATACGAGAGGCAGGGGAGGGAAATATAGGGAAGATACGAGGGGGGCAGGGGAGGGAAATAGGGAAGATAGGAGAGGCAGGGGAGGGAAATAGGGAAGGGAGGGAAACAGGGAATATACGAGGAGCAGGGGAGGGAAATACGGAAGAGACGAGGGGCAGAGGAGGGTAAGTAGAAGATGGGTGTGGAGGGAAAAAGACAGGGGGGGGGGAGGAGGGAGGGGCTGGCTGCGGAGTGGGGAAGGGGGTGGAGGAAGGGAAGGAAGGGAAGACAAGAGGAGTAGAGGTAGAAGAGGGGGGTGTAAAAGGAGGGGGGGGAGGGGGGGGGGGGGCGTGAAATTGCTGACAGATCACGGACAGATTTACGTCTATTTGCTCTCAGAGTCTGCAACTAGATGACGATAGTAGATTTCACATGTTTTCTACGGTGTACACCTGAAGAGTGTTGCCCTGATACCGTCATTAGCAGCTGGTTGCTGTGGTGATTTCTACAGATAAAATAGACCGGTCCAGCAATTCAGCATTAAAGCTAAATACTTCCGACCTGGTGTCACTAACGTACATTTTACCACGCACAGAGCGGCTCACAATGCAGACAAACTGAGGGGGGGGGGGGGGGGGGGGGGGGAGGGGGGGGGGGGGGGGGGGTTGGGATGGGGGGGGGGTGGAGGAACATGCGTGAGTTCATGTAGTCTTTTTTCTTACTATCAAGCGTGACTGGTTTACACAGAACTTTTTTTTTTTTTTTAAATAACAGTTTAAGATTATATCCATCGAAGGAGCAACGACAAGCTTATATAGTTTATATCGTGCTCTGAAATATACATTGACAGTGTACACGGTACCTGACAGACATACACAAAATTTGTTACAAAAACGACATAGATTTAGATGCATGATCTATGAAAACAAGGAGACAATGACCAACTGATCTACTGATGAATAAATAAATGAGTAGACAATACCATCAATGAAGCAGGAGATGAGGAACACTAAGACAGAGGACCAATCCTCCCCATTACAATTAAATCATGCTGTTGAAAGCCACATTTTCTAAACCAATTGTTCATGGTACCAGAGTAGGTCATACTTACATATTCAAACGCACACAAAAAAAATGTTCTGCTTAGAACTGATTTCACTCAAAAATAACTCTGTGCACGGTCTCAAATATGAACATATTCGCGTCAGCACGAAGAGGTCCAAGGGAATCTGAACCTGAAGATAATTGGAGCAAAATTTCAAATCGTGTTAGTACAGACTACTTTAGAGAGAGGACATGGTAATACATAGTGTTAGACTGTTTCTCTTTCTTTATTCGTGTGATAGATAAACAAAGTTATTAGAGAGGATAAGGAGAATATCGTTCGAGTTAATACCTTATTTTTTTTCTAAACTATGTGACTATTTTTTTTTCTCCATTTCTTTTCACCACAGTTGGATGAATGTGAAACTTTATTTTCTAGTCCTGCTTTCAGATTCCTGTTGTCTTTGTCTTTCTTGTGAGATAACATAATTACGACATTGACGGTGACTTCTGCTACTAGTCTTCAGGCGGATTGCTAACCTTCGCCTGTCTCTGGAATTCCCTCGGTCTCCTACTAATAATCTATTTTCATTGTCATCCATAATAAGTCGTAAAAATGCACGGTGATAATTTATAACTGGCATGTATAATTTAACTTGTTCAGCGAGATGTTTCTGTTAAAAAAAAAAAAAAAAAAATTAAAAGAAAAAAAAATGAGCACTTTCGTCACCTGATCTATTGCGGACCACATCATCCTAGTCCCTGTGACTCACTAAGTGACAAAATCTGTCAGCATCTAGCTTGCTATGGCTGAATATTTTTCTAGTTGCAAAGTGAAGCGACTGCAGGCGAGCATCTAAACAAATTTGAAAAAAAAAAGTATTGATAAAGCTCCACAAAAAAAAAAAAAAAAAAAATCGTAGACAAACGAATCACAAGACAAAACGTGACGCGTTTGGACCTCTCAGGTCTTCTTCAGGCAAGATACACAACACTCAGGACAACGAAAATGAACGAGCTATCACTTCTCTTCATCCGATTCGGCGCAAGACAGACCTTGAATGAAAACGAGGCTATCAGGAAAAAAAAAAAAGACAATGTGGGAGTCGAGGTAGTCAATGATGAAAATGATATCACTGACAGGAATAATATCAATGATTAGGATTATGAATATGATGAAAAACAAAAATTGAAAAAAAAAAAAAAAAAAAAACCCAGGAAAGAGAGGATTACTACTACTTTTGGTGACAGTATGGCAACAACGGTTGTAGTATGGAACAAACGGCTAGAGGATTGTCGAACAGCATGGTTGCCGTGGCAACTGCCTCAGTGGCGATGTTGATGGTGATGTCATTGGTAATGATGGTTAATATCAATACTAACAATGGCAACAATGATAAAGATGATAATGCTTACAACAGTAGCAATGGTGATGTCACACCACAACATACTACACCAGCTATCTGTTACGTCACACCATATCACACCGCGTCATACTGCATCAGACGATTGTCACGTCACATCACATCACGCTACACCAGACATATGTCACGTCACACCACATCATGCTACACCAGACATATGTCACGGCCACACCACATCATGCTACACCAGACATATGTCACGCCACACCACATCATGCTACACCAGACATATGTCACGGCCACACCACATCATGCTACACCAGACATATGTCACGGCCACACCACATCATGCTACACCAGACATATGTCACGTCACACCACATCGCACTACCGCAGACATATCTCATGGCTCCCCACATCATATGTCACCACACATCCGTCACGTTACACCGCATCATAATACCCCACAAATCTGTCACGACTCACCACATCATGTTTCATCAGACATCCGTCACGTCACACCGTACACTATATCAGCCGCGTGTCACGTCACACAACATTGTGTTAAGCCAAACATCTGTCACGTTACACCGTATCAATACCCCGGAAATCTGTCACGTCTGACCACATCATGTTTCATCAGACATCCGTCACGTCATACTACACTATATCAGCCGCGTGCTACGTCACACGACGTTCTATTAAGACAGACACCAGTCACGTGACGCGACATCCTGTTAGCCAGAATCAGTCGCGTGACACGACCTTCTATCAGCCAGACATCAGTCGCGTGACACGACATCACATCAGCCAGACATCGGTCACGTGACGCATTACATTAGCCGGACATCAGTCACGTGACACGACATTCTATCAGCCAGACATCAGTCGCGTGACCCGACATTCTATCAGCCAGACATCAGTCGGGTGACACGACATCACATCAGCCAGACATCGGTCACGTAACACATTACATTAGCCAGACATCAGGCACGTGACACGACATTCTATCAGCCAGACATCAGTCACGTGACACCACATTCTATCAGCCAGACATCAGTCACGCGACACGACACTACCTCAGCCAGACATCAGTCACGTCACACATCACACCGCACCAGTCACGTCACACCCATACCTGTCCATCAGTCAAGTGACTTGTCAACACGACACAGCCCCACACCAGTTCCGTCCCCCCCCCCAACCCACACGAGGCGCGAGGCCAGGCCCAGACTCACCTGTCCAGTGGTTTCCTGCAGGACAAACCAGCCCATGTCGTTCCCCGACTCCACACGGTACACCACTTCTCCGTGCGGAGTCCCCGCCGGGTCGCCGTCTGTCGCCGACACTGTCGTCACACACTGCCACACACACACACACACACACACACACACACACACACACACACACACACACACACATCAATTTTTTTTTTAAAGTTTAGTTCCTTTCTTTATTAAAGAATGTTGAAATCATTTGAACGACATACAAAAACATCTATGTAGTAATATTGGTCACATCAACAGGGGTACCCAATATATATATATATATATATATATATATATATATATATATATATATATTTTATGAAGTACGGAAGAATGGGAGAAGAGGGGTTGTTGGAGGAAGAGGGGGGGGAGGGCATGTGTGCACCCAACAGAGAGAGAGAGAGAGAGAGAGAGAGAGAGAGAGAGAGAGAGAGAGAGAGAGAGAGAGAGAGGCACTCACTCACCTGGTCGTCCTGCTGTAAAAAAAAAAAAAAAAAGCAAAGCAAAGGCGGTGCCAGCATTAGCACTGAAGACAGCAAGGTGACAGGTTGGAATGCCGCCAGAGACATTTCTCTGCGGATTGTTCAACAGCACACAGTGGCGTTAAATTAATGCGTCTCAAGAAGTGTGGCCCTGATTTTGATCACCAACATCACACGTTCTTGGCTCTGGCCTGGCTGACTAGGGGATAATATATCATGACGCGCAGGCACACCTCTTTATCTGCAGTCTCCACAGAATCATCTTTATTGTCATCATTTAAACGTGGTTTTTCTGTTAAGTGACATTGATATAACGTATAACAAATGGCTCGGTAAAGCAGACACAGGCTGGGATCTGATTTCTCCGTAAAAACCACAATCTTTTTGCGGAATAACTAGATCTTCATAAAAGATTAAAGTGTCCGCTAATTACGTCCCTTTGAGCGCCGTCTTTAAAGGCAGATGCGCTTATTTCAATTGGTACCCGTGTCATCCAGTCAACGTCGTTAAATATCGTTCACGCAATTTTCTTACTTCCTTTATTCCTTCCATTACTCACGCAGGGTGCATGCTATGTGTAACGTGTCATCCATGCCAACGGCCAAACTGGCTTTTTCTTCCGAAAGTTGGTGATGGGATTTTACGTTTGTGCAAGATGTATATGCGCGCGTTCACACACGGAACCCCGGTTTATAGTCTCATTTGGAGGACTGTGTGGGAAATGGGAGTTAAAACCAATGTTAACTCTGAGTGAAAATCCCCCTGTGCCGAAACGCCCCGGCGGAGATTCGCACCTGCAACCCCAGGATCATTGAGATTATGAATCCGGCGCTCTACCACTGAGCTATTCCGGCCCCCAATGACTGAAGCAAGCAAGGAGACAGGAACGGCCTCTAGGTGATTCAACACAGATGTGTTTCATTTCATGTTAGTTCTTGTCAAAGCAAAACAGCACTGTTAGCTGGGCAAGGCAGAGGATGGCTAGCGCTCTCTTGAGCCAGAGAAACCAACTAAAATCATCAACACCAACGGTGCAAGGACAGAACGTATTTGTCGTAAGAAGAGATCAAAGGTCAGAGTTCGGGGGTTACTGTAAAGGTCAAGTGCTAACAACAATGTTTGAACAGGTGAAAATCGCCCTGGCTCTGTCCCTTGACGCAAGCTTAGTGCTTTTTTTTTTTCCTTTTTTTTAATGTAAAAACATGATTTTATCCTGGAATTTGAGGTCTGTAAATTAGTTCAATGCCATATGGCAGCAAACACAGCACAACGATGCATCACCTGTGGACTCTTTGTGTTTCTACGCGATTGGTAGGATTTGGGTGTGAAAAGTTTAGCTGACGACAGAAAAAAAATATGGGTTCATGTGGATCGTGCTTGCACACAGAAAAAGAAACGGACATGAGACCTGCCTCAGAGTCAGGTATGGTACGGGTCAAAGGCTGGACTGTGCGATGAATAGGTTTTGGCACTGGCCGATCTGATGAGAAAACCCAGGATCAGCTTTGAGTGTAATAGAAAATACAGAGGGTGTTGCGACTAATCTTAACCGTGGACTACGACCTCGTCTACACAGCTTAGGCCTCCAAGGTGGTACAGGACTGCTCTAAAGGTAGGTGAGGACAGTGCTTCTCTGCGTCCTCCCCAGCACCTTCGGGTGTTTCTTTTTCTTTTCTTCTACAGAGCGTGTTGGGCCTAAACTTAACCGTGGACTACGACCTGCAAAAAAAAAAAAAAACCCTCATACAAACAGCTTCTTCCGTCGAATCCACGTTTTTTTTGTTTTTGATTAGGGGCAGAAGACGGAAGGGAATGGAAGGGGGAAATACGGTCCATCCCTAACACGCAGAGCGCCTATATTCACAGCTGTAAAGAGCCGGCCACACAGGCCGTCCCAGTCCGTGGTGGTGCTGTGTCCAGGGACTACAGATCGGGTGCTTGATCAAGGGCTGCAGAGGACGAGGAATGCAGCCAGACTCACCAAACCAGGGCGCCTTTGTCTGAGATGGTGAAGAGCGGGACAAAGAGCAAGGCAACAAGCAGGTGCTTCTTTTTTTTGTCTGGGACTGCCAGGAGGCTGGAGGGTGGGGGTGGGGTGGCTGGGTAGTGGATACAGCAAGCCTAGCAAGGGTAGCGGACCCCTACCAGGAAGGATACAGCAAACCAACGTAGACCCTCGTCCTGCTCTATGTAGACCCTAACACTGCAATCACAGCGCTGAAATTCCCTCAGGACACCTGATTTTGACCATTTTTTTTTAGTCTAAATCCGACGGGGACTTTATTCTTTTTTTTTTTTTTTTTTAAAGTGAAATGGAGCTGTCTTTCATCTTCTTGATGATAAATGTTTTAAAAAGTCAAAATAATCATTTTGTTGTTGTTTGATTCGGTTGAAAATGATATACTTCAAACAGGGATCACTGATTATGTGCTTGAAGACGCTAACAGATTGGTTTCTGTCTCTTCAAATTCGCCAATCAAATCGACTGTTAGTAGCCTGCTAACTGGTATAATATGACGTAAGAAGGACTGTTTTTGTACGCTGACACCTCTGGTTAAACATTCTCCGTGAAATTCGGTTATATTCATGTTTAGAAGACCCGTCGCTATCATTCTCGCGGCGTGTCCTGAGTGACAGATCGCTTGCCGCGAGTATTTTCGCCCCACGTCGCTGAGTGGTAATTCACGCGTCGCTATAATTCTGGCGGCGTGTCCTGAGTGACAGATCGCTTGCCGCGAGTATTTTCGCCCCACGTCGCTGAGTGGTAATTCACGCGTCGCTATCATTCTCGCGGCGTGTCCTGAGTGACAGCTCGCTTGCCGCGAGTATTTTCGCCCCACGTCGCTGAGTGGTAATTCACGCGTCGCTATCATTCTGGCGGCGTGTCCTGAGTGACAGATCGCTTGCCGCGAGTATTTTTGCCCCACGTCGCTGAGTGGTAATTCACGCGTCGCTATCATTCTGGTGGCGTGTCCTGAGTGACAGATCGCTTGCCGCGAGTATTTTCGCCCCACGTCGTGAGTGGTAATTCACGCGTCGCTATCATTCTGGCGGCGTGTCCTGAGTGACAGATCGCTTGCCGCGAGTATTT
>JADBJO010000868.1:102500-104969 GCA_016801955.1 Conus betulinus
CCCCAGCTTTTCTCGGGTCTGGTACTGTAAAGCCTGTGCCTTTATCATTCCCTCGCTGTTTCTCCTCTCGCCCCTTCCTCGATCCTACAGACCTACGGGGACCCCGCTGGGTAGAATGGGATGGTGCGTGCGTTATAGTGAGGGACGAGCCTGGTAACCATCACCATCGTGCTTAAAACTCAATCCAGTCTTGTCGGAAGCGGGTTTCCGACACTGTTCACATCGCTTGAAGGCGTGTCGGACGCATACTTCTGACAGAGAGTTGACGATTTTAAAAAAATCATACCGCCTTTTGTCAAAGTGCATCAATCTCGTTTCAGGTACAGCTTAGGGCCTTGTTTTTGCAGTTGCGTCCCTTAGACCGTTCTTTGTGTATTGTGTAGTAGTTTTATACGGATTTGAATTTGTCCTACTCTTCTTAGTTCTTGCGACCACACGATTTTGAATACGATCACATGATTTTGAGTGGATCAAGCATTTTACGTTGAACTTCTTGTGTGTTTATGCAGTTGTCATAAATATACTGTTCTTTGTAGTTCATACCAAGTGCTCAGAAGTGTAACTGAACTTTTGTGGGAGGATAGAGAGCATGACGAAGTGGATGGCAATGTGCACAACACGTTTTTGTTTTTCTGCAAATGTGCATCATTTTGGATTATTACATCATGTAAAATGTGTAGACTCCTCACTGAAGGTATGCATTATATATAGTATCTATATATCTATCTATCTATCTATCTATATCTATATATATATATATATATATATATATATATATATATATATATATATATATATATATATATGAATATATATCTTGGCTTATATATATATATATATATATATTTAAATTGTTACATATATGTATGTATATAAAGAAAATTTAAAATAGGGTTTAAAATGAAGAATTAAAACCTACAAATTTGTTTCAAGCCAAGAGCTCTCCTCAGGGTTAATTCTTCATTTTAAACCCTATTTTAAATTGTTAAATGTCGCTCCCTACTTGGCTTGAGCACTTTTAACATTCATTTGAGTAGCTTTTAAACCCTAATTGGTTGAGCACTTATACATTCTATAGCTTTTTAACCCTATATATATATATATATATATATATATATATATATATATATATATATATATATATATATATATATATATATATATTGTTTCTTCTATGCAACGGTGTGTTTCATGCTCCTAGGTGAAGTGGTTGATTTTTTAATGATTTTTTTTTAAATTGCCAAAAATCGTGTGATCTGAGGGACGAACTGGTCCATTTTGGCTGTGACTTGATCGAGTTAACGTTCTCTTTCCGGATGACTACTACAGTACCCCATGACCCATCTGTGTTGTCCTATCCTATTCTACACCGTCCTCCAGTATTACTCTGCATAACTTCGTATTGAACTGCAGATCTGCATAACTTCGTATTGAATTGCACCGCATTCTGGTATCGTTTGCATTGACTTTTCACGCTCAGTATTGTGTTTTAAAGATAAGATTGAAATATTGATGAAAACAACGTCCACACAAGGGATAAACATCGCGTCACTTACGCCATTTCTAACACGAAAATAATGGCTACCCTTCCCCTACTCGTTTGCAAGCGGCAGTTGATCAGTGCTGCTACTACAGGAACAAAAACGTAATAACTGGTGAATATGACCCCGCAAATTCAAAACGGTGAAGTTTGAGAAAGGTCCACCAAGCTGTTGACAGTTACCTCGTAGTCACGCACACAAAATAAATAAATCATCAGATTGAACTACAAACAATGACCACAGGTGCTTGAGCTGTACGTTTAAGATCACAGTAATGTTCGTGTCAATCTGTGCGGGAACTGTTCCTGGTCTAATGTTCAATGTTCATGCTTTAGTAGCGCGCTCTTTTGCTGCCTGTCGTATGCTTCATTATTCAAGACCATTTTGGAGGGGTCAAATAGACAAGATAGCTGCCGAGAGGTGTAGAGAGTGTGAACATGTCATCCCAGCTTTTGAATTTTCTTTAAAGCGAGAGAACAAGCCAAGTCAGGCGGAGTGCAGTCAGGGGTGAAATGCAGGTGGTCATGCCGGGTGGAGTGCAGTCAGGGGTGAAATGCAGGTGGTCATGCCGGGTGGAGTGCAGTCAGGGGTGAAATGCAGGTGGTCATGCCGGGTGGAGTGCATGCGGGGGGTGAAATGAAGGTGGTCATGCCGGGTGGAGTGCAGTCAGGGGTGAAATGCAGGTGGTCATGCCGGGTGGAGTGCAGTCAGGGGTGAAATGCAGGTGGTCATGCCGGGTGAGTGCAGTGCAGTCAATGGGTGAAATGAAGGTGGTCATGCCGGGTGGATGCAGGTGTGCAGTCAGGGGTGAAATGCAGGTGGTCATGCGGGTGGAGTGCAGTCAGTGGAAATGCAGGGTGTCAAATGCAGGTGGTCATGCCGGGTGGAGTGCAGTCAGAGGTGAAATGCAGGTGGTCAAGTCAGGTGG
>JADBJO010000868.1:113051-120551 GCA_016801955.1 Conus betulinus
GGCTGCAAAAGTTGAACATGAACGTTTGCATTCAAGAAATAATCTGAAAATAAATAATAACCTGAAACAAATTTTTAGGAGGGGAAGAGCAAAGCAAGGAAAAGGAAAATCCAACACCGAGACAAAACATTCAATTAGAACAAACTATTTGTGCCAGGGCAGGCTGTAGGCCAAAGACCTCTTTTTAAGATTGTAACATATTTGAGATCTTAAGTCACTACAGTAGGTATTTATAACATATTTGAGATTTTGTCACTACAGTTGGTAAGCTCATTGGAGGCAGACTATAACTAGTGTAGCAGATGAAGGAGAAAGAATGCTGGACATATGGTGGAAAAGACACATCATTCATAAGATGGAGGAGGTTTATTAGCGGATAAATCTGTTAGACATGCGAATAAAATCACCAACTGTAATCAGCATTGCAAGGTTTTCAGTGCAGGTTTTGTCTTGGTCACCACATAACAAAATTTTAGCATCTGCTTTTATGTCATTAGGCAGTAACGCTATTGTCTGAGTTCGAGCTAACTGGAAGAGTGGGCAGTGCAACAAAAAGTGACTGGCGTCTTCAACAGGATAACCACAGGTACATGCTGCACTGTTTGACAGGTGTCGTTTTAAATAAGTCACTGTTCAAGTCACTCATTTCCAGTCTCAGTTTGCAAATTATTATTTCAGATTGTCTGTCTTGCAAATAATAATAAGAAGGAACAACTGTATCTGTATTACTAAGGTAACGCTTAACAAAACTAAGAGAATCAGACTGCTTAATGTTATCAGGAAGACTGTTTCAAAGAATAGTAGTGGAAGGAAAGAATGATGATTTATACAGTTCCAGTCTGCATCTTGGTACTTGTCTTTCCTGGGATTTCGTCTGTGATAAGGATTGATTGAAGCAACTAGAGGAGGAAGACGTTCAACTAAATACAATGGCACAGTGCCATTAACAATTTTGAATACAATATGATTTTATGACGACGACGTCTTTCTTTAAGGGACGTTAGTCCTGATTCATGATATAGTTTTTGATGATTAGTACCACGAACTGAACAGTGATTGTGTCCTAATAGCGTCCAAATTGAGGTTTTCAAGATCATCGCTTTTGTTTATTTGTACAGTTGTCCCAAATAACATCTGAGAAGTCAAAATGAGGTAGAATAAATGATTTATACATAGTAAGAAGAGATTTACGACTCAATCTATACTTGTATGTCCGAAGACATGCAATAGGACACGGCACTTGGATAAAATAGATTTGATATGGAGGTCCCATTTACAGTTACTTTGTATCATTACACCTAAATGCTTATGGGAGTCTGATTCCTGTAATATCACATCACTGAATTTCAAGGGCTGTGTTTGGGGTATTGTGTGATTGGAAATTGTTAATAATTTAGTTTTGGATTGGTTGAATTCTACTTTCCAAGCAGAAGCCCACTTTCTTATTTTGTCAAGATCTGAGTTTAAAATTTCTGTCCTGAGTTGGGTATTATCTAACGCCAGATATATGCTAGTATCATCTGCAAATAATTTGATAATCGATTCAATATCATGTGCAATATCATTTATGTAGACAAGGAATAGAAGTGGTCCAAGAACAGAACCCTGCGGAACACCTGCTGATATTGGAAGGTAGGACGATTTACTCCCTTTTAGAACAACAGCCTGGGACCGATCTCTTAGATAGTCAGTAAACCATTCGAGAAGTTGTCCACGGATACCAAAGCTGACAGTTTATGTACTAATGCTTGGTGCCACACTTTATCGAAGGCTTTAGATATGTCAAAAAAAAAATTGCTTTGTGCAGTTGTTTTAGCTTCTAAAAATTTGCAAAAGTCATCGTATATACTCAGAAGTTGAAAGACAGTCGAGTCATGTGGAATAAACCCAGACTGAGCAGTTGCAAAAAGACTGTTATCTGTGAGGTATTTGAAAACATGTTTTTGAACACATTTCTCCAGCACTTTGCCAACACAGCTCAAGAGCGAAATGGGGCGGTAATTTCCACACTTATTTCTGTCTCCTTTTTTGAATATTGGGAGTTACATGGGCTAGTTTCCATACAGATGGAAACCTACATTCTGTTAATGAACGGTTAAACAAAAAAGTCAATGGTTCACAGATAACATCTGCAGCAGCTACTAACACTTTGTTATGGACTAAATCAGGTCCTACTGCTTTTTTACAGTCAAGACTTTTCAATATTTCCAGTACTATATTTGTGGAAAGAGTCAACTGGTCTATGGACCCGTTGAGTTCATTTAATCCAGGAATCTCAGCTCCACCATCCACCGAACACTGCGCAGCAAAGTATGTATTGAATACAGTTGCTTTGTCTTTCATGGAGTAGTAAACTACACCATTTTTCTTCTATTGGGGGAATATCGTCTTGAGCATACCTTTGGTTGAAATGAATGTTTTTTACTAGTTTCCACCAGTCCTTTGATCCAAAACCGCAAGGGGAAGAAATACGACTATCAAGCTCAAGCGCGTACTCAGCCTTTCTTAATCTGATTTTGTCTGTAAGGTCATTACGGATTCGACGAAATAATGCCCATGTCCAACCAAAATTCAAGGATTTGGCTAATCTGTGAATGGCATTTTTCTTTTTTATAATTTTTTTTTATTTCAATAGTTATCCATGGAGCATCACGTTCATTGACTGTAATTTCTTTAACTGGCATACAAAGTTTTGCCGTGTTCATGAGTACTTCTGACATTTTTTCAGCAGCATCATCAATTGAATCTAAAGACAGAATTGCATTCCAATTAGTATTTGATAATTCGGTCATTAATTTTTGCAACATCTAACTTCGAGTAATTATAAATTGTGCGTCTGTAGCAAGTGTTGGGCCTATGATAATTTTTCAAGACAGCATACGGTGATGAATGGTCACTACAGATCGGAGGCATTACATCCGTGGTTTGGATCATATCAGGACAAGGTGTAAGTATAAGGTCTAGTAATGTTGAAGATTGTTCAGTAATACGGGTTGGTTTTTTAACCAGTTGAAATAAACTATTTGTAATCATTATATTCTGGAGATGAGATGGGAGTTGATTTGCACAATCAGCATTGAAATCTCCAAGAACATATATTTATGAGGAGTCTTGCCTGCAAGCTGGATTGATTGGTCGATTAACCCCCCAGTAAGCTACATTAACCTCAGGAGGCCTGTAGAATGTTCCAACCAATAATGTGTCCTGACCCAGTTTAGTCTCCACCCATACCGCTTCTAAATTTGCTATACTCAGATCAGGCCTGGGTTTACAGATTAATTTAGTTTTTACATACACAGCGACACCACCATGTGCGTCTCCAGGCCTGGCTGTCCCACCTAAGAGGAGGGTGAAAAACCAGGATCATGACGTCATCATCAGCTGTGGTTTCTGAAAACCATGTTTCTGATACACTTATAACATCAAAGCAGCTTGCTTCGCACTGAACTAAGGGAATTTTCCTACTCAAAACTGCGCGCATTCATCTGGACAATGGAAAATCCATCCAGGTCGTCGATGTTATCTGGTCAGGGTTAGGGTGAATGTCACCCGCAAGTTCCAGAAGCAACTGAACTAATAGTATACACTGAAAGGTAAGCATAAGATTACCTGGTCCCGTATACCCATGAAACTACTAAATCACACTGCATGATGTTTCAGGTTAGTAGTCTTTTCAAGAGGCTTTCTACAAAAAAAAATTGGGGTAGAATGACCTCGAACATGATGAAGGTAAAGAATGCAAGAGTCAAGCTCTAGATCTGTATGATTTTAAAAGGAGGATAGGGGGTGAAAGTGCTAACAGTGACAAAAGACAGTTTTGTATGTAGATAATTGGAGAGCCCTGGCATAGAACATTTCCGACACTGGCTCTGAACTGACCTAGGCTGCAATTCATGTCACAGAACGGAGCAAGAATTCAAAAACATTCAGATGACAGCATCGGAATGCCATTGTTTCTTAAAATCACCCCGGTGTTGGTCAGGTATAGTACACAAAACTATTATTATATTTTGCCCTAACAAGTGAAAAATGACATAACTGAATGGAAAGTAAAAAGAAAAAATATAGTAAGTATATATGGGATTCAATTCCATCATAAGTTTTGGCAGGGGAGAAGCGAGATATCAAATTCAAGCAAATATCTTTCCAAGAAGCGAAAAGCAAACATCAAGCAACTGAATCACAATTAAATAAATAAGTATCGATAAAATCTGGTTTGAACTGGTTTGATCTGGTTTTAACCAGTTTCAACTGGTTTTGAACTGACTTGATCTGGTTTGATCTGGTTTGAACTGGTTGATATGGTTTTAATCTGGTTTGAACAGGTTTTAAACTGGTTTGAACTGGTTTCAACTGTTTTATCTGGTTTGATCTGGTTTGGAACAGTTTGAACTGGTTTGAACTGGCATATGAACGGTTTGATCTCGTTTGAACTGTTTTTAACTGCTTGAAAACTGGTTTTGATCTGGTCTGAACTGGTTTGGACTAGTTTGATCTGGTTTGAACTGGTTTGAAGTGGTTTGGTCTGGTTTGAACTGGTTTGTTGATCTTGGTTTGATCTGGTTTCATTTGGTTTCATCAGTTACACAACACACACACACACACACCACACACACACACACCACACACACACACACACACACTCTACTGGTTTGATCTGGTTTGAAACTGGTTTGAACTGGTTTAAATCTGGTTTGAACTGGTTTGAAGTGGTTTGGTCCTGGTTTGAACTTGTTTGAACTGGTTTGTTTCTGGTGTAATCTGGTATGAACTGGTTTGAAAGTGGTTTGATCTGGTTGAACTGGATTGAACTACCCTTATCTGGTTATCTCGGTTTGATCTAGTTTTGAAATGGATTCAACTGCTTTTAAACGGCTTTGATCTGGTTTTGGTTTGAACTGGTTTGATCTAGTTTTATCTGGTTTTGAACAGAAACTGGTTTGAACACTGCTTTGATCTGGTTTGAACTGGTTTGATCTGGTTTGAACTTGGTTTTGGACTGGTTTGATCAGGTTTACACACACACACACTCACCCACACACCCACACAACACACACCACACACACACACACACACACTCGCACTCGAACTCTACTTGTTTGATCTGGTTTGAACTGGTTTCAACTGGTTTAATCTGGTTTGAAGTAGTTTCGTCTGGTTTGAACTGGTTTGATCTGGTTTGATCTGGTTTCAACTGGTTTGATCTGGTTTGAACTGATTTGATCTGGTTTGATCTTGTTTTAACCACTTTCAACTGCTTTCAACTGCTTTGATCTGGTTTGAACTGTGTTTGATGTGGTTGGTTTCAACTGGTTTATACTGGTTGATCTGATTTGAAACGGTTTGAACTGGTTTGATCTGGTTTGAACTGGTTTGAACTGGTTTGATCTGTTTGAATTGGTTTTGAAGTGCTTTCAACTGGTTTGATCTGGTCTGAACTGTTTGGACTGGTTTCATCATTGGTTTACACACACACACACACCACACACACACACCCACCACACACACACACACACACACACTGGTTTGATCTGGTTTGATCTGGTTTGAACCGGTGCGATATGGTATGATCTGTTTGAACTGGTTTGATGTGGCGCTGACGCCCTGGCAGTAGAGACTTCCGCGTGTGTGGTCTGATTTGATCTGGGTGATGTGGTCAAGTTTCATGCGGTTTGAACTAGTTTGAATCTGGTTTGAAATTGGCATGACCTGGTTTGAATCAAGCAGCGCTACGCCCTGAAGGAAGAGGTGAGTCTTCCACGTTTGTGGGCTGAGCTGGGAGCACTGGTCTCATTGGTTTAATCTGGTTTGATCTGGTTAGAACTGGCTTGAACTGGTTTGATCTGGTTATCTGCTATGATATGGTTTTATGTGGATTGGACCGGTTTGAACTAGTTTGATCTGGTTTAATCTAGTTTGAACTGGTTTGAAGTGGTTTGATCTGGTTTGACACACTGGTTTGGACCGGTTTGATCTGGTTTACACACACACACACGCACACACACACACACACCCACACCACACACACATACCACACACACACACACACCACACACACACACACACACATACACACACGCGGTCGCCCGCACACATCTACTAACACACACAAACAGAGATACACGCAAACGTTCGCGCGAACACTCAACTCACAAGGAAACGGACGGACGCGCACTGACACACTTACGAACACACTTACCCCCAGGACAGATACGCACACAAAATGCACGTACGCACACACACAAACACGCACAGGCACGCACAAACGCAAGTACGCAATCACAGTAACACACGCGCACACAACACACACACACAAACACACACCACCACACACCACACACACACACACCACAAACACAATACACAAACACAAACCACAACACAACAAACATACTTACTTACGCTGGTGCGCTCACGCATGAATGCACGTAAGCACGCATGCACGCACCGACGGACGCAGTCACGCAGGCGCCCATGCGTGTGTGCGTGCTTGGCACTGTGTGCCTTAGCGTCTCAGTTTTCGTCTGGTTTGAACTGGTTTGATCTGGTTTGAACCAGTTTCAACTGGTTTGATCTGGTTTGAACTGATTTTGATGGTTTGATCTTGTTTTTTAACCACTTTCAACTGCTTTCAACTGGCTTTGATCTGGTTTGAACTGGTTTGATGTGGTTGGTTTCAACTGGTTTTATCTGGGTTGATCTGATTTGAAACGGTTTGAACTGGTTTGATCTGGTTTGAACTGGCTTGAACTGGTTTCATCTCATTTGAATTGGTTTGAAGTGCTTTCAACTGGTTTGATCTGGTCTGACTGGTTTGGACTGGGTTTCATCTGGTTTACACACACACACACACACACACACACACACACACACACACACACACACACACATACACACACACACACTCACACACACACACACACACACACACACACACACACACACACACACACATACACACACACGGTCCCCCGCACACATCTACTACACACACAAACAACGAGAGACACGCAAACGTTCGCGCGAACACTCACGTCACAAGGGAACGGACGGACGCGCACTGACTACACACTTACGAACACCACCTTACCCAAGGACAGATACGCACACAATGCCACGTACGCACACACACAACACGAACAGGCACGCACAAACCAAGCACGCATCGCAGTACACACGCCGCACGCACACACACACACACACCACACACACACACACACACCCACACACACCACACCACACACACACACATACACATAACACACACACAAACACAAACACAACAAAACACAAACATACATACGTACGCTGGTGCGCTCACGCATGAATGCACGTAAGCACGCATGCACGCACCGACGGACGCAGTCCACGCAGGCACGCACACACGTTTTTGTTCGTGCGTTGAAGCCTCCATGCGTGTTGCGTGCTTGGCACTGTGTGCCTTAGCGTCTCCGTATCTTTGTGTGTAGTGTGCCCGGCCGCACAAACAGCAATTGCCGT
>JADBJO010000868.1:140551-220551 GCA_016801955.1 Conus betulinus
AGATCAAACCAGTTCAAACCAGATTAAACCAATTTAAACCAGTGCGCACCAGATCAAACCAGTACCTGTTCAAACCAGATCAAACCAGTTCAAATTTAAACCAGATTAATCCAGATCAAACCAGTAGTACCAGTTTCAAACCACATTAAACTAGTTCAAACCAGATCAAACCAGTACCAGTTCAAACCAGATTAAACCAGTTCAAACCAGATCAAACCAATACCAGCTCAAACCAGATCAAACCAGTTCAAACCTATACCAGATCAAACCAGTTCAAAACCAGTTCAAACCAGATTTAACCAGAGCAAACCAGTTTCAAACCAGTCTTAACAAGATGAAACCAGTTCAACCAGTTCAAACGAGTTCAAACCAGATTTAAACCAGATCAAACCAGTTCAGATCAGTTCAAACCAGATCAAGCCAGTACCAGTTCAAACCAGATTAAATCAGATCAAACCAATTCAAACTGGTTCAAAAACCATATCAAACCAGATCAACTAGGTCAAACCAGTTCAAACCAGTTCTAACCAGATCAAACCAGATCAAACCAAATCAGACCAGTTCAGCCCCCACACGCGAAAGTCTCTACTGCCAGGGCGTAGCGCTGCTGGATCAAACCAGATCATACCAGATCAAATCAGATCAAACCAGTTCAAACCAGATCATACCAGTTCGAACTAGTTCACACCAGATCAAGCAAGATCAAACCAGTGTGTGTGTGTGTGTGTGTGTGTGTGTGTGTGTGTGTGTGTGTCCACGCGTGCGCGCGTGCGTCCGATCGAGTATGCATGCTTGTGTGCGTGTGTCCGTGTATGTGTCATTGTGCGACCGTGCGTATGAGCGTGAGTACGTCCCTGCTTGCTTCCTTGTGTGCATACGTGCCTGCATGCTCGTGCGTGCGTGTATGTGTGTGTGCGTCCATGCGTTCGCCTGCGTACGTGTGGGTGCATGAGTGTGTGTGTGTGTGCGCGCGCGCATCCGCGTGCCTGAGTGTGTGTGTGTGTGTGTGTGTGTGTGTGTGTGTGTGTGTGTGTGTGTGTGTGTGTGTGTGTGTGAGTGTGTGTGTGTGTGTGTGTGTGTCTGTGTGTGTGTGCGTGCGTGTGTGCGTGTGTGTGTGTGTGTGTGTGTGTGTGTGTGTGTGTGTGTGTGTGTGTGTATGTGTGTGTGTGTGTGAGGGGGTTGAGTGAAGACCAGGCAAGATACACGTGGACACTATCAAACGGAAGTAACGCTTAGTTTCTGTGTCTGCTTGTGTGTGTGTGTGTGTGTGTGTGTGTGTGTGTGTGTGGGTGTGTGTGTGTGTGTGTGTGTGTGTTTGGGTCTGTGTGTGTGGGTCTGTGTGTGTGTCTGTGCGTCTGTTCGTGTATGCGCGCTGGTGGGTGCTTGCATGTGTGTGTGTGTGTGTGTGTGTGTGTGTGTGTGTGTGTGTGTGTGTGTGTGTGTGTGTGTGTGTGTATGTATGCGCGCTGGCGGGTGCTTACATGTGTGTGCGTGTGTGTGTGTGTGTGTGTGTGTCCGTGTGCGTGTGTGTGTCTGCGCGTGTGTGTGTACGATCGTGTGTGTGGTTGCGTGGAAGCGTGTGTGCGTTTATATGTGATTGTTTGTGTGAGTGTGTGTGTGTGTGTGTGTGTGTGTGCGTTTATGTGTATGTGCGTGCGTGCGTGCGTTCGTACCTGGGTGTGTGTGCGTGTGTGCGAGTGTGCGTGCGTGTGTGTGTGTGTGTGTGTGTGTGTGTGTGTGTGTGTGTGTGTGTCGAAATCGTGATGTGTCGAACTATTGCACAAAAATTAAACATTAAAAAACAAGTTTCGTTGGTCGACAAAATTGTCGGATTGTTGAAACGTCGGAATCGTGATTTGTCACAACTATCGAAATGTCAGAATCGTCAAGTGTCGGACTATCGGACCCAGACCCCCATCAGGTCTGTGTAGACAGTCTAAAAGTAAAATGGCCCGTTGTAAAAGAAAAGGTGTAGCTCACGCAAAGTGTGATATAAAGGGATAGGAGTTCAAAGCGTAAAAAGAAGCACATCACTGTCAAAACCCTTTTCTGGCATCACAAATTCATGCTTCCCGTTCTAGAATCATACACGATCGAAATATACCGTTTTTCTTACTGATTTGACCAAGCAACTCACAGCGAAATTGCACCCCCCCCCCCCCCCCCCCCCCCCCCCCCCCCTTGGAACGGTGCCGGGCAATGGGCCCTGGGGGCCACGCCAAGTGACACGCTTCGCAGACGACAGAAGCGCGATGACACTTCCAATGTAGGGGTTAAAATGGGAACAACCTGAGTTGACACGCGTGGGGCACGTGCAACTCTCTCTCTCTCTCTCTCTCTCTCTCTCTCTCTCTCTCTCTCTCTCTTTCGGCGGGGAGGGGAAGGGGGGGGGGGGGGTGTGTGTGTGTGTGTGCATTTTTTCCTATTATTTTGTTTACCTTTCACAAAAAACAAAAAGATTTCCAAACACCTGCTTTTAGCACAATTGACGGAATTTGGATTTGTGCCTTAGCAGTAGTCTACCATTTCATGACGATATGTCGATCATCTTTCCTCTTTACAAAGAGTGGCGAAGGCAAGAGGGATGGGAGGGAAGAAGTATTTTGGCTGGATGTCTGTGATTTTGCCGTGCACCCCCCCCCCCCCCCCCCCCCCCCCCTCCCTTCGCCACACTGCGCCCATTTTTTCACACCATAACCTGTATCCGCACCCCCTACACCTGCATAGGCGAGACAAGACAGCTGAAGCTACCAACTCCTCCCCCCTCCCACCCCCCACCCACTTCATCTCCCTGGAAGTCTGGATACAGTTGCATAACTTGACTGGAAACTGACTGACACGCGAAGCAGACGACCAAATTCAGGTGACACTTCCAATGTCGCCTTCGTATCATTTGCAAAATGTTGATATGTCCGCGTGGCGCCGCAAGCACCTGGAACACAGAAGACTGCAAGCAGCGTTCATCACGATAACCCTTTATGATCCTAAAAGTCTGAATCAAGCCATTCTCTGACGGAACCTAACGGTCACAGCCCCACTATCTCTCCCCAACGGTCTGCACAGACATCTTACGCACACGCATACAGGCAAACGCGAAATCCAGCAAATGCAAGCACGAATGAACGCTCGAACAAACACATGGACAGACGAACACACAGAAACACACATACAGGCAGACAAGCATCAGGTGTGTTTTTGTTGTTGTTGTTGTTGTTGTTGTTGTTGTCTGAGATTTTGGCGGTGGTTTGGTTGCGTTTATTTTATTTTTTCTTTTAAAATAAAATGGTGATAGATTTGAGCGCCTTTTAGGAGGTTGGGATACCGTGGTTCTTGAATGCATATTTTGGGAACCGGTAGTATTGTCTCACAAGTCACAATTATAATTCTGTCACTTCGCATGGGTCATATTTTGAAACACACACACACACACACACACACACACACACACACAAACGAAAATGCATTAAATGATTCCTACAAGAAATGCAGACAGAATCCAAAGACAGTGTCAACAGTTGCGTCATATTTTGATTGACTTGTGTCAGACGCTCTGACCAGTGCACTTGCGACGGAAGCGGGGTTGGGGGGGGGGGGGGGGGGGGGGGGGGGGGAGAGAGGGGGGGGGTCGGTCATAGCGTCTTGTTTTTTGGATTGACACACGATTGGACAGTTGACGTAAGTGGGATGGGGTGGGGTGCGTACGTCTGGGGTGGGGGTGGGTACGTCTGGAAGGGGTATCTCAGAAGCTATATATAGGACCAGAAAAACATATTTCATGCACAACAGTTCACAATGGCTTCGGTGATAAGAAGCGAATGTGGCGGGTCTGTCCTTGTGCATCAAGACTTCAGGTACCACAAGCATCGGGAGACCGCACGCGAAATCCACTGGCGCTGCTGGCGCAGACTGCCGAACCAGAGTCAGAAACAAACCTGTTCGACTGCCCGGATCAGAGTCCTCCACCATGATCTCCATAACCACCCCAGCGACACTGCCCTTATACAGAGAGGCCAGCTGCGCGAGATTCTCATCAGTGAAGTTAGGGTGGACCCAACACGTCCCTCTACGCGCGTCTATAACGGCGAAGTGAACAGACTGCGGAGAGCTCAAGGTGGTGTGTGACAGGGAGCCCATTCCGGCTCACCAGACCTTCCGGAGCACCATGCACAGAGCGCGGGCCGGTCTGATGCCGCCGATCCCTCAGAACATTGCGGACGTTGATGTGCAGGGTCCATGGGCGGAAACTTGGGGGTAGGAACAATTCCTCCTCCATGGAGACAACGGCTGGGGAGTGTGGATCTTCGCCATGAGAGAAAACCTCGTGAATCTCAGCCGTTGCCAGACTGTGTACATAGACGCGACGTTCAAGAGCTGCCCACGACCTTTCGGTCAGTTCTTCACTATTGTTGGCAACCTCAGTGGATTCATCATACCCTTCGTGTATGTGCTGATGGACAACCGTACAGTCGGCGACTACCACCAGGTCTTGCAAGTCGTCAAACGAGTCGTCCGCCGTGAAACTCACCACCACTGGAGACCCCAGCTCGTGGTGACCGACTTTGAAGTAGGACTTTCCACTTCTATCGAGACAGAGTTGCCTCAGGTTCGCACGTCCAGGTGCTACTTTCACTTTGGCCAGGCGTTGTGGAAGCGGGTTCAGCGTCTGGGGCTCGCAGGCGACTACCAGCAGGATCCTTTGCTCCAACAAGCAGTGAGGCTGGTCATGGCTCTGGGCTATCTTCCGGTGGCATTGGTGCAGATGAACTTTAACACGCTAGTCAGCAGCCGGAGGGTCAGGCGTCCCGTTGCCGTGTATCCTGCCCTGGACGACTTCCTCAACTACGTCAGGAGGACCTACATCCAGGCCGGATGCCCTTCCCCCCACCCGTCTGGAACGTGTTTCCCGGAATAGGGACCAGCGGACAAACAACAACGTTGAGTGTAAGTATACCTTTTGAAAAATCACAAATAGCAGTATACACTAGCAAATGTTAGAAAAAGCAATGCACATAGAAATTTGGTCCCCTCGCAGAGACTATTGACTTAATAATTGGGAAAGACTTTCGGATGCATCGCGTAGCCTACGTCAGGCAACTGAAGTTACTCGTCACCGCGGCTTGGCGTTGCACACCCTGCTTTATTTCTGGAAATTTTATGTTCTGTTTGTTTCCAGCACATTATACAATTATATGACACTTAAAATTTCGCGTAATTGACAAGTTTGGACAGCACGGTTCTCTGCTGTTGATGTGTGTTCCTCCCCCCGCCATCCCAACCTGTGGTGCTTCATCCGCCAGCTGAAAGACCACCAGACATTGACAGAGGAGGCGGTCCTCCGCTACGAGAGGGGCGACGCGCCACCAACACGCCACCGCAAGTGGAGAGAATTCGAGACACGCCTTCTCCGCCTGAGACAGGAGTACGTGGGAGGCCAGCGGACCATTGGACGTTACTGGCGCGTTGTGAGCCATTTGACCCTGCATGCATAGGACCCAGCATGACCCAGGTTGCCAAGCAAATGACATTGACATTAAGGTTTTTATTTAAAAATAAATATTTATTTATTTATTTATTTATTTATTTTTTTGCGTTTCCGAGATCATCCCTGACTTTGACATGTTGACTTTGAGTGAGAAGCTCTGGTCGTTGTTGTTGTTTTCTTTTTTTTTTTTTTTTTTTTTTTTGCCCCCTTTTCCCCACATTCCGCATCTCATACAACTTTGTGAGCGTCTGTTCAGATCTGATCAGAATTTTCAGCAGGAATTATGCATATCCTTTTATAAATCGCTTGACATTCCTCTAATCCTTATCATGGCAATGGTACAGGAATAAATGAATGTTTTGCCTTGGACGCTAGCTCGTTTCCTTTTCCTTCATTAATTTTAGCTTACGTACAAAGGCAGGGTCACCTGGAAATCTATACCCAAATTGTGTTGGCAACAGTCCCAAACGTTTTTTTTTTATTATGAAATTTTACCAGGTTACCAGGAATATGCCATAGTTGCCCAATAGCCATGACCAAACCACTAAAGAACTTTTGACACCGACGTTAAAATTAATTCCTTGTGATGTCATAATGGGCAAATGGCAGTATACACTGTGTGCATGATGCTATCTACAAAATATTGTCCGATTCTCTTGACATTTCCGTAGGAATTGCAGAGATATATGGGTGTTGCGTGAACCTTGAACTCCTCTGCAAGTTACTTATGAAGAGTTGTATGATTTTTTTTTCTATGTTTGCCTTAAATATAGGAATCAACGATTTAAAAAAAAAATCATAACACTCTTCATAAGTGCTTTCATTGCACATGTAGTCCACACAATTTTGGTGATTTCCGGGTGACCCTGCTGCCTTAAGATAACAAGCGCCTCGAGAGCGCGTGCGCGCCCTGTGTGTGTGTGTGTGTGTGTGTGTGTGTGTGTGTGTGTGTGTTTGAAACGATGAAAATGCCTGCTTTTATCAATTCTCACACTTCAACGAAGTCCGAAGTAGTTTGTATCGATGCATGCTTGATTTGACTTTTTAACGTAACATGATTTTGAACAATTATTGTCTGTCTTCTGTTTTGTTCAGTGCCTGCAAAAGATTTCTATGAAGTTGAAAATAATGAAATTTGATTTTTATCAAGCTCGGACCTCGTTGAACTGTAAGAATTCACATGCTCGATGTGAGCTTCCATTGTGATAATTTCAAGCACGAGTGAATAAAAAAAAAAAAAAAAAAAGTCATCGAAAGTGAAAAACGGGAATTTGAAGGTTAAAAATAGTGGACTGGTGGGCAGAAGAAGAACAAGTAGAAAAAAAGATGAAAGTCGGAAGTATGCCCATAGTGAATAGAATGTACGAGCTTTCGGCTCCTTCATCAGGAAAAAGTAAATAAGTAAAAGTAAAAAAGTAAATATTTACTTTTTCCTGATGAAGGCTCTAGGAGCCGTAAACTCGTACATTCTATTCCCTATGGGCATACTTCCGATTTTCATCTTTTTTTCTAGGAATTTGGAAGAATAATAATCTGGAAGCTGTACTGAAAAATACATCGCAGAAATATTTTCAATACACAAGAAACAAACAAACGGACAAACAAGCAAGCAAGAAGTAAAAAGAATAGAATGACAAACACGCATACAGGCTAGACGTACAAGCAGAAGAGTTAATAATTACATAATCAGGCAGGCAGACAAAACAGGTTAATAGATGCTGAACCACACCGACAGTTTGGTTTGTAAGTTTGTTTATCTCTTCGCGCGGAAACTTTTTTTCCGCCAAGGGTAGAATACATTTTTACTCTGTGGTTATTCACACGCAGGTAATACCAGACAGGTGAGATTCAATACCTGGATGGGTCTGAGCAGTTTGATGACGTTCAATCGAATACTTTTACACGTCCTGACTTCCATGTACACACACACACACACGCACGCACGCACGCATCCCCCCTCTCCACCCATGCATGCACTTAACCCCCCCCCCCTCCTCACTGTCCCCATACAACCGAGAAGGGGGGGGGGGGAGGGGGGGGGGGGCGTGTCGGGCGGAGGGGTGGATGTGTTTTTTACGTCTTTTTCCACCATGATTTCGAAGACGGAAAGACACTATGGAAAACGCAGGCCTCGAACCCGAGACCCTTGGATCACGAGACGGATGCTCTACTACTGAAACTATCCCGTCTCCTGTGGGTCGGAGGTTGGGAGGGAGGAGGGGGGTCGGGGAGAGGCGGGTAGGAATGTCCGTGTGATAACTCATTGCGGTGACATTTCTTACCAAACCTTTTCCTTGCCACGACATTTCGTTGCAAGAAATCTTGTATCATAGAACTATAACTCGCAGTAGGTCTAGCACTACTCCCCTCCCTCTCCTCCTACCAACACTCACACGCACGCACGCATAGTGCACGCACACACAGACATCAGGCGAATGTGGGATGTGCCCGGCGCAACCTCTCATTGTACAGTAAGTAGGGCCTGTTAAATTCCGTCCAATTCTTCACACAGTCAATAATGAAGACAACACAATAATAAAAGTTAACTGGACGTTTAATCTAGGCTATGTTGAGTAGCCATCATGAACCAAAATAATCCCGTTGACCAGTCACCGTACTATGCATAACTGATTAAGCCACAGGGGAAATAACTTTCACAAACTAAAACAACATGTTACATCTCCCTTCTTCAGTTTTTTTTTTCCTTTTAACTATTATTTTTTTTAAATGTAAGAGAGATGATTATATATTCACAGGTAAATGTCAATTCCTATGTATTCAGTTACACATGAAAATATATATAACTTGCTTGTTTTATTTCATCCTAAATCTGATGTAACAGTCTCTAATTTTGCCATATGACATTGATTGAAAAATACATTTAAAAATAGAATCCTGGTGAGTGTGTGTGTGTGTGTGTGTGTTTTCATGAGATTAAGTTTTGAAATAAGTATTATCTTTTCTTCAATTGCACATATTATTCAATATTAATTTATAACAAATCAATCTTAACTTATTGAATAAAATTAACATTTGAAACTTTACATTTAAAAAAAATATTCATCCATCCACACTGGACTTATTGAATAAACAGAACATTTGAAACTTCACATCTCAAAGAAAGTTTTCATTCACTCGCACTGGACCTATTGAATAATCATAACATTTGAAACTTCACATTTCAAATAAAGTATTCATCCATTCGCACTGGCATTTTCACAACTCTACCACTTCTGGTTGTGACGTGTTTGTGACTTTCTTTTGGTTTCACTGTCTTTGCCTTCTTGTTTTTGTTTGTGTATGTTTGTAGCTTGTGTTTTCCTATTTGTTTTGGTTCTTTTATGTTTTGTTTGATAAAAGGTTTCTATATCAGTGTCACTGTCTGTTCCATGTAGGTGTACTGTTGTTGACAGTGTTGGTGTTTTTTGATATAGTTTTTTGTTTGCGGCTTTTTCTTTTGATCACCTTTTTCAATGTTGGTATTCATGTTTTCTTTCACTTTCATCAAGTCTCTTCTGTTTCTTCTTATAGTGCCTTTATCTGTTTGAACATAGTAGGATCTTGGAGTTTTTGCAGCTTTCAAGACTCTGCCAGGTATCCATTTATCATGGTCATTTACATAGATTTTGTCTTCTGGTTTGAGCTTTGGAAGTTCTGCTGCTCCTTTGTCATAGTATTGTTTCTGTTTTCTTTTAGTTCTTTCCTTACTTTGTTGTGATTCTTATTCTTGCTTGCTTTCTTTGTTGGTACAGTGAGTTTTGTTCTGAATGCTCTGTGCATCAGAGTTCTGCCGGAGATGGAAGAGTGCTGCTGATCGGTGTTGTTCTGTAGTTCAAAACGGCTAGATAAACATCAGTATCACTGTCTTTTGCTTTTTGCATCAATTTCTTCAAAGTTTGTATCATCCTTTCCACAAATCCATTTGATTGGGATATCTTAGGCTTGAAGTTGTGTGCTTGAATCCCATTTTTCTGCAAATCTGTCAAATTCTTTGCTGGAGTATTGTGGTCCATTATCTGACACTACTTCTTTTGGAATACCTTGTCTGCTGAAAATGGATTTGATGTAGTTTATCACTGTTGTACTTTTTGTGTTGGGAAGCTGTTGAAATTCAATTAATTTTGAGTAATAGTCTGCTACAATCACATAGTCATGATTGTCCCAACTGAATAAATCAGTTCCCACTTTTTGCCATGGTTTCTGAGGTATCTCTTGATTGATCAGTGTTTCCTTTTGTTGTTTGTTTCTGTGAGTTGTGCAAGTGTGGCATGCTTTCACAATGTTTTCTATTTGTTGATTCATTCCTGGCCAAAACATGAGTTCCCTGGCTCTGTTTTTGCACTTTTCAATGCCCAAGTGACCTTCATGTATTCTCTTGAGCATTTCTGATTGCATGGATTTGGGAATCACTACTCTATCTGCCTTGAAGATGAGATCATCGATTAGAGATAGTTCCTCATTATACTGGAAATACTCTCTGATCTCAGTGGGCACTTCATTTTTGTTTGCAGGCTATCCCTTTTTGATTTTTTTTTTTTTTTTATCATCCTCAGTTCTGTGTCTTTGTCTGTTTCTTTTTTCATCTGTTCTCTTTTTTTCTTTCTCTATATCCAGATTGTTAAGAAGAATGTTCACATGTACCCTCACGATTTCCTCTTCTTCTTGAGCTGTGTCTGATTCACTTTGTGAGTGTGACTCTGCAGCTGTTGCCCTTGACAGTGTGTCTGCAATATACATTTCTTTGCCTGGCTTGTAGATAATATTCAGATCATACCTCTGTAATCTCAGCATGAGTCTCTGAATTCTGGGTGGACATCGGTTCAAAGTTTTTTCCAGATGCTTTCAATGGGCTTATGGTCTGTTTCTACGAAGCACTGTTTGCCATAGATGTACTGATGGAATTTTTCACATGCAAAAACAATCGCAAATGTTTCTTTTTCTATCTGAGCATATCTTTGCTCTGCTATAGTGAGCGATCTTGAAGCATATGCTACTGGTTTTTCATTTTGCAAGAGAGCACAGCCTAGCCCTGTGTGATGATGCATCTGCAGTGATTTTCACTGGTTTGTTTGTGTTATAGTGTGCAAGAATGGGTGCCTTTGTTAACATGTCTTTTTTTTTTTGCATAGCTGCTTCTTGCTCGTAGTTCCACTGCCAGTCTACTTTTTTCTGCAGTAAATGTGCGTAATGGTGCAGTGCAATCAGCCAGTCTGGGACAGAATTTTTCGAGGTAGTTGATCATCCCCAGATACGTTGTAGATCCTTCTTGCATTTTGGTGCAGGCATGTTCTGGATTGCCTCAATTTTCTGCGGATCTGGTCTGATGCCTTCTTGGTTGATGACATGACCAATGAATTTGATTTCCTTTTTTGAGAATTCACACTTCTTCTTTTTCAGTGTGAGATTGCATTCTTTTGCTCTGTTCAGAACTGCTGTGAATACCTCATCATGTTCTTTTTGAGTACGTCCTGATAACATGATATCATCAATCCAGCTTTCCACTCGTGTAATGTCACTGAACATCTCTTTTATGGTTCTGTGGAAAACTTCACTTGCACTTGCTATACCCATTGGTAATCTTTTGAATACATACCTGCCAAATCGTGTTTGCATACAACATAATTTTGAGCTTTCTTCGTCCAATGCAATTTGCCAGAACCCATTTTGTGCATCAAGTTTTGTGAAAAACTTTGCTCCATCTAACTGCGCTGTTATATTTCTTCAACAGTTGGCATGGCAAAATGCTCTCTTTTGACTGCTCTGTTCAAATCTTTTGGATCCATACAAATTCTTAGTGACTTATCTGGTTTTTTCCACAACCACCATACTGCTGACCCAGTCTGTGGGCCCTCTTGTTTCTTCTCGAACCCCTAATTTTTCCATCCTTGCAAGTTCTTCTTTAATTCTGTTCTTGAGAGAAAATGGAACTTTTCGAGGGGGCTGTATGACAGGTTCAACTGTTGGATCCAGTTCGATGTGATGTTGCTTACCAATGCATCCTAGTTCCTCAACGACTTCTGGAAATTCTGTGTATATCTTCTCAGCATCTATGCCCAAAATCTGAATGATGTTGAGTTTTTCTGTTGATTCAAGACCAATGATGGCATGCTGATTTGTTTGTACAACAAAGAATTCAAGACTTTGCCCATCACTGAAATTTCACACGTGCCAACAGTTTTGAGTGCATCACCCGTATAACTAGTTAGTTTTGTTTTTGTTTTCTTGAGTGCTGGCTTTGGATCTAGTGCTTTGAATACATGCAATGGCAGCACGTTTGCCTGTGCGCCAGTATCAATTTTGAATTTGATTGTTTGATTGTGTGCATCTGCAGTGACAAACAGCTCTTTTCCCTCAATTTTAGCTTTGGGTTGTGTTATCACACCTACTTTGATTTCATTGATTTCATGTTCTGAGTCTGATTCTGTGTCGGAATATTTGTCAATGTCTGAATTGTTGTCATGTACATTGTGCACTTCTCTCTTTTTTTGTTTTTACAGCATTTCTGAAAATGGTTGTATTTTGAACATTTTGAGCATTTTTTCCATATGCTGGACATTTCTCTTTTATGTGTGTATATCCACATCATGTGCATCTGATTCGTATGTCTTCTTTGTCATAATTTTTTTTCTTTTCCCATGTTTTAAATTCATTTTGTGGCTGTTTTTTGATTTTGTGGATGTTTTCATTTGATGTTGTCATTGTTTGCACTTGTGCCTTTGCGGTTTCATGTGCTCTACATATCTCTATACATTTATCTAATGTGAGCCCTTTCACCTCAAGCAATTTAGCTCTCAAAACATCATCATTCACACCCACAAGTATTCTGTCTCTGATCATTCTATCTTCCTGATTTTCAAAGTTGCATGTTTTCGCATGTTTTTCAAGCTCTGTCACAAATGTGTCAAAGTTCTCAGAGCTTTCTTGTATTCTTTTGTTGAAAACATATGCCTCGTAGACTTCGATTCTTTCACCAACGAAAAAGTTTTCAAATTTCTTGACAACATCGTCTATTTGGTCATCTTTTTCGTCTTCCTTGAAAAAGAGATCCTTCCAAGAGCTCTGCCGCTTCTTCTCCAATGCAGGATGAAAAACTGCACATCGGTATTCTTGTGTCTCGTCCTTTAAACGGCTTGCCACCTCGTAATTTTTCCAACCTCTTTTGAAAAACGCCTCCATTCTTGTATGGCTGTTACACGGTCATTGAGGTTGATCTTCGCTGGCGGAGGAACATTCAAGTTCTCTGCCTCCGTCTTGTACTTGGTTCTTGATTGTGGTGATCTCCTTCGTCGTTAGACATTTTTTTTTTCTTGCCAGGAACGAAGTTTTAACGGGATCATTTACCTTAGTAACCACCGAGTTTGCCTGTCGATGACGTTCAGTGAAATATGTTGGTTCTAACACTGGATTTTGATGTGAACGTATCCCACTTCTGACACCATGTTAAATTCCGTCCAATTCTTCATACAGTCAATGATGAAGACAACACAATAATAAAAGTTAACTGGACGTTTAATCTAGGCTATGTTGAGTAGCCATCATGAACCAAAATAATCCCGTTGACCAATCACCGTACTATGCATAACCGATTAAGCCAACAGGCGAAATAACTTTCACAAACTAAAACAACAATATGTTACAGGGCCCGTACTGGCGCTAACATGCATTGAAATCCGTTTGGGGAACAGCGCTACTGGGGAACAGAGAACCTGGGTAACACCGGTACGGAAACAGCGGCACGCTTTTTCGGTCGGGGAACATCGACACTGGGGAACAGAGACACGGGGAACAGCGCTACTGGGGAACATAGAACCCCGGGAACACCGGCACGCTCCCCAAAAATGGCGGCCATCATCTTGTATCGAAGGAGAAACAGAAGAAATCTGCGCAGAAACAGAATTTTTAGAGATAGGACGCACCCATTTGAAAAGTTTGATGATATAGATCTATATCGAAAGTTTAGATTTAGAAGGAATGACATCATCGAAATCACAGATGAAATTACAGCCGACATTGAAGTTGCGAATCGACTTGGATCTCTTCCACCGCTGTTGCAAGTGATGACAACGCCGAGGTTTTATGCAAGTGGCACGTTTCAAGACCTCTGTGGCGAGCTGATCAGTGTGCATCAGTCAACTGCGTGCCGGTCTATGAAAAGGGTGACTGATGCGCTGTAGGCCTATCGGAGAGCGCCGGATTGGGTCGTTCAGCCAAGGCAGCAAGAAGCTGAACGCACGAAACGAATCTTTTTTTGAAAGGAATAGATTCCCCAGTGCCATCGGTACCATTGATGGCACGCAGATTAGGATCCAGGCACCCCGTGGGGACGACTACCCCGAGCAAGAATATGTGAATAGGAACAATTTCCATTCCATCAGGTAAGTAAGTGAAAAGAAGACACAGGTGTGTGTGTGTGTGTGTGTGTGTGTGTGTGTGTGTGTGTTTGCTTGCTTTTGTTACTAAAGTTGTATTTGGAGGAGGTATGGGGAATGGTAAGGAATGATTGCAGTGTCATTTGGCATTTGTGGAAAGAGTGCGTTTTAGTTTGATAGAGTGAAAATCATATTGGGTGAAAACAAAATGAAAGATGTTACCGACTTATGGTATACACGTTGGTAGTCTAGATAGTACGCAAATAGAATGTGTAAGGTTTTCAGTGTGTCCATGCTGTAGGCTGTTGAATGTGTGCATAGTTTGAAGAAAGCATACAATATGTTTGCACAAAACCGTATGCCTGCAGCGTAACTGTCGTGTGTAATGCACTGTGATTGAATGAGTGCAAACATACATGCAGACTGACCTCTATATTACTGGTTTTTTTTTTTTTTTTTTTTTTTTTAGTACAGTGAAGAGGACATGAGTTCAGTTACACTTGAAGTCTGTGGGCTTTAACAAAACTTTTCCTGTTTTGTCTTCGCAGGTATTTGTGTACCATTCACACACATTGACACACACACACACAGAGAGAGATATATATATATATATATATATATATATATATATATGTGTGTGTTTGTGTGTGTGTGTGTTTATAATATATTTCCCCCATTTTTTATTCTTCTTTTTTTTTTCAAAAAGTTCAAATTTTTGGCAAGTCATTACTATAATGACTGGAGAATTGTTAGCCAGCACTTGTTTTCCCCCACTACTTAATTGTTCAGCATTTTATATATATTATACACACACACACACACACACACAGAATAAAAACAACAGTCTGTTCATGTCTCAGACTTGTTTTTATATAAAATTTTCACTGTTAAAAGCTTCATCAGCCCAAGGTGCAATGATAAAAGCCTCACATCAAATGAAATGACATATTGTTGATGGCGTTTTCCTATTCAATTAAAATCAAGTAAAAAGAGGTCATCAACTGTTGTATGCAAGGCAATATATGAATATGTATATATGTATATATATATATATGTGTGTGTGTGTGTGTGTGTGTGTTCTCAGGAATATATTCCTAACAATGAAATTATGTCATACTTGTGAGAATTTATTATTGATATTGCCCCCTTCCCTTGTTTTACTTCACTCTTCCTCTGCCTCACCCTATCCCTACCCTTTTCTCCTTCTCCTTAGCCCCTACTCCGTTCCGTTTTTTGTTTGACAATTAACATGCTTAAACACCCCGCCCCCACCCCACCCCCCCACAAAACCCCTTTCCCCCAACCCCCATTGCCACTTCCACTTGCCCCTCTCGTACGTACTCCAACACCCTTTTTTTTTTTTTTTTTTAATGTATAACCATACCTTTATAAACTGAAGGAAGTGTACATCTTTGCTTTAATCATGCTACTTGGATGCAGTTCTGGATGTATAGATGTATTCATATACATACATATGTGAAAATGTTTCTTCTTCATGGTCTCTCATCTTGTACTTCTTTTCCTCACACCCAACTATCTTCATCCCCCCTCCACTCCCCCCCCCCCCCCCATGCCTTTCATTTCTCCCCCCAACACCTGCCCCTCTTTCTTCAACCCCCCCCCCCCCCTTTTCTCTGCCGCTCTGCCGCTTTCTCCCCCCCCCCTTTTACTCTCTCTGTGATATATGTGTGTGTGTGTGTGTGTGTGTGTGTGTGTGTGTGTGTGTGTGTGTATGCATGTGTATGGAGGGTCTATGGGTGTGTGTGTATTTTGTCTTGCATGCTACAGTTGTTGATCTCTATCTGATTTTACCTGAATTATGTAGTGAATAGGAATTCACCATGAACAGTATGTCATTTTACTTGTGTGTGTGTGTGTGTGTGCGCGCGTTTGCTTTGAATTAGAATTAAAATTTTATCATGTTTTTTTCTGTAATATGCGCTTTGGGCTCTCATGAGGTAAAGCGCTCTATAAATATCCTTTTACATTACATTTTATCATTGTACTTGGCTTGATGAGGCATTTAACAGTGAAAATTTATTAAACATACAGTGTGAGACATGAAAAGACTGTTGTTTTTATTCTTGTAAGTTGTATTGTTCAGTCTCCAGTTTTACTTCAGTGTATACTAGTACAAGGTGCGGAGCTCAGGACAACAAGAGAGCATCATTTTAACAACACACACACACACACACATATTGTCTCTCCCTTGGAGACTATAAGTTTGCTGAAGGATCATTTTGAGAAGCATTTATTAGTCCCCATTCACCCACTCAAGCACATACTGTTAGGCAGAATTAGCCAGCTTTGTTTATAATTGATATATATATATATATATATAACAGAGAGTTTAAAAACCACAACAGACAAGATAAAAAGATTACCAAAATTTTCGGCTTTAATGCCTTCCTCAGTGGTGGTGAGTCGACTGGCCGACGAGTGACACAACATCCATACATGCACAAAAAGAAAGTGAACAAGATTCACTATCTTAAAACAAGAAGCTAAAAAGGATTTCACGTACAGGCAAATCGTTCAAATGGAAGGGGAGCAAACGGATGTTGTAGTAGTAAGGAAGAGGGGCCGAGTAAGAGTGTGTAAAAGCGTGCGCGCGTCACGCACATGTGGGAGTGTGTGCGTAAATGAGTGTGTTGGTGTGAGTGTGAGTGAGTGTGTATGTGTGTAGTATGTGAAAAGGGGGGGGGGGGGGGGGGGGGGGGGGGGGGGGAGGTTCAGTGGGGTGTGTGTGTGTAAAAGTTCAGCGGCGTAGAACAAGAGCAGTTATTGTAGTGCGTTGAGTCCAAAAGGATGGAGAGTTTTCAATTTTCTTATCCAGAATTTTTCCCTACTAATTCTGTGCGTGTGTGGCTGTCTGAAAAACTTTTTCTATCACCATGCATTTCATGTTGGCCAGGGTGTGGTTGGGCAGGTTGAAATGTTGCGTGACAAGAGAGTCCCGATGTTGTTCTTGATGTGTGATCTATGCAGATAGAAACGTTTTCTGAGTGAATTTTTTGTTTCACCAATGTATTGAGAATTCTGACAGAGTTCGTACACACATATATATATATATGTGTGTGTGTGTGTGTGTGTGTGTGTGTGTGTGTATTAGTGTTGATGCATAACTATTTAAATGGAAAGTATTATGAAAGGTTTATGAATTTCTTCAGCATACACATACCCCACCTCACTACCTTTTTTCTCCTTAGTTACATGCAGTTCTAGGTGGCGTGTGTGTATATTGTGTCTAAGTACATATTTTAGCTTAGCATGTTGTGAGGCTGTCATGTAATTAACAGATGCATTTCGAACTACTGTCTTCACTTCTTCTTCTTTGGTACTGGGAAGAAGAATAGCAAATATGATCAAAGAAATGAATAAATACATAGTTTAGTAAATTGTGAACTGAGAATTCTTTTCCAACTGAGTAAGGAGGTAGGTTTAAACAGGGTCGGATGATCCTAACTATTGTATTGTGTGCCTTCTTAAAGCACCATCAGTATCAGCTTATGACGACTGTAAAGGCATTTTTTGGATTCTGTGGAATATGCTCGGAACAGATGTGCACTTTCAAGTTGCGCAAGTTGGCATCAGCTGATCAGGAAAATAGTGGATGTGCACTCTCTTCAAATTCTCTCTCCTAATGCAGTAGCCTTATCACCTCCAACCTCTTCAAATAAAACACACTAGGTTGACAGAATCGGATACAAAGGTAGCAAAAGATGGACAGATAAATAGATAGATAGATAATGAAAGCCAAGTTCTTGATATGGAGTTGACGAACATTTATTCTTTAGTATTGTGACAAAATGGTAATGGAATGTATGGTGTGTGGCATGTGAAACACTGAGAACAGAAAAATAAAAAGTACCATCATACAAAGGGAAAGTCTCTGAATCATTAACATTGATACAAATCCTTTAATGCGTGAATGTATACATTATTGGAGGAAACAGAATGAAAGAAATGAATTCCTTAGCATGACCACAACAAAGGATCATCATGAATTTGACAAAAAAAGGGATCATCATGAATTCAACAAAAGAAAATATACAAACTAGTTTGAGGAAACAGAATGCAACAAGTCATAAACATGAAAAAAGGGGATCATAATAAGTCAACAAAACAACTTTACATCAAATTCAACTATGCAACAGTGCAAATTTCTCATTACCAAAACAAAAGCATAGTGATTCCACAAAAGAGAATGTTGAAAAGAAAGAAGACGAGATAAAAAACAACAATCCTTCAAAAGTCTTCTTTTTTTAATGTTCCTGGTGGGACGTTTGTGCAACTCTGAACGAATGGTTATGTAGTATTTCTAATGTATTGTTTGAGGTGCAAAAATGTGCCCCTACACAGAAAACAAAGGAAGTTTAAGCTGTGTAGCTTGCTTGTTGTTTGAAATGTTTTCACTTATCAGCTGTGCTGTTTTCTTTTCTGTTGTTTGGTCTTGTTTGTACTGTAGATTCACTTATTATCTCCACCCTCAGCACAACCCCTGCTTTAAATACACGTGCTATGAAAGTTTTTTAAATGACTAACATAGATGTTCCAAAGTTCTCGCATGTTTTTTTACATAGCATAAAACTTGTGACATTTTAAAGACTAACATGGGGAATTTCCTGTGCTATCCCTCTGTCTACAGATACATATCAACTTAGTAGTACATACATAACCCCCTTTTCAGCAGAAAAAAAATTCACTCTTTCCTGCAGGTGAATGTGCTCTATAAATCAAATGTAAACATTGCCAAAATTAACAGTTCAGCTACATGGCAATTAAAATGAAATGAAAATGTGGCTGATGAACATTTTCATTTGCATAGTCATTTTCATAATGAACTGATGCAACATTCAGTTCCTTTCACATGTGCATGTATGTTTTACAGGTGATCTGTGACGCTGATCTCATGTTCTGGAACTGCGTTGCACGATGGCCAGGCAGTGTGCATGATGCCAGAATATAGAGAGAGAGTGAGGGTTTGAGCAGTTCGAAAGCAACAACAGACCACTGACAGGCTTCCTTCTGGGAGACAGTGGCTACATGCTAAGAGAATGACTCATGACACCAATCCCCAACCCCATCTCACAAGGAGAAATGCGCTACAACTTCTGCCACAGCTCAGCCAGAACAGCGGTAGAAAGGGCCATTGGGATTTTAAAGAAATGATGGAACTGCCTGAGACAACTTTGTGTTGATCCACCCAAAGCCTGCAAAATCATCAGAGTCTGCATGATGTTGCACAATCGGGCCACATCACTGAACTTGGAACCACCTGATGACGAAGAGGAGGAAGCAGAGGAGTAGGAGGAGGAGGAGGAGAGATGAAGATGATGACAATGAAAACCCTGCAATGACTGAAAGAGCACGGAGGGCTGCTGGTGCTGCAGTGCAAACACAGGTCATTCACAACTACTTCACCTGAAAGTGAGTACTACATTGAACCAAACAAACCACTGGCATGTCTGTTTTGCAGATTTACCTATCGACAAATACCATACAGAGGGATGCAGGCATTATTTAAAGAGAAGCTTACAAAAACTGCAGAGCATCAAAAATGTTCTACCGTTTAAATTGGTGAAAAGGTGCATATATTATGTTAAATTTGTCTGAACACTACATCTTCAACATTGTGTTCACACAGACATACATAATAGCCTTTCACGTTTACATTTTTTCTTTCCTTTTTCTGTCTGGTCTCCAATATCCAAATGCAAGGATGAAACGCACACCACCAACATTAGATTCATATTGCAAACACTATGACACTCCATACCCTCTGCCACAACTAACATTATGGAAACTGTGCTGTCAACTTTGTAATATGATCCATCTCAACACTAACACTTTCACTCAAAGGTTTCTTCAAGAGTGAACCAAGAGTTCACATGCTGCATTTTACTTTCTGCATTTTTTGTTTGTCTCCATTTTTCTCTAACAATTTTTGACACATAATTTCATATAATTTATTCTGTGCCTTGCTCTCCTCTGCTACTCTAATATACTTCTGTTTTTCCATCTCATGTTTTCTTTTTTTCTCTCTCTCTCTCTTTGTCCATTTCATGTTTCTCTTTTTCTCTCATCTCTCTCTCTCTCTCTAACCATCTCATGTTTCTCCTTTTTTCTCTCTCTCTCTCTCTCTCTCATCATATCAACATGGTGTTGCTCTTTTTAATTTCAGCACTCAGATACTGTTTGAAAAAGGTCCTCTTCCGACTCCTCTTCAATCACTTGGCTGACTGTGTGTCTGCTGCTGGTGCATTTCCCCTTCGCCAGGAGACGAGCCTTCGGTCCTATGGCCCTTGTTGATGTCACAGCTAGAAAAAAGAGAAGAAATATTCTTGACGATTGCAGTGTAAACTTTTGATTAGCAACTCGTCTATACCAACATGCACACAAAATCTGAATCATATTGGGCCCAGATAAGACGCATTTATGGTAACATGGTCTCTCACAAAAGGGCAGCTCAAATGCCGTTTGGGTTGCCTATCTTTTGTGAAGGCAGACATACATGGTAGCTAGCACTGGCATGATGCATAGTGTTAACTGTTTTTCCCTAGATCAGGGGAGGGAGGAAGAAGGTGAGGGGAGGCCTAATACACTTAAAGATACACAGTATATTTAGTGAGGAATTGGGTGGATGGTACAGAGGTGAAGAGTGACTGTTAATCTGTACATGGGTTTTGCTGATTTGTTTGCAGATAGCAATGTATTTGTTGGAATAGACTCAATCTGTCTTTCTTCCTTTTTTTTCCATTCTCACTCTCTTCAAAGCAATCACGTTCGCCATCATGACAAAAAAAGGACTCACTGCTTGACTTCACACTGCAGTTTCGTGTAATTGCAACAGGGATTTAAAGCTTTAGCAAATTACATAATTATCTAACATGATGAAATAGAATGTGATGCTTGACTTGAACAATGTCAGGTTGCGATCTTAAATTTTGAAACAATTTGCTTGAACATTTCTACATACAGATGTGCCAATCACAAGAGGGTGATGTAAAACACAAGGAAAGAAGTTTAACTGGTGTGAGATGACCTTGCTGTTCTTTTCTTGCTACTGGACTATGGCTGAAACCCTGCCCATTTGATCAGCTGGTCTCTCTGTAAATAGTGCAAATTTAAGCATTTTCAATTTATGTTTACTTGTTTGCAAGTTGGAAATCTTAGGGCGTTGTAAGAATACATCCATTTACCTTTTCCCACTGAAATTACAGTGAATAATGGGAACTGTTAAATTATGTCCTTCTGCACGAACACATACTGATGGTAATAATACTAATATACACTCTCTAATTCAATCATCTCCTCCCCACTATCCCTTGCACCCACAACCAAGTTGCATGTCCAGATTTGTATTCCTTGTTTTTGAATTTGCTGCTGTACTTTGAACTTTTCTGTTGTCCTGTTGATCAATCTTTGTAATTGTTTAAAATGAAACAGACTTGTATGCATTTAACAAATTGATCATCACCCAGTTAGCTAGAGTGTGTAGCGTGTGTGTGTGTGTGTGTGTGTGTGTGCGTGTGTAAGTGTGCCAAATTTAGGGAGAAAAATACATTTACCCAATGGCTGATGTACTTCTTCCATTTGGGAGGATGTACTGACTCCAGACATGGAAGGCGCATCTGAAACACCACAATAAATTCAGCAGTAAGAAACAAGAAGCTCTGCAACAGTCAAAATACTTGAATGTGCATATGTCAAAATACTTGAATGTGCATATGTCTACATGTACAAGCATATAAGTACATGAATATATATCATACATGCAAGCATGAAATCTATTTTGAATGTAATCAGTTATGTGTAACACAGTCAAAATGTACATGTACTGTAATCCAAGTCTAATGTGCATGATGAAATGAATACCTGCATTTACAAAGGTAATATTCTTTCACTAGATGGTACCGTTTTAAACATTCTTCATATATTTTGAAGCATTTGCTGCCACCGTTTCGCAGTGATGTAAGCAACACACAGTATGCATACTTACTTGGGTAGTAGTAAGTGACTGCTTAAGCTGTTATCTATGTGTCAGATTTTGTGTAGTTTTCCTTCATAAATATGGTTATTCATGTACACATAATTATAATCTGTTTGATCCATAATTGTGGTTTTAAATTCCATCTGAACCATTTATTTGTGGGATTTTTATTTCTGCCCCAGCGGACTCCTACCTAGTTAGAGTCGAGTTTGCTGTGTGTTCAATTGGGAAGATGCATGAAAAGTATTTAATAAATTTTCTGACAAACGCTGCAGCTGTGTCTGTATCTCTCAGGCCTGATTGATGGCGGACATACCATGAAAGTAAGCAGCAAATAGTGCAGCCCTTTCATGTAGTCCCTACCCAGAATGGATCTTTCTCAGTATCATCACCTGTCTCATGGATCAGCATATATCTGTAACACGCTTCATGTTCATGCCCTGCTCTCATGATGAAAAGTTTGGTCGATAGGGTCTGATGTTTGACCAGAACATGCGCTATAGCAAACTGATCCTCAGCCAATCACTGTGTTCAAGAAACTATGGAACATACTACAAACCACACATTGGGTTCGTAAAAAAGACCCGAAGCCATCAACAGTCGTTAATCACTCCTTTTTATTTTCTGTACTTTTAACATGGGAGAGCTAGAAAAAGACTGGTCACTATATGTGGATGCAAAAACATCCAAAACAAATAACGTGATCTTCAACATTCTCCCCACCTTGGAGTCTCTGTAAAGTCAGTTCTGTAGAGACTCCAACAACCATAATAATAATAATAACAATAACTGACCTTTTCTTTGAAAACACAGTTCACACTCCCAACTGCGAGGGAGAGTTGAAGATCCATCTTGATGAGCTTTCTTGTACATATTTATAGTCCCATCAATGAAAATGAATTAATTCAAAATTATGTTCAGCATATTCAAAGTTATATTAGTGCACATGTACCAAACAATTAAATTCATATTAAATCTGATACTCTGTTCAACATGGGGGAAGGGGCAGGAAATGGGAGGGATGAGCAGGGAACAGGGAAGGGGGGAATGAAAACCAACTGTCAAATGTGTGTATGAAAGTTTATAGATTCATTTTCACTGGTCTTTTGACCCGACGCCCATATCTTGTCACAGAGTCATTGTTTTCAACTGATGAGTCAGAGCACAAGACTTCTTCACTGTTATGTTCTCTGTGCTTTGACCGTTAACTTCTGCATCAGGTTCAGGACAAACAATGTCTGATGGCACATGAACAGGTGGTTGAGCATCTGGTGACTGTGCAGAAACTTGTGGAGAGTCATTGAAGGAATCAATCACTTCAAGATCATGAACATGTTGAATAGATCTTGTCAGGATTCCACTGGCAGTTTTCACCTCAACAGACCGAATCAACCCATCCCGACCAGGATACACAGCTTGCACAATCCCCAAAGGCCACTCTAACTTGCTGCAACGTTCATCTTGGACCAAAACAACCGAACCCAATTTGATACCCTTTTTGTTGACTGGACTACCTTTGCAAGGTGGGAGATTGCGTAGATATTCATTAACCCAGCACAACCAAAATTTGTCCAATAGTTGTCAACGCAGCTCCTGTCTCTGAACTAAATCTTGAGACTGTACAACAAGATTTTCTAAAGTGAGGACAGGTTTCAACCCAGAATGCCTTTTGTCCCAGAGGAAATGAGGAGGAGTCAAAGCAAACCCTGAGTCAACTTCATCACCAACAAATGTCAAAGGACGGGGAATTAACACAAGCTTCAACCTCATGAAGAATGGTTTCCAGTTGACTCGTGTGAGTGATCTTTTGCCAATTGATCTCTTCAAAGCTGACTTTATAGCTCTGACTAGCTGCTCCCCAACCTCCCCACCATGGAGCATGTGGTAGAATGAACTTCCAGTCAGGAGTGTCTGCACCAAGAACTTTCACCAAATGATCCTTTGCAGCCACAAATCCTTTTGCATTATCTGACATCAAGACTGAAGGCATGCCACAACGAGCAAAAAATCTCCTCAAGGCAAAGACAGTAGCCTCACTAGACACGGACTCCACCAGTTCCAGATGTACTGCTCTGATCACCGCACAGGTTAAAAGAAGAACATAGAATTTCTTTCCAGTGAAATCACAACAATACAAGGTCCACAATGATCTAGTCCTGTAACAGAAAAGGGTGGTGCTTGTTTCACTCTCCACTTCGGTAACGGAGCCCAGGTCTGAGTACCAGGAGTGGCGTCTTGACGCTGGCATGACATATACTCTCGTTTCACACCTTTGCAGATACGCCTAGCACCTAGAATCCAGTACTGATTCCTAAGCTCAACTAACATGCTGTTCACACCCGCATACTTCAAGGATTTGTGAACCTGACGAGCCAACAGTATACTGAAATGACCTTTGGGTAAGATGACAGGGTGTTGGGGCTTCATAGGGTAACCCGAAAACTGAAGTCTCCCTTCAACATGAAGCAGACCATCCTTTCCAACGAACGGAGACAATTTCAGAATAGAAGACCCCCGTGGTACTGTTTGTTCACTTTTCAATGCTTCCAGTTCCTTTGAAAATGCACACTTCTGCACATACTTTAACAGTCTGAGTTTGGCATCACAGAGTTCAGCAAAGGACAAATCACCACACTGACGCTGCTGTTTTGGGACTCTCACGTTGGACATGAAACGCAGTATCCAACCCATTACCCGCAACGCTCTTATCAGACTGCTCCACCTTTCAATGTCAAGGATTTCTTTCACCTCAAGATCTGTCTGTGGTGCCCTAGACACAGCAAGCTGTCCTTCCTCCTGAGCCACAGCGATCAGCGTGTGCTGAGTAACACAAGACCTTTTAGCTTCAGAACAAACAGCATCAGAAACATTCTGCTGAACTTCCTCAGATTTCCCACCGTTCAAGTCTTCCTTGCCATAAGCAGCTTTGACAGAAAGTCAGGACCCTGAAGCCAGAACTTTGACTTCAACAACAGCTCCTCTGCTGAGATTCCATGAGTAAGTAAATCTGCAGGATTATCTTTGCCCGAACAATGATTCCACAGTGCAGGAGTAACAAGAGACTGAATCTCAGCAACTGTGTTTGCAACAAAAGGTTTCCACCTATATGGGTCACTCTGAATCCAAGCCAAAGTCACGGCTGAGTCTGTCCAACAGTGACAAACCACATCATCATCTAACTTCAAAGTCTGCCGCACATAGACAACCAAACGAGCACTGAGTAAGGCTCCCAACAATTCCAGGCGTGGCAAACTCAGTCTCTTGAGGGGAGCTACTTTTAGCTCGCGCAATCACCAGAGACGACTTCCAGGTTCCATCCTGCATCTTCACATGTAAGTAGACACAAGCACCATAAGCAGACTGGGAAACGTCACCAAAAGCTTGCAAATGAAACAGATATGTCAGTCCATGGAGCTCCTGTGTAATTCCGAGGAATTTTCCACCTTTTCAGATGCTCAAGACCTTTGACCCATACTGTGAATTTTCCTTGTATGCTCACAGGCACAATCTGATCCCAAGGTATCCCCAGCCTCCAAAGTTCTTGAAACATACATTTTGCTGTTATGATGAAAGGTGTGAGAAAGCCAAGGGGATCAAATAACTTTGAGAGTAGGCTCAGGACTACCCTTTTCATGACACACAGATCACTAGAAACTGCAATTCCATCAAAGGAGAAACAATCCTGAGAAACTAACCATCGCATACCCAGCACTTTGATTGATTTTGTTCCCACAGACTTATCTTGAAGTTCTCTGCAAAGTACATCATCTACCTGTTCACTGTTGGAACCCCATTTTGACAGAGACATGCCAGCTCGACTCGTAATCTCATTAGCCTCTCTAAGCATGTCACATGCTTCTGAATGATCATCACACCCAGATAACCAATCATCCATATAAAGATTTTCAGAAAGCTCCTCAGTCACACGAGAAGGGGAGAACTGACTCAAATGGTATCTGATGGTCGCATTGAGCAAGAAGGGACTGCTTTTGTTACCAAAGGGTACACAAGTGAATCTCATCTTTTGATAACACCTCGATCATTCCAGAAGAATGGATGCACATCCCGATCCTCATGATTCGACTGGATTTGAAGAAATGCTTTTGTTACATCAGCAGACAGAGCCACCTTCCATCGCCCTGACCGTACTAAAATTCCAGGTAAGTCAGGTATCAGACTAGGACCTGTCTCCAAACAATCATTCAATGAAACTCCATTGAACCCTTTGGCTGAAGCATCAAACACCGGATGAATCTTCGTTGTCAGACTAGACTCCTTGACCACTGGCTGATGTGGCAAATAAAATACTGGGTAAGAGCAAACCATCCCATCTTGAGGAACCTCTTCAATCATGTTTTCTTTCAACATATCACAGAAAACCTCATGATATCTAGATTCCATTCAGGATCCTTGCTGAGTTTACAATTCAAGTGATCCAAACGAGACCGAGCTAGCTTTTCATTGTCAAGAAGTGTGGGTCTCATATCCTCAGCCCTCCATGGAAGAGACACCACATATCTGTCTTCAGAGAACTGAACCTTTTTGTTGAAAATCATCCAACACCGGATCAACTACTGGAGACTCTTTGTCACATATGCCAACTGATTCCAAGTCCCAAAAATTATTCAAACTAGACTCTGAAATCTCCATGCAAAACAACTGGTGAGAAATACCAACCTTGTCGGAGACATCTTTGGTTCCAGGCAGAGGACTGGACAAAATCCAACCAAACACTGACCGCTGAGCAACTAGACTCTCAGACAAGAACACCATCTCAGGTGTTATCAGCTTCCAGTAGGCATCAAGACCCACAAGAATATCCACCTTTACTTCACCATCCTCATGAACATTAACAAACTCAATGTTTTTGCCAAACGATGTTAGTACATTTTGAGGGATAGCTGGACGGTACATGGGGAGCACAAATAGTAGGAATCTCAGTAGCCTTCACAGACACATTTCCTTCAGACCCCTGTAAATTTACCTTGTACACATTCCTTTGTTTAGCATTGCTGATTTGATCATTGCCAGAGGCAGCATAAGCTAGACTTTGAGATCCAACCCACTCAGGCTGAATTCTGTTCACTAGATCACTTGAAATGTAAGTTTTATCAGACCCAGTGTCAAACAAGACGACAGCTTCAGTGATTCCACACTTTCCATGCACTGAAACATGGGCAGTTTGTAACAAAACATGGGAAGAAGCCCTTTCAGAGATAGTGTTCACACTTGACAGATTTGCATTAACATTTGACACAACTGTGTTAGATGTGGGTGTGGTTGTACTAGACTGTACTGCATTGACATCAGTGTTGCCACTAGAGGGGAAATTTTGTCTTGGAACACACAGCAGAGCATGATTTTCCCTTGCATTTAGTACATTTTGCACAGCATTTTTTGTAATTGTGTCCCTTTGCTGTGGACAGACAATGAAAGCATGCACCTACACGCCGTAAAACATCTTTTCGGTCCCCCACTGGTGCCTTGGTAATTCCATAACAACGTTCAAGTGTGTGGCCATGACGCTGACAATTCACAGGTTAGACGAGCAGCCCCAGCTGTGTACAAAGATGCTGCAGTAGCCACAGGACAGACTTGTCGAACACTGAACTGCTCACACCATCTCTCAGAAAGGTTTGAGAACGCTCACTACATTCTATTTCCTGCTGCAGGAAATCTAACAGAAACTGTAAGTCGCTCTCATGCTCAGCACCGTCTCTTGCCCACTCCATGCGCAGCTCAGAAGAAAGGCGAGACAGAATAAGTGGCGTCAAAACAACTCTATACTGCTGTCCTGAAATACCCATGACTCAAGACTGCGAACATGTGCCTGTAAATCATCAAATATTTTCCACAAAACTAAAACTGAAGGTTGACGAGGTACATTTTATAGCAAGCAATGCCTCAATGTGAGCAAAGATAATACGTTCAGGACGGCCAAACCTTTTTCTCAAAATACCACAAGCAGCTCTGTAGTTGGCAGCAGTCAAAGACAACCCTTGTACAGCTGCTTTGGCTTCCCCTTTGAGAAGCGACAAAGATATGAAAATTTTGTTATGTTAGGTAATTCACTAGCATCCACAACTGCCTGAAACTGCTCCAAAAAGAGGTCCAAGTAGTGAGATCTGTGAAAATAGGCAATTCCAATTTCGGCAACTTTGCCTCCACATTTGCAGTAGACGCAACACCAGAACCAGAACCTTTTGATGAATGGGACCCATCACCACAATCACCAGCAGATTTACTGTTACGTACTGCAAGTAACTTTGCAGCTTTAATACGAGGCCCTTGCATTTTCACGATAATCAGCTGCTTCTGCAATGTCACTGTTGAGTTCCGAGAGTTCGATTTCCAGCTCGACCGCTGACTGAGCTTCATCTAAAACGTGAAGCCTGCTGTCAAATTCTTCAATAGCATCAGCAATTTCAACAGTGTTAACATCAATATTCTCACAAAGTTCGGCCAATCTTCTGCTACAATGATTGACCCAACCACAGGCCGCCACACGTGCTCGGACAGCAGACTTCAACGGATCAGACATGTTCGTATCAACAACGACGATCGAAACAATGAACGAAAAAAAGCAATAAAAATATTTCCTGGGACCGTGAGTCGCATACACAAAATAGAAGCAGTTAACAGACACCTTTTCCCGGGTTCCGGCACCAAAATATGTTCAAGAAACAATGGAACATACTACAAACCACACAGGGGGTTCGTAAAAAAGACCCGAAGCCATCAACGGTTGTTAATCACTCCTTTTTATTTTCTGTACTTTTAACATTGGAGAGCTAGAAAAGATTGGTCACTATACGTGGATGCAAAAACATCCAAAACAAATAACGTGATCTTCAACACACTGAATTAGTGTGTGTATGCCAAATTCAGAGAGAAAAAACTTACCTGATATGAAATGCACTGCTTCAATGACTCCAGTGGAAGGTGCATCTGAAACAACACAATATTAACAGTAAGAAACAGGAAGCTCTTAAACAGTCAAAATATGTTGATATGCACAGGCCTACACGTACAAGCATATGTAAGTAATTGAACGCAATCATACACAATCATAATTTCTATTTTGAATGCAATCAATAATGCAAGTCGTAACATAAGTGCATGTACTCTAATGTGTAATGTGTGTGAATACTTGTATGCTTTCATTCTTTGAGTCTTTGTAAGTGGCTGATTAAACTTCATCTCTGTGTCAGAATGTGTCTAATCTTCCTTCATAAATAAAGTTATTCACCTGAACATAATTAGAGTCTGTTCGATCCAAAATTTGATGTAAATTGCAGGCTGGGAGATTGTGATTTCTTCTCAACACCTGTGCCCTCTAGGAAGTTCAAATAGAAAGTGTTGCTTGACAGACGTGTTAAAGCTTACAGGGAACGGGGGAGAGAGGGGAGGAACACATCACTTAGGCTGGGTCCGCAACAATGCAGTTTGTTGTCTTGAAGTAAAGGCGTATAAGGTAACATCAGTGTCATGACTCGGCAGTAGTGCAAGGTCCTTGTAGTTGCCTCATGATGACTTGACACCCAGTGGTGCCTGTAGATCACTCATTTACTGGCACTAGAACTGGGGCAGCAGTGGGACAAATCAGGATGTGGTTGTAATGAAGCAGTCTCACTGAGCATCCTCAGCAAAATGCCATAAAAGGATGCCGCACACACACACACACACACACACTATTCAATAGTGAGAAGTCAGAATAGGTGTTGAGGAGAGTGGACTGTTCAGACTCACGGGTGTCGGCAGTCAATGGCAGGTCAGTCAATCCTGGACTTTCTTGCCAAGGGACGGTAACGTTCATCACTGTATGACATACATGTGTAGGATGCAGTGTTATTTATCACCCTGCACTGTACTGTATTACAGAGTAAGACTTTTAATTATAAGTAGCTATATCACAACTTATAGTAAAATAACATTTTATCACAGACCATAGTAAGGAAACATGTAACATGCTATTTTTAACATAGAAAAGATCTCACCTTTTCAGCCATAAAAAAGTAATTCAAAACATCATACTAAGAAATACTGGTTTGAATGGTCGAGGAGGAAGGAAATAAATAACTCTTTCAATGAAACAAGACAACTGTGTTATGGTTGATATTCCCAAAAACAACTGTTTTGTGGGTGATTTTTCAATTGTGGCAAGTAGTATTTCAAATTTTCAAATGTTTCTAACCATCCCCCCCCCCCCCCCCCTTCTTTAATATACGTACAATGAAGCAACATTACAGCTGGATTATTCCCATGGAAATTGAAATGTTTATAATTGCTGACAAAGTTCAACATATTTCATTGTCTGTTGTGCCATTTCATTTATAATTCATTCATGTCTATAAAAACAACTGAAATGAAGTAAATATTGCCTTGCAGCACCTATCATGTCGGGTTTTCTGTTCTTCAACTTTTGTGCACTGTGTCAAAACCTATTTTATGGTATATTTTGGTTATTATGTCCATGATCAAAAAATGTGTGTGTGTGTGTGGCGGACAGGGGGGGGGGGGGGGGGGGCTTGCATGCATGCCAGAGAGAAGAGTATTGTGGTGAATGTGTCTTAGAGGAAAGTGTCTCGACTATAATTCATTGCTACATATGCATGCCAATAGATCAAAATTAAAGAAGATTATGTTTAAAATTGTGATAAGAGTAGCAAATTTATATCAAGTCATTTTTTTATATGTGAAAAATACACTTTTTTACATGACCAGTATTTGTGTTGATAATGATTACCATTTGCGATTTAAGAAATTATTAAACAGGTCCTTGTACAATGAATGGAACTTTTCATCAGAATGCACATGTTCCTGATATAAAAGCAAGAATGAAATATACTGCAAAATAATTATACTGCCATATACCTTTGGTAACTAAACAGTCACAGTAAAACAAAATTTTGACTCTGTGACTTGAGTGTTTGTCACACAATTTCCTTTCCCAATAAATAAATTCATAATTTTGAGCTATCAGAGAGTAAAAAAGATCAGAAAAAGTTCCAACATAACATAACATGTACAGTGATAAACACACACACACACACACACACACACACACACACACACACACACACACACTGCAAGTTAAAAGCATGGTACCTGAACATCCTTCACAAGGAATCTCTGTCAGTCTCTGTTGCTGGTCATTCCCAACATCAAGCACAGTTCTGCTTTCGTGGCCATCACTGTTGACAACATGAACAGATTTTTTTGTTGATAATTTCATATTTTGCCCAAATTCTTAGTCAGTGTTAAATTTTAAGAGAAAAGTGCTAATCCATACTACTCACAGACAATCTAGCTGCGAATACTCAAGTCTCATTGCCACTATCTGGTATACTACACAGTCACTGCACACACACACACACACACACACACACACACACACACAGAGTCACACCACCCCACACAGAGTCACACACACACACACACTGATTTTTTTTTTTTTAAAGTAGCAGCAGATGTTGTAGTATATACACAAAATATTCACTCCAAGTGCCTCTTTAGTCTCATCAAAATGACATGACTTGGCACTGAAAAAAAATCTATATTTTTTAATATTACATATCTTTGTTAATTCAACTGCCTCTCAAAAAAAATCTATATTTCTTAATATCACACACCCTTGTTAATTCAACTACCTCTGTCTCATCAAAATACATGGCTTGGCTTGGCACTGAAAAAAGAATATTTCTTACTATCACACACCTTGACAATGTTACATTGCTGGTGGTTTATTGAGAGTAGTTCGTATTCTATCTGTTATCATTTTTTATGTTTACTGACATTACAAACGGTTAAAACATGAACATACATACCATCGATGGCATGGAAGAGAGCCGATTTCTCCCCAATCACGGCTCTCACCATTTCCTCGTAGGTGCCTTTCCTGTGCTAGCCTACCACTAGTTTTTCTCACTTTCTGACTTCCTTTCTCAACGCTTTCCATTTTAATTTCGCCTCCTCAATCGTTCTTCTTGCCACTCCCAAAGCTGACACGGCGTCTGCTATTTTCGCCCACACTAGATTTTTTCATCTTGTTGGTATTTGTGGTGGTGTTGGCACCAAATAAAGATTTACCTTCAATCTGTAATTCCTGTAGTAATGTGCGCACTTCTGCCGGTACCCAGTTAGGCTTCCTGATTCTTTTTGCCGCGCTACATGAATCCATTCTTGAGAAAAAAAAAAACGCTTATCAATTTTGGGTGTTTTGCCGATTGTTCTCGAACTGAAAAGACGCGCAAGGAAGTCTAAACAAGAAAGTTGACGCATGCGCACACGGCCAGGATTCCCAGATCTAAAAATAACGACATCGAATATTCCTCTGCCGAAAATGCGTTATGCATGCCAGAAAAAATAGCATCGGAATAAGGCGAATAGCTAATCGATGTTCTGGACTTATCCCCCAATACGTTATTCGGTTCTTCATGCATACCACCCCTGGAGGGCTACGTGCCGTTGTGACCCAATGTCGTTGTGCCCCCAAAGGCAGATCGTTGTGGCCCCATGCCGATGTGTGACCCCATGTCGTTGTGGTCCCCCATGTCGATGTCCCATGTCGTTGTGACCCCCCCATGTCGATGTCCCCAAAGAGGACATCTCTCTCTCTCTCTCTCCCTCTCTCTCTCTCTCTCTGAACACTGAGGAAGAGCTGGACATTTTCAGTTACTGTATTAGTAGCTTCTTGCACATTAAACAGAATGAAAATGGGTAATAAAAGTGGTAAGGGGTATTGATGATAATTTTAACCTTGGATTCGGTCTAAATGAAGCAAACCAGTCAGTCATCACTTCATTTCCGAAAGAAGGTCAAATCAAATGAGCCACAGCTAACAATTAGACTTTTTTTTTTAGTTACTGTATTAGTAGCTCTCTGCACATTAGGCTGTACAGAATGAAAATATGTGATCAAACTGGAAAGGGACATTGATGATAAATCTGACCTTAGATTCGGTATAAAAGAACACAAGTCAAAACAACCTGACAGTGGTCATCATTTTCATTTCCGAAGAAAAAGGTCAAATCAAATGAGCCACATGTCGGCAAATCCCTGGCCCCTTGTACGTACTGCCCCCGAACGCGCTGAAGGCGTGTTTCTGGGTCTCTCTACTTCTGTCTCCTCCGTGGAGGCGCCACACCTTGCTCTGCTGTCGTGATTTTTATTATCTGCGTAGCCCGATAGTCTTTCAGGGTGACGAACAAACGTCCACAACGACGGGTGGCGGACCTGCACTACTTCGTTCAGGACGCGATTGTATGCTGCAATAATGAAAGACTTAGGTCACTCTTGTGGAGGATACATTGGGCTTCTGCCTTTTTTTGTATCCCACACACACACACACACACACACACTTACACAGTCAACACAGACTCTCTCCCCCGCCCCCTGAAATGACATTTTGGGGCAACATTGCGACGGATGGAAAAAGGAGTGGTGCTTGTTATGACCCCGGATCGAAGATCAGGGGGCATATTGTTTTAGTCCTGTTTGTTGGTTGGTTTGGTTTGTGTGTTCCCAGCCAAAGACTGAGAATGAGAACCGAAGAATGTCACGAGTCTGTCTGTCATTCCGTCCGTCCGTCGCACGCTCAAGCGCAAAAACTACTGAAGGGATTATCATAACATTGGGTGTGAACATGCACAGGAACATGAGACAGCTTTGCAAGTGATCAAATTTTGTTTAGGTCAAAGATCAAGGTCACAGGGGTCAAATAAGCGTTGGCTGGGAACGCGTTTGAATGGCTTGCCATCTTGTTTTGTTTGTCTGTTTGTTTTTGTCAAACTTTAACCTTGCTAAAAGCTGCAAGAGACTTCAAATTCGTTATGTATATGTATCCCTTTGTACCCTTTGACATGGCACCATTTTCATATGGATCGCTGTCCTCAGTGACCTTGACCGTGACTTTAACGTTGCTTATAACCTCCAAACTATTTGTGCCAGGGGGCGGAGGGGAGGGGTGGTGGTGGTGGGGGGTGGCCATGACCTTAAAGTGACCTTTTTTTTTTCTTGCATATAACTTTTATTACCAGGGCAATACGTTTCGCAAACACATCGTGCTACTTACGTTTTTGACTTCATTTAGTACGGCCTACTAGCCCCCCGCCACACACACACACACACACACACGTCTCTCTCTCTCTCTCTCTCTCTCTCTCTCTAGCGCGCGCGCCCGCGTGCACACACACACACACACACACACACACACACACACACACACACACACACACACACACATGGATGCATGCATGCATGCATACATACATTTATACATGCATACATGGATGTAAACATGCATACATACATATATAACTGTATGCTGGTTTAATTTTCGTTGTGGAAATAGATGTAGAAAGAAGTACACTTACCTTCAGCATTGTTATTTTGTCTGTTGTTCCATCCCTCGATCATATACGTTCCATAGGGCTGGCGGAAAGCTTCCGGCGGGCTTCATGCGTTTGTGTTGACGTAACTGAGGAAATCCTGCAGCCCAACGAAGATCTAAAACCTTACAATCTGAACAGTTATGTGACCGGATGTGACGCGTTTTCCTACACCAGGCCCCGCGCCGGAGATTAGGCACATCATCGGCACTCTTCGCCAATCTAGCCTAGCGATTATGACGTGTTCAACTTATGATGTACTTCAACATTCATCCACACCTATCCTCCCCCCCCCCCCCCAACCCCCACACCCACCCCTAATTTATATATGGGAACATGGCTGTTGTATTGCCGAAAGTGATTTTTCTTTTTTTTTTTTGTCCAACGCCGTAATATCAGCCTGCACATCAACATAGGGTCACAACGACATTGGGTTACATCGACATGGGGTCACAACGACATTGGGTCACATCGACATGGGGTCACAACGACATTGGGTCACATCGACATGGGGTCACAACGACATTGGGTCACATCGACATGGGGTCACAACGACATTGGGTCACATCGACATGACCCCCCCTGGAGTTATCCCCAATACGTTATTCGGTTCTTCATGCATACCCCCCTGGAGTTCCCCCCAATACGTTATTCGGTTCTTCATGCATACCACCCCAGGTTGTTGGCCTGCTCCTTCTGTGCTCCATCTTTTGACAGAATGTCCGCTTTTAGGTTGCCTCTAATGCCACAGTATGCTGGTACCCATTGTATCACCACTTTCTCCACGCTGGCATTCAGGGCAACAAGTAAGATGGTTTTGTTCTTTGCAGCGGTAGTTCTTGGGGGATTGGAGCACGAAGAGAGCGAAACTGTTGTGATGTGGCTGCCTCACAGAGAGCTTCTCGCTCAGCTCGGAAGTTGGTGGAGAATTTTCCTGTTGGGATTGTAATTTCTTCATCTCCGTCTTTCCCATCGGAGGAACATTCCAGCTCCACGATCCCTCGTTGCTTCTATGGCGGAGCAGATTACACTTCTCTTCCTGCAGGATTCTGTGCTTTTCCTCTGATGCATCTGCTCCATAATTCATGAAGGCTTCATTGACTCTGTGCCTAGCAGCAGCTACTTGAGGATTCCTAGCTATGTCCTATCTTTTTGCATGTTTCTATCTTTTTGCATGTGCGATTGTGCGTGTGCGTACCCGCGCGCGCGTGTGTGTGTGTGTGTGTGTCCGTGCGTGTGTTTATGTGTGTGCGTGCGTGCGTGCATGCGAGCGTGCGTGCGTGCGTACGTGCTTGCGTGCGCGTGTGTGGCTTTGTGAGGGTGCGTGCGTGTGTTGGTGTGTGCGTACGTGCATGCGTGCGTGAGTACGTACCTGCGTGTGTACGGGGTGTGTGTGTGTGTGTGTGTGTGTGTGTGTGTGTGTGTGTGTGTGTGTGTGTGTATGTGCGTGTGTCCATGTACCTGTGCGTGTGTTTGTGTGTGTGCGTGCGTGCGTCTGTGCGTGCGTGCGTGCGTGCGTGCGTGTGTGTGTGTGTGTGTGTGTGTGTGTGTGTGTGTGTGTGTGTGTGTGTGTGTGTGTGTTAAAACACAGAGAGAGAGAGAGAGAGAGAGAGAGAGAGAGAGAGAGAGAGAGAGAGAGAGAGAGAGGGAGAGAGTTGTATATGCGTGTATGAGTGCACCCGCATGTGCTCTTGTGTGCATGCATTCGTGTGTGTGTGTGTGTGTGTGTGTGTGTGTGTGTGTGTGTGTGTGTGTGTGTGTGTGTGTGTGTGTGTGTGTGTGTGTGTGTGTGTGTGTGTGTGTGTGTGTGTGTGTGTGTGTGTGTGTGTGTGTGCGTGTGTGTGTGTGTGTGTGTGTGCGCTCGTGCATTTTCAGTGCACTGCTTTATTTCTTGTAACTGGCGCCATTTCAATGTTGCAAACTACGCTGGTACTTTTCATATGACCCCCACCATGAATGTGAATGCTCCAGAATAAAAACATTAAAAAGAATTTCAGGTATGATGTGGTTCTGTACCTCTGGTCTGTAGTTCTGGAGGTTGCTCTGGTAGTCTCTCTCCTCGTCGCTCCATATCTCCAGTGAGCATGGAGTAGGCATCCCTGCAGGACGTCCTGTGCCATCTACTCTACTTGCCCACACTGGCAGCGAGTTGCAGGGGCAATTTGCAGCTTGTTTGTATTAATAAGCATGAAGTCAGATCTGCACTACACATAATGCGAAGCATGTCCTTCTGCACTCTGACAACGATTTTTATCAAGGTCTGCTGCTCTAAAGGATTGCCATGTTGTTCACAGTTTAGCAAGGTCTGCTGCTCTAAAGGATTGCCATGTTGAAAGGGTCTACAAATTCTGTTCCGTCTTACTACAGTTCAATTCCGTTCATACTAAATAGCCCACAAAATAGTTCATGATCCTACAATGAGAAAGTATTCACTTCAATACTGTCAGTCTGTCTGTGTTGGCCTGACGCAGCTTACTCCTCAGCTCCTTTAATTTGCCCATTAACATGGGTTTCCAGGAAAGACTGGGCATCTGTGAAGATGACCATCTGTCTGCAGTTATATTTGGAGTCAGCTTTTATGTTTATTGCTACCAACAGAGCTTCAACCCGTCAATTGAGATTGGATGGCTCTTTCTAATTGAAATTGCTTTGATTTTGACGATAACTCAGATGCAGACTTTGAACTCTACTGCAGTTATAGCACATCCCTCTGTGTACTAGTAGTTCTAAGCCTGTTCTTGTTTTCAATAAAAACCAGTGTCAGAGATGTCTTCACACAGCTGTCCTAGTTTCCACGCAACAACAGTCAGCTGGCTTTGATTTCCACTCCGGGGGTCTTTCCGTTTTCGTCTTTAAGTGTTTGCTGGAGATCTGCCAGTGTCTGGTGCGTGTTCAATCTTTTGTACTCATGTCTGTTGAATTTCGTTCTCTCTGCTCTCTTTGCAGTTGGACCGAAGTGTTTTTTTTGCTGAAATGGATATCACTCTCATTGGTGTAGACCCTAGCAAAGGGATCAGCTATCTGCTTACCTATCAGCAGATCTCCATTTACTTTGACAGTGGTGATCTGATCCCTGGTTGCTTTCATCAACATTGAATTAGTTCTTTAATTTCCGCAGCCTTTTTCTCAAAATTACACAATGGAGCCTTTTCTCTCTAACTAATTTTTTTTCCACACCTTCAGTCTTCGCTCTCAAGAACCCCTCATTTCTCTGTAAGGAATAATCCCCGTCTGCCGTGTCCCTTGCCATTGTGAGTGTATACTGAAATTTCTTATGTTGGCTTGTATAGTAGAAGTCCTCTTTTCTTCTGCATCCGCTGGTAATGAATTTTCTGGAAGGTTGTGGTAGCCCCGAGCTGAGCTCGTCTACATATCTAATAATTCATGTATTCTGTCACTGGAGTTATGTCCTTGGTGAGCAGACTGGTCGTACAGAATAGAGCAATGCAATGGTCTCCTGCTTGACTGGTGGGGATCTCAGGAGAGTGGCCACCCCTATGATCTGTCAAACACAAAGACTGATTAAATTCTGATAAAAAAAAAAAAAGTCGCTAAAAAGTTGTATGTTAAGAAATCGAGTCAAGCAGACACAGAAGTTTTCAACACACACACACACACACACACACACACACACACACACACACACACACACACACACACAGAGCGTGCAGCACGGTTGTTAATCCAAGACACTAAACCATAGGAAAAGAGATAATAAACCATATGACTGAAGCCTTTGTTCTAGAAAAGACAAATTAATCGCACGGAGAGAGGACTGTGTCATTTTGCTACTTATAGCCCAGCCGACCGCAAACTTCCATATCAGGGCTGTCACCACGTTAAAATTAACTCACAAGTCATCAAAAGGAAATGAACTTTCACACATCTCTTTAAAATACATCTTCTAAAAACGCACCAGAAACTTCGTTGAAAATCTTTCTTCGGTAAAAATCTACATCGGATGAAAAATGTTAATCTCTCAGAAACTTTAAGATCACGTCGGCTGGGACATCTGTGAACAGGGTTTTCATGGACTCTGCTGTGTTTATGTCACATCGTGCACGTTCCAACAAGCTAAAAGAATATGTTTCACTGTGAGTGGAACATTACATGGAATGCACCATGGAGCTTCTTCACCTTTTAAAAGATAAGAATGGTTATAAACCGAGTGTCCTGTGTGCAAGCGGGACAAGACTATTTCTTCATTACAGCCGCCTCTGGAACATGGAAAAAACTCTCTCAGGTTTGGACGGATTTGTAATAGTTTTGTTCCGTCTGCAAGGTCCTTTTTTTTGCCAGAGATCTTTGACATAGGCCTGTGTTTCGGGTTTCAGATCAGTGTGAGGAACAGACAACCTGTTCAACTTTTCCTTCGTGGCATGCTTGGCAAGCAGGTCAACCATCTCATTGCCTCGAATGACCACATGGCTGGGAACCCAAGCAAACACTATGTTGTGTCCGTTTGATTTTAGGGAAGTGTACAGTTCAAAAACTTTCAGCAGCTGAGGGTGCTTGAGATTACGGCCGGCAATGGCCTGTAAAGCAGAAAGGCAGTCTGATGAAATAAGGAAATCTTTATGTTTTGATCTGGAGATTATCTGAAGTGTCAGGACCAAGGCTGTCAGCTCAGCAGTGTAGATGGAGCTGTCGGTGGGAATGTGCACGGTACATCTCTGAGGGGGGTCTACTAAACAAAATACAGCAGAGGCAACTCCCTTCTCAGATTTGGAACCGTCAGTGAACATTCTTTTGGAAGATGGAAACTTGGAACACAGTTCAGCAAAAAAGGACTCGTATGCCAAGGAACTAGTCGAATCTTTCCGGTATGGAGCTACTTCAAACCGGATCTCTGGTGTGAAGAAAGTCCATGGAGGGTCGTCAGGGAACTTGGAGAAATCACAAACTACTCCAAGCTCAGATGGGGGTGCGATTTGAGAGGGATGGTTCTCCTGCCTCGGTATACTAGCTATAAACAGGAGTGGTGCGGAACACACCCAGACACAATCGAAGCCCTTGATGGTGGATAGGGTCTAGACTTTTCAGGTAGGATGGTCTAGCAGAGCCGCACAATACACACCCATAGTCCAGTTTGGAGTGGATCAGAGCCCTGTAAAGATGGAGGAGAGTGTTGAAGATTCTGCCAGTTGATACAAGAAGAGCACACTAATCCCCGTAAATAAGAGGAGAATAGATCTTATGACAGAACAGAACTGTAAACCCTATGGAATAAAAATGCTAAAAGCTATGTAAAAGTGACAGAAAACCATGCAAAAGGGAACCATAAACCTGTTACAAAAGGAAACTATACCAAACCAAACGAGGACCTTAATCCTGTTGAAGGTGAAAGACTCCTGTGAAATGAGACTCAACTGATACTTAAGATTACGAAATCGTGTGGAAACAAAACATTATACTATACAAAAAGCTGGCAATGGCCAGAAAACAGGACACTAGCTACTATGAAAGGTCGATGTTAAACAACAAGGAAAAAGGACAGTAAAACTTCTGACAAGAGGAAAGTAAACCTCTTGAAGGATGACACAAGCGCGCCTAAAAAAGACAACCCTATGAAATAACACTACGCGAGAAGATGCTAAACCCCATGACAGATGAAACTAGACTCTATGAACGCAGGCCAGTACGAACTATGACAGGCTCCACATCTTTACTGTAATTACCATATCGTGTGTTCTGTTTTTCAAAGGACTTTCAGATCGGGAGGTACCAGGCGCGCTATAGGAAATATTTCAGGAACAGATTTAAAGACTTCCTCAAGACCTTTGAACCTCAGCCCCAAAGGATAAGAAAACATGCGTCCATGTTCCAGATCCATGACCTTTCCTGAAAAGTATTCCCTCTGGTACCCCCTGTCTTATATCCTTGTTCCACAGCACACTGACGTAGGAAACTAGAGCAGATAGAGAAAGAACACTCTACTCTTCTGAAAAGAAGACTTAGTCATGCAAAGAGAAATTAACTCTGTGAAAAAACGGTGAACATGAATGTATGAAATGAAGACAATAATCCTTTTGAAAGATGGCAATGTAAACCTCATGAAACGAGGACACTGAACTCTTTGTAACGTGGACACTAAAGACTAAGGGCACTAAATCCCTTGAGAAAAGAAGATACTAAATTTGTGGGAGAAAAACACTAAAACTTCGAAAGAACATAAATCTGCGCGAAACCCCCCCCCCAAAAAACATGACACTATGAAACGAGGGCACTGCGTTCTACATAAGGAGGGGGCACTAAATCCTGTGAAGGGAGGTCGCTACATCCTATTTAGGAATAAGACATTAAGTCCCATGAAAGGACAATAATGCAACAAGGACACAAAACCCCTTGAAAGAACTGGATGCTGTGAACTCTTTGGGAAGAGGACATTAAACCCTATGAAATGAGGACAGTGACTTGACTTACTTGACTCTGGCCTCTTTGCTCCTTGAGAACCATAGGGCCTCAGCAGCAATCTCCGTCTGTCCCTGGCACAGATCTTGATCTCCCCCAGGTCAAGCTGGAGGCTCTCGGCTCATTTAGCAAGTTCCTCCTGCAGGTCTGCTTTGGGCGCCCTCGTTTCCTTTTGCCCTGCAGGTTCCACTCGAGCGCCTGCCTGGTGATGATAGAGGGCTCCTTCCGCAGTGTGTGGCCGATCCATCGCCACATTCTCTTCCTGACCTGGACGTCCATTGGCTGTTGGTCTGCCCTCATCCGCAGGTCGGTGTTTGGCACTCTGTCAAACCATTGCAGGTGGGGGATCTGCCGGAGATGAAGGTTTGGGTCTTCGCGGGGGTGTTGATGGTGACTTGCCAAGTCTCTGACCCGTAGAGTAGCACTGCTTTTATGTTGGAATTGAATATTCTCAGTTTGGTGTTGATGGAGATGGTGGTAGACCTCCATATGGGTCTAAGGATGGCAAAGCCTTGTCGCGTTCTCTTCATTCTTGCTTTGATGTCTTCATCTGCCTCCTGACTTGCTGCCTAGGTATACATCTTCTCTTGGCTTGAGTCCAACACGTTGATAAGTGTTTTCAAGAGCAGTGACTTTAACTTGCTTGTCCTGTAAACGGTATGATAGGGCCAGGTCATCGGCGAAATTTAGATCTTCTAGCTTCTTCAGAAGGGTCCACTGGATACCTTTGTTGGAACTTGCGTAGGCCGTCCTTGTCACCCAGTCCAGCACCACGAGGAAGAGGAGTGGGGACAGCAAGCAGTCCTATCTGACGCCAGAGGAGATCTCGAAGTCTTGAGAGAGTCTTCCGTTGTGGATGACCAGGCAGGAGAATCCCTCATAGAGTCGTCTGATGATGCTGACGATCTTTTCTGGCACGCCGTAGTGGAGAAAGATGTTCCAGATTGTTCGTCTGTCGACGCCTTTTCAAATCTATGAAACACACGTAGAGAGGCATCTGCCATTCCATAGTCTGCTCCATGATGGCTCTGAGGGTTGCAATCTGGTCTGTACAGGAAACGATCTTTCCTTGCTCATCGCGGAGGACAGTAACAGAAAACAACCTTGTAAAAAGAGCTCACTATATATATATATATATATATATATATATATATATATATATATATATATATATATATATATATATATATATATAGTGAAAAGAAGATATTTGACCGCCGATCTTCTGTGAACAATACAAATTATCTTTGAGGATGCTCAGAAGATTTGAAAATAGAGAAGAAAACAACAAACGTCTTCAACGTTTCGGCCATAGACCGTCTTCAGGACTTGTGACATAAACAAAGACAAAAAAAAACCCAAACATATAGGCAATGTTGTATGTGATACATGTGAGACAATGCTGGAAGGAGGACAGGAGGACCCATCGCCACTTTCTCTTCCTGACCTGGAGAAAGTGAATAACAACAATGTCAGTACTTTCCTGAGGACACACACACACACACACACACACACACACACACACACACACACACACACACACACACACACACAGAGAATGTGGAATGTGAATAACAACAATGTCAGTACTTTCCTTATTTTGACTACATGTCCCTGGTTCCATGGCTGCTGAGCTTGATTTCCGTTGTGTTTGGCCGTTGATGGAGCAGATTCTTATCTGTTGATGAGAAATCAAGATCACCTGTACGCAGAAAAAAAATGCTGACCCAACTAATTCAGCAATAGCAGTTTTACGTTTTTGAGGTGTTTTCTTGCCATCTGACAATAATTTGATTTACATCAAGCGCTATGGGGCTGCGTGAAAGCTTTCTCCTGTCCCCATCGCTTTCCGTGTGGATAAATTGGAACAAAGATTGACAATTCAATGTTGATGTGTGAGCACGTGCGAGTTGAGTATGTGAATGTTTGAATGTTTCGAGAGAGAGAGAGAGAGAGAGAGAGAGAGAGAGAGAGAGCAAGCGAGCGTACGTGTGCATGTGCGTGTATGCTTGTACCCGTGCGCACACAAGCGCGTTCTCTCTCTCTCTCTCTCTCTCTCTCTCTCTCTCTCTCTCTCTGTGTGTGTGTGTGTGTGTGTGTGTGTGTGTGTGTGTGTGTGTGCGCGCGCGTGCATGCGCATGTGTGTGCTTTATGTGGTATAGTCGTGCGCGCGTGTATGTGTGTGTGTGTGTGTGTGTGTGTGTGTGTGTGTGTGTGTGTGTGTGTGTGTGCGTGTGTGTGTGTGTGTGTGTGTGTGTGTGTGTGTGTGTGTGTGTGTGTGTGTGTGTGTGTGTGTGTGTGTGTGTGTGTGTGTGTGTGTGTGTGTGTGTGTGTGTGCGTGCGTGCGTGTAAAGAAAGTGCCATATAAACAGAATAAAGAATACGTAGAAATGCTTGTATGTGTGCCTGCTATTTGCACTCTCTGTCGCTCCAAATCAAAATCGTGTTCACCCACCGGGAAAGGAAACTCCAGGGTTGAAAACACATTATTGACATAAAGAAATAAACGCGTTTGTTTACATAAAGAATTAAACGGGTTTTTTTTTTTGTTCGTCATGGTGCGGGTAAGGACAGAGGAGGGGAAACAAGATTTAACATCACCACACTGGCGAAGATTTCCTTTTTGGTTCCTGCTCCTGGCACTTCACTCCAGGCATTATTCTTGGGCGTTCCTTGGCAGTTTCATTCTCAAGATTTACTCCAAATCCCCTGGAAGGTAGCAATGCCCATAACCTGGCGAAAAGCTGACGTCAGTCCGTGCCCATTTCCTGGCACCAGCAATTAAGACGTGCCCTGTCCCTGGCACTGAAAGCCTGCACAGTTAAACTGTGTCTTTTATTACTTTGTTCATCATCCCTCTTTCGGTATCCATAGCCATGACACTTTTTTTTTGTCCTTTTGAAACCTCCCCTTCTTCCCCAAAGTCCAACCGCAGGCCATGAAAATTAGTCCTATCATCCTAAGTCGACATCACAACGACATAGACACCATACCTTTACATGAAACGCCATCCGAGAAGATTTCGAATTACTTCCCTTATTAGAAGCAGTAAAAAAGCAATTAAACTTTGTTACCCTTATCACAATAACATTTGACAAGAAAGATTTCTTTTTATTACCCTCATCAGAATCATTTCCTTTATATACCCTTTCTTGGTATATCAACCAGAATTATTTCATATAAACTTGCAATTATGGTTGATGACAATTTATAGACACAAGCATACACTTCTACAAAATAAATGATTGTTTTCTTAACTGTATATCATCATCAGTCGCACCACACAATAACATCATTTTTCGAGAGAACATAGGTGTGTGTGTGTGTGTGTGTGTGTGTGTGTGTGTGTGTGTGTGTGTGTGTGTGTGTGTGTGTAATATTATGCATCAACAAAGTATTTCTCATTCAAATTCTTCTAAGAGAAAGTACTATCTGAAGAAACAAATAATATTTATTCATTCTAGCTCTTAATTCCAACTAAAACATCATATTCACAACATAAATACCTCATCCTTCATCATCAAAAATTGTAGACTTTGGTTGGTTTTCTGTAAAAAAAAACCATATCTAAAGATTGTAAGTTTTCGATTATGAAATGTAGTAAACTTCCTTTTTCCCTATCTCCATAGGCTTTAACACGTACATACATGGCAAAAGGCATGTCAACAGTGACTATAAAAAACTCAGCCCACAACTTCCCTACAACAGGTAAGTGATGTATGTTCATGCAATCCATGCAAACTGCACACGCACAACCTCGCTTAACTAGGTGTTTCATTTGTTTAACTAGGCTTAACTAGGTGTTTCATCTGTCTGGGACAAAACGCCTTTTGTCACAGTTCCCCCTCCCCCCTGCCCCAATGAAAGAACGTGCCAACGTTTAACAAAGAAAAAAATAATTCAGAACATACTAAAACCAGCGCCCTGACGTGATATGAACACGCAACAACATACTTGCACACAATCAGCTCTGCTGAGAAAATCAGCCGAAAGGTTGTCAGATCCTTTGACTGACTGCACTGAAAAGCGATATTCTTGGAGAGTAAGTGCACACCTCATGATCCTGGAATTCTTAAACCATCCAGACTGAAGATATGCCAAGGGACGATGATCTGTTTCCAACAGAAACTCCCTTCCTGAGAAGCACCAACCCAACTTTGAAATGACCTTAACAATGGCCAAACACTCCCTTTCTATTGCACCGTTTATCTTTTTTCTGCTAACAAAAATGACAGGATGCAAAATGCCTTCAAAATCCTGCAAGAGAATTCCACTTATTCCAATGCAAGTGGCATCTGTTCTTACCACAAATGGCTTCGAAAGATCAGCCAATAAGAGAACAGGGGATCTTGACAAACACTCCTGGAGAGCCTGCAAAGCTCTCTGACAGTCTGGAGTCCAAGCGATCCGTCAAGGAGACTTACCAGCCAACAAGTTGGAGATGTGAACAGTGACTGTGGCAAAATTTGGAATAAATTTCCTAAAGTAGCCGACTAACCCGAAGAGTGTTCTGGTCTTGCGTTTTGTGGAGGGGACAGGAATCTTTAGAATCTTTTCCCTCTGGGGCTGACAAAATCCTATGACCAGCAACATGTCCCAGAAAGTCAAGTTCTGAAATTCCAGTAAAGATCTTTGTTGGTCGAGCAGTAAATCCAGCCTCCTGAAGGGACAAGAGAACCTTCCGAACATTATACAGATGTTGCTTCCAGCACAAACTGTGTACAAGTATGTCATCAAAGAAATTTATGGCATGGTCACCCAGTTGAAGTAGCCTCAAAGCCCTGGCAAATGTTGCTGGTGCAGTTGTCACCCACTGGAAAAGCCCAAGGTGTGTTTGAAAGGCAGTTTGTGGCGATTTTTTTTTACTATGGTCTGCCAATATCCTTTCGTTAAGTCGAGTTTAGTTTAAGAATTTGGCATTGACAGGCTGTGAGGTAAGGTAAGGTAATGAATGTTGCTTATAGCCCAGCCGACCGCATACGGTCATATCAGGGCTATCACCACGTTCAAATCAACTCACAAGGCATTCCGTCACACAACTCTCTGTAAAATAAATCTAAAAACCCATCCGAAATTTTGTTAAAAATCTTTCCACTATAAAGTCTCAGATCCAATGAAAAATGTTAATCTCTTTCAAGAATTCAAAGATCGCATGAGGTGAAACATCACTGAACAAGGTTTTCATGGAATCGCTGTAAAATGTTTTTGTGTCTCACAACATGCAAGTCCAAACAGTGTAAAAGAATACGTTTCACTGTGCGTGGCACATGACATGGAATGCACCACGGAGCGTCTTCACTCTTTAAAAGGTATGAATAAGAAAAATATGGATGGCCAGTGTGCAGCCGGCATAGAACCATTTCTTCTTTGCGACCACCAGACGTGGATGAGAGGAACTCTTTTAGGTTTGGATGGATCTGAAAGAGTTTATTATCCCTCTGTGTATTCCAGTCCTCCTGCCAGAGGTCTCTGACATAATCATTAAGTTTTGGTTTTTGACCTGTGTAGGGGGGATAGATATGTTAGTTTCCCTGTCATGGCATTCTTGGCCAAACGATCAGTCATTTCATTCCCGTCCAATGCCAATGCCAACATGGCTGGGAACCCAAGCCAGACCAATGTTGTGACCCATCTGCTTTCAACATGGTAAAAAGTTAAAAAAAAAAAAAGTATAAAAGTTCGGGATGATGCTGGAGGTTACAAAGCTGACAGCGAATCCAACAAAATCAGAAAGTCCTTCTTTGTAGACTGAGAGGTTATCTTCAATGCTAGAACCAGAGCTGTAAGTTCAGCAGAGTAAACAGAAGCATCTGAAGGAATATGTTCTAACAATATTTGAGAAGGAACACGAGGACAATAGGCTGCACAGGCCACTCCATCTTCAGACTTGAACCGTCAGTAAAAATTTTCTGACAGCACGGGAATTTCGAAGAGAGATCTGCAAACAATGCCTTGTATGCCAGAGAGCTGGAAGATTCTTTGCAACAAGCTGCAAGGTCAAAACGAATTTCTGGTGTGGAAAAGGACCACGGGAGCTTATCTGGAAACTTGGAGAAATCAGACACTACTCCAGAGAATAGTCTCAGATAGTAGTTCAAGGATAGTTTCAGCCTGTGGTTGGATAGTGAGGGTTCACCTGGCTCTGTGTACAGGCTGTCCACAGGGATGGTGCGGAATGCTCGAAGACAGAGAGACGAAACCCTTGACGGTGGATAGGGTCCAAGAGTTTCAGGTACGAGGTCATGCAGAGCCGTACACAGCACAACCATAGTCCAAATTGAAACGGACCAGGGCTCTGTAGAGGTGCAGCAAAGTTTTCTTATCAGCGCCCCAGTCAGTGTGTGCTACGACCCGCAGAATGTTCAGAGCTTTCTAGCAAGAAGTTTTTAGGTTCCAAATGTGGCTAAGAAAGTTGAGTTTTTTTGATAAAAAAAAATAAACTCCTAGAAATTTGGCCTCTTTGACAGCTGAAATGGGAGATTTCCCTATTTGGATCTCAGGATCTGCAAAAACTGATGAAAGTTATGCAAGTGAATGCACTGTGTCTTTGTAGCAGAAAAAATGAAGCCGTTTTTTGTTCCCATTGCGAATTTTATCCACAAAAATCTGGAGCCTGCGCTGAACACTCGGGTACAAGCTTCCAACTTGCATAGACGGCAAAATCATCCACAAACATCAGATTACTCCCTTGGAAGAGTTGAGAGTCTTGTGTGGAGACATTCTGATTGGTCGATCAACCAAAGTCGTCGATTTTTACAGCATTTCTGAGTGCAGCTTGGAAGAGCACTCAACCAGAAGTGATCCATTCCTAAATCTCTTTACGCTCTTTGGCTTCCCCGCTGAGGCCATTGATTCCTTTTGCAATCGCAAAAGGACTCAGGCCTGACAGAGTTGTGTCCTCATCTGCTCCCTTAACAATCAGCCAGCTGGATCAGAAGCTGAAATGTTTTCGTATTTCACATTCTGAATCCGTATCCACATCTGTGTCCGAATCTTGCCTCTGTGTGTGTGTGTGTGTGTGTGTGTGTGTGTGTGTGTGTGTGTGTGTGTGTGTGTGTGTGTGTGTGTGTGTATGTTTTGAGCCATTTGTGTTAATTGGAATTCATCTTTTTCGATTCCCACCCGCCACCGAGTCCCAACAAGGGGGATGCCCATTGCATACGGATATCCAGTGTATCAGGGCACCAGGATTTCGACAGAGATACAGCCCAGCCTAAAAGCTTCTCTGCCACAAAAGCTCCCAAACCCGTTTGACCCTAGCCGCCGCCTTCTAGCCGTAGCTAGGGCATGCACACGACCAGCCGCTTGATCGAAGTGGCCACTTCGACCACCTGTCTCTAGGAAGTCCAGGCCCAAGAGGTGTGTTGACTTGATGCACCGCATTCACATCAGCGGCCTCAACCTCCAGGATCATATTCTCCCCCATCACATGACGCACCACACGGAAAACACGGTGGGCCTCAAGAAGACCACAGAGAAAAGAAAAATGTGGGAAAGAAGACTTCATGGGGAGACGAGGACAGAAAAGAACCAAGTAAGAAAGGCAGAAGATAAGAAAAGGAAAAAGGCGGGTTACTAAAAGTTAGTTACTAAACTAGTCTGGGCCCTCACTCTTAACCTTTCTGACATGGGAGAACCTACCAGGGACATCAAATCCTACCACGTAGTGCTTAGGCCAGTCAGCAACTTGGCTATACAGGCCTAGAAGCGTAAACAACTAGCCATCTTATCGAGTATTGATGCCCCCGTCAGCGAGGCCTAAGGGATCACTGCACCACGCAAGCCCTCCGACCACGGCAAGGTTGCAACCCCTGGAGGGGCAAGCTGTGAGAATAACTGCTCCTGATAAGGGATAGGTTCAGCATCTACCACTGTCACTTTGTTTAATTCCCTGGAATCCCAGCGAAATCTTGTTGAACCATCAGGTTTCTTTACCAGAATGACAGGGGCACAAAAAGCAGACTGAGACGGTTCGATTACGCCCATTTCTAAATACTGATCACCTCCTGTTTAATAGTTTCATGAGCAGAGAATGGTAACGGATGCTGTTTCCGTTGAACTGGCTGTTCAGTGGTGAGATGTATCTCATGCAAAACATACAATGATCACTGGCCTGGTTCTGTTGTCAAAATTTGAGAAAAACAAGCACACAGCTCTCGCAATTCCTCCTGTTGTACAGACGACAAACTGGAATCAAAATAAACATTCTGAATTGTTTCCTTCGCAGATGAAGGAAGAGTAGGTAGTGGTAAAGGTGAGACATCAGCAGATTCCTTCAAGTCTGATACAACAGCCACCGTTCCTGCACTGGGTGGTTTTGTTGAGGGAATATCAGAGATAGGCAGACGTAAATCTCCTGACTGTGCCACAAACGAAGACGGAAGGATGTCCTCAAAAAGAATGCTACCCCCACAAATAAACGAGACTGGTTCAGTGTGGCAACAGTTCGAGTGAAATATTTCTTCAGCATGTTGGGATGAAAACTTTTCTTTTACCACCCATGTCAATGATGTAGTCATAGTCCAACTTCTTCACTACCTTGTATGGACCTTTCCACTTCATTAACAGTTTGTTAGTAGTGGAGGACAGGAAAAAAAACCAAAACCTCACCGCCAACACTGAATGATCGATGCTTTGACTTTCTATCATGGTAATGTTTCTGAATCCGTCTGGACTTTTCAACTAAATCGTGAGCAAGAGAAGCCGTTTCCGTAATGGTATTACGCAGGTTGAAAACAGTCACAGACTGTTCTTGCTTCCTCTGAGCTCTCCTGTCCCGTCCACGAGTCTGCCAAGAGTCAATGGGCCCCTGTGGCCGACGCCCAAAGAGCAGTTCAATGGGGCAAAATCCTGTCGATTCATTTAGCATTTTGCAATAATAAAACAAAAGCTTAGGAATGTAACGATGCCAAAGTCTGGGATGGTCCTGAATGAGCTTGTTCAGCTTTGGCTTTAAAGTTCCATGAAACCTTTCCACCAGTCCATTCGATTGAACGTGGTATGGAGACGAGTGGACACCTTCAATAGAAAGCAGATGAAGGAATTCAGAAAAACATTTTAGATGTGAACTGGGGTCACTTTCAGACAAAAGTTCTTTTGGAAACCCAGCCGACAGAAAACAGAAAAAGTGCCTCTGCCACTGAACAAGAGTCCACTTTCTTCAATGGAATGGCTGCTGGAAATCGTGTGACCACATCAGCTAGAGCCAACAGGTATCAGTTTTTCCTCAGAAGGCAGTGAGAAAGGGCCTACAATGTCTAGAGACTCTAGAGAAAAGTTCCTCAATCCTTGGCATGTTTTCCAAAGGCACGTCTGGAGTTCGACCTTCCACTGTACATTTCTGACAGATTGGCAATAATGTCTCACATCAAGAGTGACACCTGGCCACCAGAACTGTTTTGCACCCTGCCTTGTGTCTTCCTTACCCCACAATGACCTGCCAGTACTCCATCATGAGCTGTAAAGATTACTTCCTGCCTGAGAGAAGTAGATACCACCACGTGATTAACCGGGAGCACATCCTTGGAAAATCGACGGAAAAGAATGCCAGTTTGACGGAAAAAAACGAACCTTTTCCTGTTTTGACAGACGAACCCAAGTGTCTAATTCTCTAATGCTCTGAAGAGAATCATCTGAATTTTGCAGCTATCTCAGTTCTGATGGGTCAACGTGAAGATCTTGAAATCGAATGTCAAGAGGTGTGGGAGTTGGCTTGGGCTTTTTCTGAGCCCATTTCATGACAGCAGCAACTTGGGAGTCAACGTTGCCAAGTACAAGACCATGGGTGGGAGACACTCCTTTGACATTTCCCAAAATAAGATCGGCTACTGGGTCATCTATGACGCAGCACAAAAGTTCACCACTAAAGAAGGGCGATTCAACTTCTACCTGGTCTAAAGGAGAAATCTCCACATAACATCCGAAAGAGACAACCTTTTGTGTGTGACCCACATACTGATCAGAACGTACCAACGCTTTTCTGACACACCAGCAGTAGTAGCTCATGTGTCACGCAGTACAGACACCTGAAACCCATTGACCGATCCCTCCACGACCGGTAAAGAACCTGTAGTAGAACCAGAACAAGATTTCTTTCTTCAAAGCTGGCTCATCCACGAAACAAACGGCAGACACCTTTGAAGGAGAGTTAGGCAAGGATTTTCTGCCTCCTGGAAAAGTGGCACTGGATGCAATTTTGTTCCTTGTAGTGCGCGTGAGATATGTAGCGCATTCCTTTTATAAAATTACCTGTACCATTGCACTCAAAACAAAGGGCAGTTTTGTTTTGAGTTGATAAGAACCGCGTGTGTTCAGCATACGACTTTTTTTGTCCACCCCTACGAGATGAGCGGTGACGGTTCCTGGTAAATTGAGAACCCCTAGAACTAGTGTAGGGTAGCCACGTTGGCTTGTATAAAGCTTGTCATAAAGAGGTTCAGCTGCAAGACCACACTCTGGCTGTTCGAGCGAAACTTTTGTTTGGGTGTGCTAATCTATCATGTTCAGCAGTTCTAACCATGGATTGAGTGTCTTAAAACCCTCTCTTTTTTTCCCCTTTTTTTTTCTTTGTTTTTTCTTTTTCTTTTTTTTTTTTGCGTACGCAGGCTGATACTCCTGGGACACTCCCTATATAGACAGGCAGGGATTAATCCCATCTACCCAACAAAGGGAGTGGAGTTTTTTTTGTGTATGATCGTTTTTTTTTTTTTTTTTTCTTTTTATCCCGCCATTAAGGCAGCCATACTCCATCTTCAGGGAAGGTGCATGCTATGTGTGACGTGCCATCCATACCAACGGCCAAAATGGCCTTCTGTTCCGAAAGCTGGTGATAGGATTTTACGTGTGTGCAAGATGGTATGCGTGCGTTCGCACACGGAACCTTGGTTTATAGTCTCATTCGAAAGAATATGGGAAATGGAGTCAGAACCAATGTTAACTCCAAGGGGAAAAATCCCCCTGTACCGAAACGGTCCGGCGGGAGATTCGAACCCGCAACCCCAAGATTACGAGCCCGGCGCTCTACCAGCCGAGCTATTCCCCACTCCCCCTCTTTTAAAAATATAGACAAATCTTTGCTGACACTCAGTAGGAACTGTTCAGACAGAATCAGGTCATGAAGAGCAAAGCAACATATGCTTTTTCAATATGTGATAAATCTATCCATCTATCAAAAAGATGTGCCAAACGGATGTAAAACGCAGGGAATGATATATCATTTTCAGGGCAGCATGAGCGGAACTTTTCCCTCTACCCATCTTTCGAGCACTGAAATTTTGTAAGAAGGGCATTCTTCAATTCAGCATGGTCTGCCAGTCCCGTCGTACAAATGGAATGGTGTTAGCTAAGCGCACTTCCTGGAGATGTGCACCGAAAAGCGTTGGCCATTCATGTTCTTTCCAGTTTAAATTTTGAGCATAGGTTTAAAAGCGAAAAATGAATTAATCTATGTCATCCTTATTTTCATTAGAAATAGGAAGTTTAGGACATCTTGAAGCGCCATCCCTTTTTACAGTAAGTGAATACAAGTCTTCTGTGGTTTCCTTCACAAATTTTGACCCGACTTTCTGATATTCTAATCTGATTCGTTCCTGTTTTAATTCTATTTGCCTTTCTTTCAGTTAGGTCTCTCTCTCTCTCTCTCTCTCTCTCTCTCTCTCTCTCTCTCTCTCTCTCTCTCTCTAAAGTTTGAACTTCTCTTTCTTCATTTAGAGTTTGAGCTTCTCTGTCCTCTTTCTGAAGCTCCAATTCTTTTTGTTTCATCTCACACACTTTTTTTGGCGCTCATTCCTCTCCAAAGCATCTTCAATATATTTAGTTAAAGCACCACACCCTCAAATCAAGTGTCTGCACCTGTTTCACGAGGCGATTAAATGTTTCATCATCCATATTCACTTTTCACAATAGAAAAATGATAAAAAATAGGTATATTCTGTCAGAAATATAATGTAAGAGGAGAAGAAAAATAAAAAAAAAAATGAACAAGACTAAGGTTGGAAACAAACAAAACGAACAGGGATACAGAGATACAAGCTATAGGGTGTGGCTTATACTAACGACATACAGAAAGTCTACAGAATGATGGACAAGTCAGATAAGATGAGCAGTAAAATATTAATTAGACCCCCCCCCCCCCCCCACCCCCATTTTTTTTGACAGAAAGGGAAAGATTCCAAAGCCCTCAGTACCCTAGAAACTTCCTATGTACAATGAGGCACCCTCACAAAACTGGAGGTGGGTAAAACAAAAACAAACAAACAAAAAATGCAACTTGATCAAAATGTTTTTTTTCTTTTTCAAATGAAAGTATTTCCAGAGCAAACCCTCTGAAACAGGTAAAGTGTCTTATCCTGAAAAAAAAAAAAACATAATCCCAACCCAGGGGAAAAAAGAAGGCATCACCACTGTAAAGAAAGTGCCAGAGAGACAGAATAAAGACTATGTATAAATGCTGGTATGTGTGGCTGCTATCTGTACTCTCCATCGCCCCAAATTAAAAAAACATGTTCACCGACTGGGAAAGGAAACTCTAAGGTTGAAAACGCATTAAGCCACACCATTTTATTTACATAAAGAAATAAACGTTTCTTTGTTCGTCATGGCCTGGATAAGGATAGAGGAGGGGAAACAAGATTTGACATCACCACACTGGCGAAGATTTCCTTTTTGGTTCCTGCTCCCGGCACTTCACTCCAGGCAGCTCTTAAAATCATTATTCTTGGGCGTTCCTTGACAGTTTCATTCTTAAGATGTCCTCCCAATCCCCTGGAAGGTAGCAATGTTCGTAACCTGTCGAAAACCTGACGTCACTCCGTGCCCATTTCCTGGCACCAACAACTGAAGACGTGCCTGCCACTGGAAGCCTACACAGTTAAACTGTCTTTTATTACTTTGTTCATCTTTCCTCTTTCGGTATCCATAGCCATGACACTTTTTTTTTTGTCCTTTTGAAACCTCCCCTTCTTCCCCAAAGTCCAACCGCAGGTCATGAAAATTAGTCCTATCATCCTAAGTGGACAAACACAACGATATAGACACCATACCTCTACATGAAACGCCATCCGAGAAAAGACTTCGATTAACTACCCATATGAGAAAAAAAAAAAAAAAAAAAAAAAGACAAATCCACTTTGTTACCCTTATCAATGACATTTGACAAGAAAGGATTTCTTTTTATTACCCTCATCAGAATCATTTCCTTTATATACCCTTTCTTGATATATCAACCAGAATGATTTCAGATAAACTTGCAATTATGGTTGATGATAATTTATAGACACAAGCATACACTTCTACAAAATAAATGATTGTTTTCTTAACTGTATATCATCATCAGTCACACCACACAATAACATATCATTTTTCGAGAGAGCATACTTTGTGTGTGTGTGTGTGTGTGTGTGTGTGTGTGTGTGTGTGTGTGTGTGTGTGTGTGTGTGTGTGTGTGTGTCATCATAAAGGCAGTCATCATGGAAACCTTAGTGTCATGTACGTTGTTTCAAAATTTATTTGGAAAGAATAAAGAACAACGCACCATCTGCCTTAACAGTCATTACTTGGTAGTCTTCAAAAATCCCAGGGACGCTTCTCAAATCACTCACCTAGCTAAAAAAATGCACCCCAGAAAAGCGAAATACGTACAAGAAGCATTTAACTAAAGATGCTACCTCAAGACCGCACGGCTATTTGCTTTTTGACCTTCGTCAGGGCACACCCGATCACCTACGACTGAGAACCAGCATTTTTTCCTCAACAGTACCAAGTAGCATACATCCAAAAATAAGCATGTCAGCGCGTGTTAAAAGAAACCTACCCATGCTCCAGATGTTATGCAGAGCCATACCTGCTATAATTAAAGCTGTCCTTAAAGGCGCTTCTCCAGATTTGATCAACGTCGTGAGTGAATGTTCCCTGAACATCTGAAATGGGCATGTGAAACTGACTCCGTCTCAGAAGAAACAACTTTGCAGATACAAACAGAGCTTACGTCACTTGGCAAAAAGAGGAATTTCTCTCAAGAAAAGGAAGCAGATTTTACAGAAAGGCGAATGCTTTAATTAAACCGGTGTAGGATTTTTTTAGGAGGGCCGTTAGGATCTACACTGGGTCTATGGGGAAAATGGAGCATAAAAAGAAAATGATTTTAATAGATCCTCGTGTGTTGGACTCAATTCGAAACCGTTTATCAGAACCTCCTGTTCCAGATGCTCAGTCTCACAGTCTTAAGGAAATTGATGACCAAATGCGTGATATTTTAGATAATAACAGCATGAATAAGGAAGACAAGGTTAATATATATCATCAGACACTTTGGAAGTACTTGAAACGCTTCGACCAATTTAAATAAAGACCTTTGGGCACTATGGAGTTAAAACGTGCTTCTCAACCAACGACGATAACAGTTCAGCCTGAATCGTTGAAGGGAACAATTGAGAAAGATGTGCTGGACAGCGTTCCAAAACCTTTAAAAAAGAAAGAAAGCCGAACGTCTGCTGCAACACATTCAACGAAATCCTGATCTGCAATGGAACCCCAGAGGAGAAATCGAATACCAGGGCAGGTAGTCAAAGATTCTAATTTAATCGACTTGGTCAATGATGTCCTGAGAAAACAACAAAAGTTTGAACGCAAAGGATGGGACATTTTTGTGGCGGCATTACGTGACCAAAACATTCCACAAGATCTGATTGGGCATCATCCGACCAATGGAGTTTCATTCGCGGCAGTGAGAAAGAACCCAGAGCGGAGAAAGTGAGACCAGAGTGGAAAGAACAAGGTACACCAACTTCGATGAAAAAAAGACAGGAGAAGACGAAGACGATTGCGAGATGACAGTCCACCCTTGTCTCCCTGCTGAAGAAGAAAACAACAAACCAACAACCGAATCCTGTCTCAGTCTTATTATAACAGTCGGTGGCCTAGGTTTTTTTGTGGGAGTAGATGCTTTGAAAAAAAAAAAAAAGATAAAGAGATCTATTATAAGAAACTGGTTATCCTATCAAGATGCTTATACATTACACAAACTGGTATGTACAAATTCGTCAGTACAACACTATGTTAATCTGACAGTAAATGGTTTCAGTCAGTCAGTATGTACAAATTTACACGACGTCCGTTGGGGGGAATAAACCATCAATGGCAGGCAGATCTCACTGATGTGAAATCCATTAAAAAAAAGATAATGATGGATTTACCTATCTGATAACATGCATCAATGTTAAGAGTAAATTTGCCTGGGTCATTCCATTAAAATACAAGACAGGGGAAACATTAGTAGATGCTTTTAAGTTTCTAGAGGATGAAAACCTATCAAACTACAAATGGATAAAAGTTTCAGTTTTTGAACAAATCAAAAATCATTAAAAATAATTGTACAAAACGTGGGTTGACAGGTTTAATCGCACTTTAAAAGGAGAAAATATGGTGATACTTTACAAGGAAAAACACTCTGAGATTTCGTAGAAACATTGCCCAAACTAGCGTACACTTACAATCGTTCTTTTCATTGGAGTATTCGACGCACCGAAAACCAAAAAGATGTATGGCAAACTTTATACAACGACAAACAATTCAAAGCTACGTCCAAACGCAAACTTAAAATTGAGGTTCGCGTACGCATAAGCAAAAGCAGGAAAGTATTCAAGAAAGGCTATTTACCCTCCTGGACTGAAGAATTATGTACAGTGAGTCAACTAAAGGAAACATCACCCATCACTTATATTCTTAAGGCGATCATGGAGAAGACCTGAAAGGAACATTTTACGCTCAAGAAATCCAGAAAGTTGGAAAAAGATACATTTCGCATCGAAGCTATATTGAAACAACGAACTCGACCTGACGGGTCTGATGAGTATTTAGTATTGACGGGTGTCCTGACGGGTCTGATGAGTATTTAGTTAAACGGTACGGATACGACTCATCATTTAATTCTTGGATTCCACGTATATCACTGACGCGTTATTCTAATTAATGAAGATGGAAGAAGATCAACTTTCTGAAAATGGCGGTGCTACTCAACGGATAAGGAGGTTGCAGATTTTTGGCTATAGGGTTCCCCGCGGTGAAATCGTATTTACGTGTCAGATGCTGCTCACCTATGTAGTGGTTTCCGTGTCTTTTATATAATCTATGTCGTGGTCATGGTAACTGTTATGGGCGGGGTAGACGTGTGGATGCTTTAGCTGGTATATTATATTAATATTCTAAGCATCACTCGCGCCCCTCGTAACGCACGCCCTCCACCCATAAACATGCGGGAAAACCAAGGAACAATTTCTATAATTTAATGAAACACTTTATAGGATCAATTAACAACATTTATTCAATCAAGAAAAGAAAAACTTATTCTTCAACCAATTTGATCATCAGCTTCGAGCCCCCACCTTGGTTCTTCCCACTAGCTCTCTGAAAGTGTATAGTAAGTCCTACCACTCATCCCCAAAAAATCAAAATACGAAAAGAAATGGATGAACGCCCCACACCCAAATCAACAAATATAGCAAGACATAGAGAATATTTGCCTCACCTTAGGTTTCGGAGGGGGAAGGGGGGGTGGTCTCCCCCCCCCCCCCCCCCCACACACACACACACACACACCCACACCCACACTCGAACTCGGCTAGGCTCACACAGTTCTCAATGTCTGTGGAGGCGCCGTCCCACTTCTTGCCGCTTACTGTCGTTGCGTTGTCCTTGCTGGCACGGATTTTACACCCTCACACCTGAGGATGAAGGCGAGGGGGTTGACCTCCAAGTTTCTGCTGGCCTACCCCTGCCCACTTGTTGGTCCCTGGAGTCTCAGCCGGGTGCCGGTTTCCCGTCGGGGCCGCACTTCGCCCCCCACTCAGCCTCTCAGGTTGTCGTCGGCGCCGGACGTCCGCCAGGGATGTCCCCCTCTTCGGCTCCCTCGCTGGAGCCTCGGCAGTACACTGGGCCTATTAGACTTTGCCCAAGTCTCTGGTCACTCCGCCCACTGGACCGTCCTGTGGGGGGTTCCTATGTACTGCCGACACACCGACGCTTCACCGTGGGTCACACCTGACTGGGAGTGCGTCACGCACAGGAATCTCAGGGCACTGCCGCCGACTCCTCTCTCACACCTGACACCCAAAGTTCCCTCACCGGAGATTCACGGAAGTCACACGGACGACGGGAATCTAGGAACGCTTGGTGACAGTCTCCAAAATCCCTACTAGTTGTATGTCCCAGACAAACACTGCAAGTAGGGCAGACCCAAACCTTCACGAGATTTGGGGGTTGGCCTTTCCCCCTGTCGGATCTCGTCACAGTCACAGACACCCTCTGTTCCCCGTCTCAGAGAGCTGCTGCGATTCTGCACTATGGGTCTCGCTCTCGTGGTCTCCTCGTGAGTCCACAAAGTTCACACTTCTCCTGAGTCTCAGGCCTCTCCTTGGTGTTGTACCTTGCTTTGAGAGCGGTGAACGAGAGCGCAGTTGTCTTCTCTTCTCGCTAACTTAAAACATGTCATATATCACACACACTCGGGGGACACCCCCCCCCCCCCCCCCTCAGCTTCATACATAGTAGCTCCACTGGCCAGCACATCTCTGTCCAATACCCTGTCTCAACCAAACAACACCCCCCCCCCCCCCCCCCCCCCCCTACTCATACACAGGCACACATATCTCGTATGTAGCTCTAAGTGAAGCCACCAGGCTAATCACCCCGTCAGATTTTAAGGAAGGCACTGGCATCCGACCACATGGAGTTAACTGGGGAGGACAAATGGGAGAAGTTTTACCCTAGTCTTAATTAGGGACAGTCAATGACCGTTCCAGACCCCTACTCCAACCCCCCCAACCCGGGATCGCCACTGCGTGTTGACCACGGCACCAAGACCCATGGGGCGAGAAAGGCGGAAATACGGGACAGGGAAGATAACTCTAACCCACGGAGCAGGGAGGGTCAAAGAGCGTCTAGGATTGCCTGCCCCTTTGACAGTCGGGCTGACACGATCTCTCCAACCGGCCAACACAAACACGCCAGCTCTTGGGAGGGTCGACCTCCTCTGTGATCCCCAACTCAAAGGCTGGCTCCCGACCTATGTCCAGACAAGCCCCATTTGTTCTCCAAGGGATAGGCGGCCCCCCCCCCCCCCCCCCCCCCCCCAAACAAGCGCTTATTCATGTGCCCATATGGTCAGCGGCAGAGTACCAGCCCCCTGACAGTGCACCGATCGGCGGTCGCTGATCATGACAGTCCCCCACCTAAGAGTTTTGCCCCGAAAACTCAAACTACCATCAGGGAACGCCGAGAAGGGGAAGAGAAAAAAAAATCACCGGACCGTGGGTTTTGCGGAAAACCCATATAACATATTACAACGTAACAAACGCATTATGTACATTCTGTAACCACTATGGTGACAGCTACTACTCCCCACTGTAACGGTACTCACTGTTTAAAGAACAGTCACCTCACACACAAAAATACGTCTTTAGGGGGCGTTACCCGCGAAAAGGCATGCAGAACGGAAATAAAAAAAACTTACGTACAGTTCATAGTCCTGCTACACGCAAGCACACAGTTACAAATATACACCGACTACCACTGAACCTTATTTACAATATTAACTGGCAGGTCTATGCTCCTACTGCTCCCCCTGCACCGGCTCAGATAGTCTGCCACTACGTTCTCGGCTCCCTTGATGTAGCGTAGGCGCATGGGGTACTCCTGTAATTGCAGGGACCACCTCATGAGTCTACTGCTGGCGTGCTTGGCTTGAGCCAGGTACGAGAGGGGTTCATGGTCCGTCTCCAAGACGAACTCCCTGCCGTACAGGTAGCGCTGAAATTTCTGAGTGCCAAACACAATGGCAAGACACTCACGCTCTGACACTGAGTAACGCTATTCTGTATCTCCGAGCTTCCTACTCGCGTAGGCCACGGGGTGAAGCACCTCCTGGTGTTCCTGCAGGATGGCTGCTCCCCCACCCCACATCACTGGCAACAGTCCTAAGGACAAACTCCTTACCCAGATCCGGCAGCTTCAGAACTGCCCCACTGCATAGGGCCCCCTTAAGTAGTGAAAACGACTCCTCGCGCACCCTGGAGTCCACACCACCCTGTCTGGCTGACCTTTCTTCAGCAAGTCTGTGAGGGGTTGCAGACAGTTTGCTGAAGTTGGGTACAAACTTCCTATAGTACCCAGCTAAACCCAGGAAAGCCCTCACCCCCCTCTTCGTCCTAGGCCTCTCGGCCTCCTCCAACTCCTGGAGCTTCCCTCTACCGGGGGAAATCTTCCCCTCAGTCAACTGGTGGCCGATAAACTCGATCTCGCCAAACCCGAAGTGTCTAGCCGTCAATCTGGCTTGTCTGAGGCGTCCAAGAACAGCCCTCCAGACCTGTAGGTGGTCATCCCATGACTCCGTGGCGATTAAAAGGTCGTCCATGAAGTTCTCCACTGGCTTGTTAACCAGTGGTTCCAGCAGACGGCGCATCATCACGGTAAAGGTGCTGGGGGCGTTCTTGACGCCAAAAGGCAGGACCGTCCAAGTGTATGTGCCATCTTGGGTAATGAACGCGAGCTTGTCGCGGTCTTCCGGTTTTACCGGAATTTGCCAGTATCCCTTGGACAGATCTACCTTTGAAAAATACTTGGCGTCGTGGATCCTGGCAAAGATGGCTTCAGGATCGGGCAAGGCTTCAGTCTGGAATACAGTGATGGCGTTAAGCCGCCTGTAGTCCACACAGAAGCGAAGCGATTGCTCCCATCCTTTTTGTGCACTAGCAAAACTGGGGCAGCAAAGGGACTCTCTACCCGTTCTATTACCCCTAGCTCCAACATCTCCCTTATTTCAACCCTGACTGTCTCCTGCTTAGCATGGGGGAGAGGGTAAGGCTTGGCCTTGGTAGGCTGGTCGCTCATCAGTCTCACCCCAAACTCTGCTAAGTTAGTCTTCCCTGGCTTCTCGCTCAGGACGTCAGGAAACTCCCTAAGTAAAGCCGTCGCCTCGCCCCTCTGGGCGTCAGTCAGTGTGTCACCAAGGTGACAGTCGTCCACCATCTCTCCGTCGCAGTCAGTGGGGGACTCAGAACCGGGCCTACCTCGGTGTCCTCTGCTGAGATTTCCTCGGGGATAATGGAGGCCACGACCGCGCTCGCCTCAGCTGGTCTTCGCAGGTACCTCTTCAGCATGTTAATGTGGTAGTTACCTACCTTCCTTGGTGATCGCCGGATGACGTAGTTGTCCCTGCTCTTCGCGTCCTCCACCACGAAAGGTCCCCTTCCAGCCCATCTGCAACTTGTTGTGTTTCTCAGTCACGAGGAGTGCTATTTTGCCTCACCTTAGGTTTCGGAGGGGGAAGGGGGGGGGTGGTCTCCCCCCCCCCCCCCACACACACACACACACCCACACCCACACTCGAACTCGGCTAGGCTCACACAGTTCTCATGTCTGTGGAGGCGCCGTCCCACTTCTTGCCGCTTACTGTCGTTGCGTTGTCCTTGCTGGCACGGATTTTACACCCTCACACCTGAGGATGAAGGCGAGGGGGTTGACCTCCAAGTTTCTGCTGGCCTACCCCTGCCCACTTGTTGGTCCCTGGAGTCTCAGCCGGGTGCCGGTTTCCCGTCGGGGCCGCACTTCGCCCCCCCACAGCCTCTCAGGTTGTCGTCGGCGCCGGACGTCCGCCAGGGATGTCCCCTTCTTCGGCTCCCTCGCTGGAGCCTCGGCAGTACACTGGGCCTATTAGACTTTGCCCAAGTCTCTGGTCACTCCGCCCACTGGACCGTCCTGTGGGGGTTTCCTATGTACTGCCGACACACCGACGCTTCACCGTGGGTCACACCTGACTGGGAGTGCGTCACGCACAGGAATCTCAGGGCACTGCCGCCGACTCCTCTCTCACACCTGACACACCCAAAGTTCCCTCACCGGAGATTCACGGAAGTCACACGGACGACGGGAATCTAGGAACGCTTGGTGACAGTCTCCAAAATCCCTACTAGTTGTATGTCCCAGACAAACACTGCAAGTAGGGCAGACCCAAACCTTCACGAGATTTGGGGGTTGGCCTTTCCCCCTGTCGGATCTCGTCACAGTCACAGACACCTCTGTTCCCCGTCTCAGAGAGCTGCTGCGATTCTGCACTATGGGTCTCGCTCTCGTGGTCTCTCCTCGTGAGTCCACAAAGTTCACACTTCTCCTGAGTCTCAGGCCTCTCCTTGGTGTTGTACCTTGCTTGAGAGCGGTGAACGAGAGCGCAGTTGTCTTCTCTTCTCGCTAACTTAAAACATGTCATATCACACACACACTCGGGGGACCCCCCCCCCCCCCTCAGCTTCATACATAGTAGCTCCACTGGCCAGCACATCTCTGTCCAATACCCTGTCTCAACCAAACAACACCCAGCCCCCCCCCCCCCCCCCTACTCATACACAGGCACACATATCTCGTATGTAGCTCTAAGTGAAGCCACCAGGCTAATCACCCCGTCAGATTTTAAGGAAGGCACTGGCATCCGACCACATGGAGTTAACTGGGGAGGACAAACGGGAGAAGTTTTACCCTAGTCTTAATTAGGGACAGTCAATGACCGTTCCAGACCCCTACTCCAACCCCCCCAACCCGGGATCGCCACTGCGTGTTGACCACGGCACCAAGACCCATGGGGCGAGAAAGGCGGAAATACGGGACAGGGAAGATAACTCTAACCCACGGAGCAGGGAGGGTCAAAGAGCGTCTAGGATTGCCTGCCCCTTTGACAGTCGGGCTGACACGATCTCTCCAACCGGCCCACACAAAACACGCCAGCTCTTGGGAGGGTCGACCTCCTCTGTGATCCCCAACTCAAAGGCTGGCTCCCGACCTATGTCCAGACAAGCCCCATTTGTTCTCCAAGGGATAGGCGGCCCAGCCCCCCCCCCCCCCCCCCCCCAAACAAGCGCTTATTCATGTGCCCATATGGTCAGCGGCAGAGTACCAGCCCCCTGACAGTGCACCCTGATCGGCGGTCGCTGATCATGACAGTCCCCCACCTAAGAGTTTTGCCCCGAAAACTCAAACTACCATCAGGGAACGCCGAGAAGGGGAAGAGAAAAAGAAATCACCGGACCGTGGGTTTTGCGGGAAAACCCATATAACATATTACAACGTAACAAACGCATTATGTACATTCTGTAACCACTATGGTGACAGCCTACTCACCCACCTGTAACGGTACTCACTGTTTAAAGAACAGTCACCTCACACACAAAAATACGTCTTTAGGGGCGTTACCCGCGAAAAGGCATGCAGAACGGAAAAAAAAAAAAACTTACGTACAGTTCATAGTCCTGCTACACGCAAGCACACAGTTACAAATATACACCGACTACCACTGAACCTTATTTACAATTAACTGGCAGGTCTATGCTCCTACTGCTCCCCCTGCCACCGCTCAGATAGTCTGCCACTACGTTCTCGGCTCCCTTGATGTAGCGTAGGCGCATGGGGTACTCCTGTAATTGCAGGGACCACCTCATGAGTCTACTGCTGGCGTGCTTGGCTTGAGCCAGGTACGAGAGGGGTTCATGGTCCGTCTCCAAGACGAACTCCCTGCCGTACAGGTAGCGCTGAAATTTCTGAGTGCCAAACACAATGGCAAGACACTCACGCTCTGACACTGAGTAACGCTATTCTGTATCTCCGAGCTCCTACTCGCGTAGGCCACGGGGTGAAGCACCTCCTGGTGTTCCTGCAGGATGGCTGCTCCCACCCCCACATCACTGGCAACAGTCCTAAGGACAAACTCCTTACCCAGATCCGGCAGCTTCAGAACTGCCCCACTGCATAGGGCCCCCTTAAGTAGTGAAAACGACTCCTCGCACCCTGGAGTCCACACCACCCTGTCTGGCTGACCTTTCTTCAGCAAGTCTGTGAGGGGTTGCAGACAGTTTGCTGAAGTTGGGTACAAACTTCCTATAGTACCCAGCTAAACCCAGGAAAGCCCTCACCCCCCTCTTCGTCCTAGGCCTCTCGGCCTCCTCCAACTCCTGGAGCTTCCCTCTACCGGGGGAAATCTTCCCCTCAGTCAACTGGTGGCCGATAAACTCGATCTCGCCAAACCCGAAGTGTCTAGCCGTCAATCTGGCTTGTCTGAGGCGTCCAAGAACAGCCCTCCAGACCTGTAGGTGGTCATCCCATGACTCCGTGGCGATTAAAAGGTCGTCCATGAAGTTCTCCACTGGCTTGTTAACCAGTGGTTCCAGCAGACGGCGCATCATCACGGTAAAGGTGCTGGGGGCGTTCTTGACGCCAAAAGGCAGGACCGTCCAAGTGTATGTGCCATCTTGGGTAATGAACGCGAGCTTGTCGCGGTCTTCCGGTTTTTACCGGAATTTGCCAGTATCCCTTGGACAGATCTACCTTTGAAAAATACTTGGCGTCGTGGATCCTGGCAAAGATGGCTTCAGGATCGGGCAAGGCTTCAGTCTGGAATACAGTGATGGCGTTAAGCCGCCTGTAGTCCACACAGAAGCGATTGCTCCCATCCTTTTTGTGCACTAGCAAAACTGGGGCAGCAAAGGGACTCTCTACCCGTTCTATTACCCCTAGCTCCAACATCTCCCTTATTTCAACCCTGACTGTCTCCTGCTTAGCATGGGGGAGAGGGTAAGGCTCGGCCTTGGTAGGCTGGTCGCTCATCAGTCTCACCCCAAACTCTGCTAAGTTAGTCTTCCCTGGCTTCTCGCTCAGGACGTCAGGAAACTCCCTAAGTAAAGCCGTCGCCTCGCCCCTCTGGGCGTCAGTCAGTGTGTCACCAAGGTGACAGTCGTCCACCGTCTCCGTCGCAGTCAGTGGGGGACTCAGAACCGGGCCTACCTCGGTGTCCTCTGCTGAGATTTCCTCGGGGATAATGGAGGCCACGACCGCGCTCGCCTCAGCTGGTCTTCGCAGGTACCTCTTCAGCATGTTAATGTGGTAGTTACCCACCTTCCTTGGTGATCGCCGGATGACGTAGTTGTCCCTGCTCTTCGCGTCCTCCACCACGAAAGGTCCCTTCCAGCCCATCTGCAACTTGTTGTGTTTCTCAGTCACGAGGAGTGCTATTTTGCCTCACCTTAGGTTTCGGAGGGGGAAGGGGGGTGGTCCCCCCCCCCCCCCCACACACACACACACCCACACCCACACTCGAACTCGGCTAGGCTCACACAGTTCTCAATGTCTGTGGAGGCGCCGTCCCACTTCTTGCCGCTTACTGTCGTTGCGTTGTCCTTGCTGGCACGGATTTTACACCCTCACACCTGAGGATGAAGGCGAGGGGGTTGACCTCCAAGTTTCTGCTGGCCTACCCCTGCCCACTTGTTGGTCCCTGGAGTCTCAGCCGGGTGCCGGTTTCCCGTCGGGGCCGCACTTCGCCCCCCACTCAGCCTCTCAGGTTGTCGTCGGCGCCGGACGTCCGCCAGGGATGTCCCCTTCTTCGGCTCCCTCGCTGGAGCCTCGGCAGTACACTGGGCCTATTAGACTTTGCCCAAGTCTCTGGTCACTCCGCCCACTGGACCGTCCTGTGGGGGTTTCCTATGTACTGCCGACACACCGACGCTTCACCGTGGGTCACACCTGACTGGGAGTGCGTCACGCACAGGAATCTCAGGGCACTGCCGCCGACTCCTCTCTCTCACACCTGACACCCAAAGTTCCCTCACCGGAGATTCACGGAAGTCACACGGACGACGGAATCTAGGAACGCTTGGTGACAGTCTCCAAAATCCCTACTAGTTGTATGTCCCAGACAAACACTGCAAGTAGGGCAGACCCAAACCTTCACGAGATTTGGGGGTTGGCCTTTCCCCCTGTCGGATCTCGTCACAGTCACAGACACCTCTGTTCCCCGTCTCAGAGAGCTGCTGCGATTCTGCACTATGGGTCTCGCTCTCGTGGTCTCCTCGTGAGTCCACAAAGTTCACACTTCTCCTGAGTCTCAGGCCTCTCCTTGGTGTTGTACCTTGCTTGAGAGCGGTGAACGAGAGCGCAGTTGTCTTCTCTTCTCGCTAACTTAAAACATGTCATATATCACACACACTCGGGGGACACCCCCCCCCCCCCCCCCCTCAGCTTCATACATAGTAGCTCCACTGGCCAGCACATCTCTGTCCAATACCCTGTCTCAACAAAAACACCCACCCCCCCCCCCCCCCCCCTACTCATACACAGGCACACATATCTCGTATGTAGCTCTCTAAGTGAAGCCACCAGGCTAATCACCACCCGTCAGATTTTAAGGAAGGCACTGGCATCCGACCACATGGAGTTAACTGGGGAGGACAAACGGGAGAAGTTTTTACCCTAGTCTTAATTAGGGACAGTCAATGACCGTTCCAGACCCCTACTCCACCCCCCCAACCTGGGATCGCCACTGCGTGTTGACCACGGCACCAAGACCCATGGGGCGAGAAAGGCGGAAATACGGGACAGGGAAGATAACTCTAACCCACGGAGCAGGGAGGGTCAAAGAGCGTCTAGGATTGCCTGCCCCTTTGACAGTCGGGCTGACACGATCTCTCCAACCGGCCAACACAAACACGCCAGCTCTTCGGAGGGTCGACCTCCTCTGTGATCCCCAACTCAAAGGCTGGCTCCCGACCTATGTCCAGACAAGCCCCATTTGTTCTCCAAGGGATAGGCGGCCCCCCCCCCCCCCCCCCCCCCCCAAGCGCTTATTCATGTGCCCATATTGGTCAGCGGCAGAGTACCAGCCCCCTGACAGTGCACCCTGATCGGCGGTCGCTGATCATGACAGTCCCCCACCTAAGAGTTTTTGCCCCGAAAAAACTCAAACTACCATCAGGGAACGCCGAGAAGGGGAAGAGAAAAAGAAATCACCGGACCGTGGGTTTTGCGGAAAACCCATATAACATATTACAACGTAAACAAACGCATTATGTACATTCTGTAACCACTATGGTGACAGCCTACTACCACCCCTGTAACGGTACTCACTGTTTAAAGAACAGTCACCTCACACACAAAAATACGTCTTTAGGGGGCGTTACCCGCGAAAAGGCATGCAGAACGGAAAAAAAAAAAAAAACTTACGTACAGTTCATAGTCCTGCTACACGCAAGCACACAGTTACAAATATACACCGACTACCACTGACCTTATTTACATATTAACTGCAGGTCTATGCTCCTACTGCTCCCCCTGCCACCGGCTCAGATAGTCTGCCACTACGTTCTCGGCTCCCTTGATGTAGCGTAGGCGCATGGGGTACTCCTGTAATTGCAGGGACCACCTCATGAGTCTACTGCTGGCGTGCTTGGCTTGAGCCAGGTACGAGAGGGGTTCATGGTCCGTCTCCAAGACGAACTCCCTGCCGTACAGGTAGCGCTGAAATTTCTGAGTGCCAAACACAATGGCAAGACACTCACGCTCTGACACTGAGTAACGCTATTCTGCATCTCCGAGCTTCCTACTCGCGTAGGCCACGGGGTGAAGCACCTCCTGGTGTTCCTGCAGGATGGCTGCTCCCACCCCCACATCACTGGCAACAGTCCTAAGGACAAACTCCTTACCCAGATCCGGCAGCTTCAGAAACTGCCCCACTGCATAGGGCCCCCTTAAGTAGTGAAAACGACTCCTCGCACCCTGGAGTCCACACCACCCTGTCTGGCTGACCTTTCTTCAGCAAGTCTGTGAGGGTTGCAGACAGTTTGCTGAAGTTGGGTACAAACTTCCTATAGTACCCAGCTAAACCCAGGAAAGCCCTCACCCCCCTCTTCGTCCTAGGCCTCTCGGCCTCCTCCAACTCCTGGAGCTTCCCTCTACCGGGGGAAATCTTCCCCTCAGTCAACTGGTGGCCGATAAACTCGATCTCGCCAAACCCGAAGTGTCTAGCCGTCAATCTGGCTTGTCTGAGGCGTCCAAGAACAGCCCTCCAGACCTGTAGGTGGTCATCCCATGACTCCGTGGCGATTAAAAGGTCGTCCATGAAGTTCTCCACTGGCTTGTTAACCAGTGGTTCCAGCAGACGGCGCATCATCACGGTAAAGGTGCTGGGGGCGTTCTTGACGCCAAAAGGCAGGACCGTCCAAGTGTATGTGCCATCTTGGGTAATGAACGCGAGCTTGTCGCGGTCTTCCGGTTTTACCGGAATTTGCCAGTATCCCTTGGACAGATCTACCTTTGAAAATACTTGGCGTCGTGGATCCTGGCAAAGATGGCTTCAGGATCGGGCAAGGCTTCAGTCTGGAATACAGTGATGGCGTTAAGCCGCCTGTAGTCCACACAGAAGCGATTGCTCCCATCCTTTTTGTGCACTAGCAAAACTGGGGCAGCAAAGGGACTCTCTACCCGTTCTATTACCCCTAGCTCCAACATCTCCCTTATTTCAACCCTGACTGTCTCCTGCTTAGCATGGGGGAGAGGGTAAGGCTCGGCCTTGGTAGGCTGGTCGCTCATCAGTCTCACCCCAAACTCTGCTAAGTTAGTCTTCCTGGCTTCTCGCTCAGGACGTCAGGAAACTCCCTAAGTAAAGCCGTCGCCTCGCCCCTCTGGGCGTCAGTCAGTGTGTCACCAAGGTGACAGTCGTCCACCGTCTCCGTCGCAGTCAGTGGGGGACTCAGAACCGGGCCTACCTCGGTGTCCTCTGCTGAGATTTTCTCGGGGATAATGGAGGCCACGACCGCGCTCGCCTCAGCTGGTCTTCGCAGGTACCTCTTCAGCATGTTAATGTGGTAGTTACCCACCTTCCCTTGGTGATCGCCGGATGACGTAGTTGTCCCTGCTCTTCGCGTCCTCCACCACGAAAGGTCCCTTCCAGCCCATCTGCAACTTGTTGTGTTTCTCAGTCACGAGGAGTGCTATTTTGCCTCACCTTAGGTTTCGGAGGGGGAGGGGGGTGGTCTTCCCCCCCCCCCCCCCACACACACACACACCCACACCCACACTCGAACTCGGCTAGGCTCACACAGTTCTCAATGTCTGTGGAGGCGCCGTCCCACTTCTTGCCGCTTACTGTCGTTGCGTTGTCCTTGCTGGCACGGATTTTACACCCTCACACCTGAGGATGAAGGCGAGGGGGTTGACCTCCAAGTTTCTGCTGGCCTACCCCTGCCCACTTGTTGGTCCCTGGAGTCTCAGCCGGGTGCCGGTTTCCCGTCGGGGCCGCACTTCGCCCCCCACTCAGCCTCTCAGGTTGTCGTCGGCGCCGGACGTCCGCCAGGGATGTCCCCTTCTTCGGCTCCCTCGCTGGAGCCCTCGGCAGTACACTGGCCTATTAGACTTTGCCCAGTCTCTGGTCACTCCGCCCACTGGACCGTCCTGTGGGGGTTTCCTATGTACTGCCGACACACCGACGCTTCACCGTGGGTCACACCTGACTGGGAGTGCGTCACGCACAGGAATCTCAGGGCACTGCCGCCGCCGACTCCTCTCTCACACCTGACACCCAAAGTTCCTCACCGGAGATTCACGGAAGTCACACGGACGACGGGAATCTAGGAACGCTTGGTGACAGTCTCCAAAATCCCTACTAGTTGTATGTCCCAGACAAACACTGCAAGTAGGGCAGACCCAAACCTTCACGAGATTTGGGGGTTGGCCTTTCCCCCTGTCGGATCTCGTCACAGTCACAGACACCTCTGTTCCCCGTCTCAGAGAGCTGCTGCGATTCTGCACTATGGGTCTCGCTCTCGTGGTCTCCTCGTGAGTCCACAAAGTTCACACTTCTCCTGAGTCTCAGGCCTCTCCTTGGTGTTGTACCTTGCTTGAGAGCGGTGAACGAGAGCGCAGTTGTCTTCTCTTCTCGCTAACTTAAAACATGTCATATATCACACACACTCGGGGGACCCCCCCCCCCCCCTCAGCTTCATACATAGTAGCTCCACTGGCCAGCACATCTCTGTCCAATACCCTGTCTCAACCAAAAACAACACCCCCCCCCCCCCCCCCTACTCATACACAGGCACACATATCTCGTATGTAGCTCTAAGTGAAGCCACCAGGCTAATCACCCCGTCAGATTTTAAGGAAGGCACTGGCATCCCGACCACATGGAGTTAACTGGGGAGGACAAACGGGAGAAGTTTTACCCTAGTCTTAATTAGGGACAGTCAATGACCGTTCCAGACCCCTACTCCAACCCCCCCAACCCGGGATCGCCACTGCGTGTTGACCACGGCACCAAGACCCATGGGGCGAGAAAGGCGGAAATACGGGACAGGGAAGATAACTCTAACCCACGGAGCAGGGAGGGTCAAAGAGCGTCTAGGATTGCCTGCCCCTTTGACAGTCGGGCTGACACGATCTCTCCAACCGGCCAACACAAACACGCCAGCTCTCCTCTGTGATCCCAACTCAAAGGCTGGCTCCCGACCTATGTCCAGACAAGCCCCGTTTGTTCTCCAAGGGATAGGCGGCCCAGCCCCCCCCCCCCCCCCCCCCCCCAACAAGCGCTTATTCATGTGCCCATATGGTCAGCGGCAGAGTACCAGCCCCCTGACAGTGCACCCTGATCGGCGGTCGCTGATCATGACAGTAACGACAATCTGTGGGTGGCTCTCCTCGGCAGTTGTTTAGGCAACGTTCTCCCTAGTCCCTCTATAAAACGCTAAAACAGATTGATTCGTCCCGCTTTATCAGTATGGGTTTTTATTTGACACTCCCTCGTAACAGTTCTATGAAATGTTACTCAGATAATGCCACGAGTCATTATATCACCAAATTACCCCAAGCCATTGACTTGGACAGTGTGACTACGAAGTGAGACTATCAGAAATTCAGTTTCGTAATACATACGTAATCTCAGAGACAGAGAGTGCTGGTTTCGCTATGTAACTCCAGAAATTAACACTGCGAGTGAAGAATATCAGCATCTGACCACCGTGGAAGTATTTGTGCCTGAAGGGCTTTATGAAACCAACGATTTTTTTTTTCACACAGTCAATACCTTGACAAGAAAAGAAGTAGGCCTACGATTGAATAAAAAATCGAGATTTAAATTTTACTATATCCGCGCTCTAGAAAAATCAGCCTAACGTTATACGAAAAAGAGGCTGTATTGTCTCTGAGCCCAAGTTTGCAAAGAGTGTTAAGTCTTCCATCCTCCAGCATTAAAGGAACTGGTCATTTTAGCGCCTTGTTTATGATGGACTTGAACGAAAATTTAAAGAGCGTGTACATCTACTGCGACTTGGTGAATGCACGTCTGATGGGTGACGTCATGGTTCCTCTTGAATCGTTCCAACAACCAACAAGACTGAGAAGTAGTACATCACATTTTTGAGAAACCTTATTATATTCCTCAAAATCGCTGTAACTTTTAACACGGTGGAAATCTTTTTAACCACTCACGTCGGCCAACAGTTTTCATTCGTGAGTGGGAATACCATAGTGACACTTCACTTTCGTCGCAGACGTCCCTATAATTATTAAGGATGCTCTACCCTTATAAACCCAACGTAAAGCCTACGAAACTATTACTGTACTCAAGTCGGGGATGGACTTCCCGTCTCTGTCAAGGATTGAGAAGTGTATTATCCGGTATCGGAAGATCTTTGATTCCTCTGTTGAAAAGCGGAGGAAAGGCCTTAATAAAAGAAGGAGCCCAAACGGGATTGTGTGTGGCCCAAAATGTAGTCTCCGGTCAAAATATGAAGACACCTTTGAAAGAGCAAAGTCGACAAGCTGGGAAAAGATTACAGGATCAATAACAATATCACCGAAGTAACACCTCCGGGTAGACCCGCCAGTAAGCGAATGAAATTATCGACATCATCCTGGGCCAGTCTGATTAAACGTAGCAACGGAAAGAAAAGGAAGACCACGAGGTGTGAGAGATACATTTTTGGGTAGACATCATGGCGCTGCTTCACCATCACTCCTGTGAGAGTGTACATACCGGACTTAATTTGTTTTCTGCACCCTCCACCAAGACGGCGGTTGAAGAAGGGGCTTTTGTGGAGTATCATCCATTAGCCACTCCCTCCCCGGGGGCAGCCATCGAATTTTACGTGTCAGGGTCTATGAAGGCTTATTTGGATTTAAACAGCGCTTATCTTCATGTTCGGGCTAAAGTGACCCAACCGGATGGGAGAAACCTGGCGGCTTCCAATACAGATGTGGCTCTCGTCAATTACTGGTTACACAGTTTGTTTTCTCAAGTGGACGTTAGTCTCAACGACACCTTAAGTTCACCGAGAGAAATCACTTACCCATACAGGGCCTACATAGAGTCTACACTCTCAACTACAGCACGGAAGCCAAAAAAAAGAGCTTCTAATGGCTGGGCTGTACTTTGGGGACACTACTGGTCATTTTGAAGATTCGCAAGGAAATGACAACAGTGGACTCTGACAAGGAGCTGACAGCTGACAGTCATGAAGTGGACATGATGGGCCGACTACACACAGATATTATGCATCAGGAACGTTACATGATCAACGGTGTGAACGTCAAAATCCGACTCATCCTGTTAAAGAGCAACTTCAATTGATGGCTCACAACCCGGCTTTTGGTTTTAAATCCATCATCACTTATATGCTTCCTTGTTTGTTCGAAAAAATAAACTAAACTCGGCTGTTGCTCTGGCTCATGTAAAAGCGTGGAAAAAAGGGACTTGTAAATACCCTCTAAAACGAGCCGTTCAAAAGACTTGCCATTCCGCAAGGAAACTTAAGTGCTGTGCAGGACAATCTTTTTCTGAGTCAGGCTCCTACAAAGATCATCATCGGCCAGATAGACACCCGCTCATTTAACAGACACTACAAAAAATCTAGTTAACTTGCAACATTTCGACCTATCCTTTTTAAGCCTGTACATGGATGGACGCCAGATCCCTGCTAAAGCTCTCACTCCAGCGTTTGATCAAACGTTTTGTCAGGTCTTTCCACAGTCTGACTCAGGCAACAGGAATGGTCAACAATGATGCCGGAACGGGAGAGAATACGGTAACGCACTTTTTGCCTTGACCTGAGTCCCAGTTTATTAGATGGAGATCAGCAGTTCGAGCCGATTAAAAGCAGAGCCCTTCGTCCGGAACTAAAATTTTCTCAAGCTCAGGGCCACCCTGTCCACGTCTTGGTATACGCTGAACTGGATAGTATGATCGAGATAGATCGTTCTCGCCAACGCTGACAGATTTTTCGACATGAACAGTGAGGAGATGGCAAATGTAATCAATAAAGACGTTCATGTCAAAAGATGCTTCAGTGGAGTATATCCCAGAAACAACCAACCTCGTCATATTAATACAAGACACGCTCAGGGGTTTTGTTATTAATACTGACCACAGTAAAGGACCAGGAAAACATTGGGTGAGCGTCTGGCTTGATGGACGTGGGAAAAGCGGAATACCTTGATAGTTTTTTGCCTGTCACCCGCACTATATCCGGACATTCAACAATTTATCCAGACACGCTCCTACTTATCGTTTTAATCAACGATGATTACTAGTTCCGCGTGCGTTTATTACGTGTTGTATATCATTTTAAGAAAGAGAAGGGGCGATAGTCTGTATCGATTGCTCTCTATATTTCATCCGCATAAACAACGATCTAATGATGAAAGGTAATCTCATTTATTCGATCTATACACGCGAGGTCGATAATTAGGAATTTCACTAGATGATGAAATATTCCGTATATAAAACTGGTTTTTGTCTAATAACTATATAAATAAGATAATGATTGGTTTATTCAAAGAAGAGAATATCCCTTCATGGAAAGCATGGCAGCTATGCTGGAAATGAATAAAAGAAAAGTGGTGGTGGCTTGCTTGAAAAAAAAAAAAAAGTTCCCTTCACGTTGATAAGCATGACTAGAAAATGTCAGCGGTTGATCCCAAATGACACAGCAAGCTTTACGATTAGCGTGGCAAGAAATATTAATCTTTGTCACGTTAAGGGTCTGATTTTGCTTACGATGACATTGTTAACTCGCTTTTAGCGTGACTGCATTTTCTACCGTTTATCATTTTTGTGCACTGATGTGACCTTTGGTGACAGTGAATTTGTTATGTGTTATGTATCATTATTTTCTGGCACTAGATTATACATAAATTAAGTTACTTGAAATAGCACTTATCGTCATTTTTCGTGCTTGATAATTTCAAACTACCACACTTGAAATATTGCGTATCCGTGGTGTAAGATAATGACTGCTTTTTGGAACGTGGTATAAAAAAGGGCAGATTATTTCATACTGACGTTGCTATGGAGAACTCTTTGTGCTCTCTGGAACAGAATCCAGAAAAAGTTGGATGCGCGATAGCGGAGGTAAAGACTGATCTGCAGAATTCTGTGTTGGCGCTGTTTGTGGAGGAAGCGTCGATCTTGTTTGAGACTGAAAAAGAAAACGAAGAAGAGCTAACAACAACAAATGTGGAGCTTATCTGGAAACGAGTGTTTGAGACTCTGGACACCAAGAAACTCCTCCATTGGTGGTTAAGAGCGTTACCATCGAGCGAAAGCATACCCCAACACCATTCTCGGTGGTTGATGAGGGCGTCAGCTTGGGACTATACCAAAACGCACGTGTTTTGGCACACAGTTTTTGAGCACGTGATGGCTATTCGTGATTGACTTTTTTTTTTCCTTTCATTTTATTTGTGCCTTAAAAAAAATCAACAATTTTTTTTTATGCGTGAGCTGAATGAACTAATTCTTTTTCACGTTTGATTGAACTCTTGAGTGATTATAGGAAAAGTTTTCTTACGTTTTGATGATATAGATGTTGTTTACACCTTAAAGATTTGTTGAATTTGTGCGTGAATCAAGTATTAGGTTTATATATACATTTCTTTGAAGGATTAAATGATTATACATCAAATTTTTTTGTTTTTGATAATAACGATAACTGTGTTTGTTTGTTTTTCGCTGCCTAAAAGTCTTTTTTAAAAAAATGATGTACGTAATGTACTGGTATCATTTTTTTGTCTATACTTATTCATAATTTGTTATACTGAAATGGAGATAGATGGATAGATAGATAGATAGATAGATAGAGAGAGAGAGAGAGAGAGAGAGAGAGAGAGAGAGAGAGAGAGAGAGAGGTGTTTTATTATTATTATTATTTTTATTTTTTTTTGCTGTCCAACCTCTGCGCCACCTCAGAGGCAGTGCACCCACGCCGCTCATTCCGGCACCCCGTCCACAGCCACAGCCACAATCCGGTCGGCCCCGCCCCAGCCCCGGCACCGGCACCGGCAATCGACAGGGAGCAGTCGTCAAGAGGCAACCCACCGAAGGAGACACTGCACTGCTGCCGAGTCACTTCGGTGGTTTCAGTGGCGCCTGTTCTGATCTAACATACGCAGGACACCATCTACTAAGCCCCCTACTGACGACAATAATTGCTTAGTCGCGGAGCCGGCGTGAGTGAGCTCTCCCTCCGGAGGCGCCACCACGTCCGTCCATCGACAGCCCCCATGGACTCGCCGACACCGGTGACCCCGACGGAACCAAACCAAGGCCACAGACGTGGAGAGGACATCGAGATTGGGGTCACCATGAGAGCAGGGCATGAAGCGCCACAGAATTTGACACATTTTCTTTAATGCTGATCGATGAGAATGATTAAGATGATGCTACGGATTTCCATTTCGGTCTGAGACTACACGACAGGGCCGCACTCCACGCCTCCCCCCACAACATATCCCGGCGTCAACCAGGCCCGAGAGACACAGGCACCTGCAGTGTTGGTCAGGAAATCCGAGCAACACTCTCAGAAACGCATTCATTAAGTGGATGAAACTCGACTGTGTGGTCCCAGCGTTTCAACTGAGTCCGCGGCAACTCAACTCTGGGTAGGAGCCAGTCGGGGCAGAAAAACCCACATGACTTCTGATGGGATTCGAACCCCGACCTCCCAGCCGGGAGTCCACGACTCTAACCACTTTGCCACGGCGGAGAGGTCTTTCCAACAACATTAATATAAATGACTGTTTGATATTGAATGATTAAGCGAAACAACCTGTGTGAGAGAGATACCTCGTACTATATTTTCCGTTTACATGGATTAACTGTTTATAATTCGTTCTTATGAAGTAATATGACGCTAAACTCGTGTAATAAACGAAAGAAAACGAAGTTTTGTTTTTTTTTACCCTGTTTTCATTCGTTTGCGTGGTAACACGAGAGAGTGTTTTTTTTTTCTGTCTCATCTCTTTTTTTTTTTTATCACGTGCTAGCGTCAGTGTGAGAGACACGGATGTTTGTTATGTGTGTTTGGTTCTTTTACATACACGGGCAATAACTCTCATACGAGCATTCGAACGTCTATGAGCAACCAGCTTTCACCCCCCCCCCCCCCCAAACAAACACAAACAATCCAACACGAAAACGCGCTTGAGATTAAATCAACCTTGAATACGTCTTGACTGGGGTAAGACCCGTGCGATGTGTCACGTGATTGCTGAGAGAGTTGGAGGACAAAGCCCCCACTACGTCACAGAGAAATTATAAAGCGAATAAGGACAGTTTTTGAATTTAGATATTTGATTATTGTTTTTCATGAACAATTTTTTCTTCAGTGTTTACTCGTAGAAAAAAAACCCGACTAAAATGCTTAAAAATAAATAAACTGATCGAAATCTTTAACATAAATGGTAAGACGACATCACGTAGATGCAGCCAAGATCGCTGTAGTCTTGGGCGCATTCTATCCCTCCGAGCAAACTGACAAACGTACACAAGTAATTTTGTTGTTTCGTACCAACACTTTCTATTCTCCTCAAGCTAATCTGAAACGCACACAGAAAGAAAAATCCATAACCCGGCCATACACGGCGCCGGTTGCTCCATCGAAAACTAATGTTTTGCACCAGTCAAGGTTAAATACATTTTTGGGCGAACTGGTCAGTACCTCCCCCACCCCCCTCTCCCCTCCCATTCGAATCTATGTGGGTTACATGATAAAAAAAATTCTTTGGAGGCTGAAAACAGAAAAACACACACTCGGTTTAACACACCGTGTCAACGATTCAGCCGGCTAAGGACATACCGTCATAAAACCTTGACTACGCATATCAAGGTTTTAAAACCTATTCTCTACTGTGATAGCGTGTATATATACTCAGTTATGAATGGTCACAGCGCCAAATAAACCGTTCACATGCTCATGCACCCACTCAAGCACCGACATACACACGCTTAAACTCACACACTCACTCATAATTACAGAAACGCTATGAAATATAGAAAAAAAAAAGTTACATACACTGAATATTTGTTTTCACACACACACACACACACACACACATTAAAAAATAAAAACACTTTATTTATTTATTTATTTTTTTTTACAACGACTGCTATTAAAGTCGTTTACATTTTTCAGATAATGTCTGGAGCCCAGCTAGTTAGACCGTCAGACTTTCAATCCGAGGTTTCGAGTCTTATGTCCTCATGTTCTATCGACAAAAAAACACGGTTTATCGTCTCATCGAATGACTGGACGCTCATTTTCGTTTTTCCAGTGAAAGCGGCGGAGAAAGGGTGACGAAAGCGGAGTGCAAACCCAGACTGTCACTGAAGATTGTGATTCAGCGGGTGAGCGTCTTATCCATCCTGCCACCTTCTGCGTTATAAGTTGGTGAGTGAGTTTTTTGAACCAACGCGTTAAAGATTCATTCAAGATGACAGCTGTACCGAACCCATTCGTTTCGATGACCAACTTAGTACTAACGGTCAGTCTCGCGCGCGACGACTTAGCAGTATATAGATTTAGATGAAGGTACTTGTAAAAATATCGATGATAAATGTCCACAAGAGAAATTCACATACATATATGTAACTTTTCGACAATCCGTGTCTCCTCAGCGTTTGCAATGGACCCAAGGAGTGAAATACATCGTTCGAAAGCTCACATCTGCAAAATGTCTGTCGCTGAAATAATCATTGTGATGGTAAGTATTTTTTTTTTTTTTTATAAAGTTTATCGATAAAGATCAGGGCCAGAGCGTTATCATTATGTTATGTAGATAACCAGCTTTCAACAAAAAGAAATCTGAAATTATTCAGAGAGAATTGTGTACCACATGGAGTTTGCTGTTAGAAATAACTCTCTTGTTGGATTTAAAAATACAAGTATTTTTTGGTACACTATATTTAGTAGTGATTTCTTCTTCTTCTTCTTCTTCTTGTGGTCGTGACACACCTTGCTCGGTCATTTGCTCAGTCACGAATGACCTCGTCTGTGACCAATTGTTTATCAGGCTATGTGATCCGTGCGGAATGTAGATGATGATGATGATGATGATGATGACGAGAAAGATGATGATGATGATGTGTGCATGATTGTGTATACACACTTCTTACATCCATCATGAACATTAATCTGACACTCACGCTTACAAACGTACGGTACTGATTCAGATCAATTTACAAGTATTCAAACAAGTGTGGTTTATGAATGAAATTTACTTCAACGAAACATTATCCAGATTATCAGACTGTGATTTAAAAACATTAACAGGATCACACCCCAAATCAAGATTGTCATTGCATACACGTGTTCATGTGATTTAAAAAAAAAACATTACCAACATCACACTCCAGATTAGATTGTCTTTGCATACACATTATGGACCCCAAACATTTACATGTGACAGCGTTACACACTTTCTCACAACGCTTCTGAGTGACATTTTCAAAACAACGCTGACATACACATGCATATACAGACACAGACTGAATAATGGCCCTTGTTGCTTCTTGCGAAAGGGATGAGCGATAGTGTAACGTCGGTTCTTTTTTTTTTTTTTTTTTATTACGGAGGTGACATCGTGGTGGTGCAACCACAGTGGTCTATTACTGATTACACATTTCAAACTTATTGTCAGTCTTATATAACTACTTTCCTAATCAGGTTCTCACAAACAGAAAGAGAGAGTCAGGGAACATGCAGAGACACGAACACTGTCCAGGGGTCTTGGCTTCGTCGGTATAACCACCATTTAATTATATGCGTGTCGTTGCATGGTCAGCTTAATCACCGATTAATTCTATGCGTACAGGCTCCACCTTGGTCAGTTTTAGGGTAAAAAGATGGTGGTGGTGGTAAGAGAGTTATTCATTCTTTTGTTTATTTTTACTTATTTACTTCCCGACTGATGACTAATCGATCAATACCCTTTATGATCAGTACCCTTTTCTCTTATGATCAATATTCTTTATGAATATGATCCATCTGATTAGAGATATTATATTATCAATCTGATTGATCTGTTTTTGATAATTGATGACTTCGATTATGTGACCAATTCTGACGTCATTTCCTGTTCCTTGCAAGTGACCAATTGTGACGCCATTTCCTGTTTATGACGTCACTTCCTGCTGCCCTGCCCCCTGTTTCTTTTTTTTTTTTTCTTTTTTCTTTTTTGTGAGGATTTCCGAAAACAACTCGGTATACTACTTGTGTGTGTGTGTGTGTGTGTGTGTGTGTGTGTGTGTGTGTGTGTGTGTTTGAATGTGCATATGCATGTATGTGTATGTGTGTGTCCATGCGCACGCGCGCATTCTGAGTGTGTGCGTGCACGCGCCTATGTGCTCAAGTGTGTACATGTTAAGTGTGGGCACATGTGCCACCGTTTACGTGTGCACATGTACATTTATGGTGTGGCATGGGGCGTGGTTGGAGAAGGGAGAGGAGTAGTATCAGGTATTGTTACAACTTTGTCCCTGTCTCAGAAATTAAACGCGGGTCACTTTATGAAAATGTTGTGTCAGAGCTAAATTTAAACTGATATTCGTTTCGACCTGAATTTGACAACTTGCTCAACTACTGCAGAAATTTCAACCCCCTGGAAGGAAAAGAATGTGTGTGTGTGTGTGTGTGTGTGTGTGTGTGTGTGTGTGTGTGTGTGTGTGTGTGTGTGTGTGTGTGTGTGTGTGTGTGTGTGAGAGTGAGAGAGAGAGAGAGAGAGAGAGAGAGAGAGAGAGAGAGAGAGAGAGAGAGAGAGAGAGGGGGTTAGAAATGGAGGATGAAACAGATGTGGCGGAGAGAGTGAAGTGGAGAGGGATGGGGAGAAGGAAGGAAAGGAATGCGTGGAGGATGAGAGAGAATGGGGGGGTAGTGGGAGGAGGCGAGATGAGAAGAGAGGTGTGGAAAGGAAGGGGGGGGGGGGGGGGGGGGGGGAGCATGGAGGGAGACAGTGAGGAAGGACAGAAACAGAAAGAAAATAGGTTAAGGGGGGAAGTGAGGAAGGTACGCACAGAGAGAGAGAGAGAGAGAGAGAGAGAGAGAGAGAGAGAGAGAGAGAGAGAGAGGAGAGAGAGAGAGAATCACGGCGAAAAATGAAGACGAAAACAATATAAGACAAATAAAGGTCACTACATCCAATTTTCTGTTCTTTCGATGCGGCTGAAAAAAAGGCGGTCAGGAATAGGACTTTCGTGACGGACAAACGGATTTCTCCTCTCCTTT